>MU275184.1:0-252043 GCA_022160315.1 Panus rudis PR-1116 ss-1
TAGAGATATTGCTGAATTGGTTTTGTGGTATTGAGTTATATGTTTGGGTATATTCAGAGAATAAGTATATGAGCTGTATTGTACATATATGTTATACTGTATACCACAAGTGCTATTGTTTATATATCTAATACACTTTTGTCATTGTCTATAAAGATCATACAATTTGTTATGAACCACATGCACTGCTTATTTCTTATACAAAATCAATATTAAATAAGATAAAATCTATATGAACTATAAGGGGGGGTGTATGGACCTCTATTTATTTTATAATTGAGGATGGACTATATTGCCACAATATACTCAGAGCAAAAGTATATAATGATATATGAAAATACAAGTCAATTTTTCCAGATGAATTGCCATATCTGCCATTACGGCCGGCACAATATCTGAGTTCTGCCAACAACAGTAACCACAACGCACACCCTCCTCGCGCTCCTCGCGCCACCAATCTATTTGATAGTGTTTCGCTCGGAAAACGGCGCCACAGTTGATTTTATTTTTCTACGTACTGCCTTTGTATTCACACCTACGGTACAGTGTATCGATGTTATTCCTATATTCTTTCAAACTCTGTATACTATCCTCATCTTGTCCTCCCATGTCATTCGGTAGCGGGCTCTGCCGCATCCTTGCGGCCTTAGTGTCCTTATAGAGGAGAGAAGGCACCGAGAACGCTGTGCTGTGCATCTCTCGACTCATCGCGCGTGACTAAATTGGCGTCCACGGGTCCGCGTTAGCGGCGTAACGCGTAAAGCGGTCAGGTGCCTTTTGGTTTGAGTAGGTTAGGGTTTGCGTTTTCGTTGAAACAATGAAACCGGCACCCATAGCACCGCGAACCTTTCGAAATGGTTACCCGTACGCTTGATTCTGAACTCCCAGATATTGATGCACGTTTTGAGAATTCTACTATAATTCCTCCGGCCTCAGGCATTCACCAATATTCAGTACTCATCCCCCGCTCATCCCCGGGTGTATTCATGGGAGAAATATGTGAACGTGATTTATAACCACTCTCTCGAAGCTTTCCGGGTATCCTGCTCGCTACAAGAAAATCGCCGGGAGGATGGTCGCCGGACTGGATTGATACCAGTTGATACCCTTTGGCTTGTCAGTGAGCTTAGGTCAGGTTATCGCATTGGCGCACAGGTGGGTGAATGCTATATATACAGTGAACTACGCCCAGTAATCGTTGCTGCAAGTCCCCCCACAGATCCGATATAATAGACCATGGCACCTTCTCAATACACCCGGATCGTTTTGAACGAACGTCCAGCCCCCGGAACTCCTATCGTATCAAACACCTTTCGCAAGGAGGTCGTGCCGTTTGACCTCAAACCTGGAAAAGGGGAAGTTCTTGTACGAATGCTCTACATCTCCCTTGACCCGGCCATGCGGTCATGGTTGAACGAAGCCAGGGGTTATATGGAGCCAGTCAAGATTGGCGAGACTATGAAGGCTGGCGCAATAGCAGAGGTCGTCGACGTAGGTGAAGGTGCTGCGTTTGCTCCTGGGGACCTAGTCAACGGACAATTTGGTAAAGTCGGATATTGTAAGTGCCTAAACTAGCTGAACATTGAACCAAATCATGCAAGGTTGGGCGGAATACATGGTCCACAATGGTGCGGGCCTCAAGAAGGTCGTGTGAGTCCCATTTTGCTCAATAATTCAACCTCCAGGGCTTCCGGCTGATTCGGGAGTTGTCAGAGTTCCAGAAGGTGCTCAACTGCTCGACTTCCTTGGTCTCCTCGGAATGAATGGTTTGCTTGCATGCTTTGCTTCTAAGTCTACACTGTTGACCTTAGCTTCTTTATAGGTATGACCGCATACTTCGTAAGTCGTTCTCAACGGTGATCTCCACGATGGCTTCTCAAGATCTGTGAAGGGCCTCTTTGATGTAGGCAAGATTAAACCAGGTGAGACCCTGGTGGTCTCAGGCGCAGCCGGAGCGACAGGCTCCATTGTTTGTCAACTCGGCAAGCTCGTTGGCGCAAAGGTCATCGCTATCGCTGGCACACCCGATAAGTGTGAATGGCTAGAGAAGGAACTTGGTGTTGACAAGGCATTGAATTACAAGAGTCCAACATTCCGCCAGGATTTCAGGAAATCTGTTGGCTTCCTTGACGTATACTTTGACAACGTCGGCGGCGAAATATTGGATCTTGCCCTCACGCGTTTGAATAAGTTTGCACGAATCGCTTTTTGCGGTATGCATGATACTCATGTTGCTCTGTGTAAGGAGAGAGCTTGCTGATATTTTCGAGTATAGGTGCCATATCAGACTACAGTAAGTTATTCTGATTTCCGTATCCTGTCTAAAAATGATAAGTCATCCATCCTCGTAAGATCAAAGGCCGAAGGGAATCACAAACTACATGAACCTCATCAGCCAGAGCGCAAAACTCGATGGGTTTTTAGTGTAAGCACCTATATCACGTCGTTCTCGCATACCAGTCTGATTACTCCTTTTATAGCTTCGACTATGTCAAGCAGTTCCCTCAGGCACTCCAAGAAATGGGGAAATGGCTAGGTGAAGGCAAATTGAAGTACAAGTTCCACATCGTTACGGGCTTGGAAAAGGCGCCAGAGGCTTTGCCTATGTTGTTCGAGGGTCGCAATCAAGGCAAACTGTAAGTATAGCCTCATACAATACGAGGCGAATGTCACTGACGACACGGAACCAAACATGCAGTGTTGTGAAGGTTGCGGAGCCAACAAAAGCACGGTTGTGATAGAACAGCCAGCGTTGTGTAACGTCGTTTTCGTAGTTTGCACGTGTGCATTAGATTTTGGAGTTGTAATAGCGTACCGTTCATGGGAATTTGCCCTGAGTCAATTCAGGTCCATTTGCGTCTGCCTGCCGACTCGGAATAACGATCGACGTAACCTCAGTTGAGGTGCCAGTGAGATGGCCATAAATTGTAACTCCGTCCCGTCGCCGCATTCAATCCCGCGAGATGGACTTAGTGAGGAATGTTTGAATGACCCCGGCTTGAAAGAGAATCCGATGTGTCCAATCCAAAAGACCTTATTGCCACAGGGACATTGTGACACCAGTATTGCTAGTCCTTGCCATAGAGGATATTCCAGGGGTACGAGGCAAGCCTGACAAGGAGAGCCACAGCTGCACGTGACAAGCTTCAAGTTGGATCTGAGTTGATCTGAATGAGCTTGCCGGCGGAGGAGAGAGATCGGAATGCGAAAGTGAATCGCTGAGGTTTCTCCTGCATTTTCGCGACTTTTCATATGTGAACATCTTTCTTGCTGCTAGGCTTGATTTTAGCAAAGTACTTCTGGCGAGAGTCTAGCAGCGTTATATTGGAAGCTCGACCCACGCAGTGCTTACAAGCGTCACGCGTCAACAAAATTCTGGGCACCGTTCTGCATCTTGTGCTGGTCCTCCGTAATCCCTCAAAGACATGAAGCTAAGGTCGCCACATACTCACCTGACACTGCTGTAGTCAGCTCGTGAAGTACGAACGCACGAATTGGGACGATAACGCTCGCATGACCGCGGCATATATGCAATCCATCGATTCTCAGCCTCCAGGAGGTGTTCAACATTGGGGCAAGCCTATTCGCCAGTGTTCCTTTGTGTGGAACGATCTGCGACGGAACCTTCGACATGGCGCAAATCCCCTGAAATTACTCTTTGGGACCAGCACTACGGAGCAGCGGTCAGTTCGGAGGTGTTGGGCTTTCAAGTAGCTGTGGTACGCGAGATAAGATGACTTAGCTTTTTCGTCTAAATCTCAAAGGTGGATAGTTGCAAGACGTCGCTGGTGTAGATGACTTGTTACCTTTGATATCGTAAAATGAACTTGGTGGTGAAAAACTGGATAACCCATCACTTCCACCCCGTACCGTTCAATGGAAACATGCTCCTTGAAGTAACGCGACATACAGGAGTGCACCGCTGGGCCCGCCAAGGTGATAATACCTGCTGTCTTCTTGGAGGTAAGTCCATCAAGGCTGTGGAACTCATGCGAAAGAAGCTCATCGCTATCAGGTAGAAATCGGTGGTAAGGCTCGGATAAAAGGCCTGATGCATGAATTTCTTTCTTGCTGTCCTCGCCTTCCAGATTTACGTCCAAATATTCAGGCTGCTTAGGACAGTCATAATTTTCATCTTTAGGGCGCACAGGTCAAAATTCCACCTGGGGCTTTTTGATCTACGTGGTTCTCGATGACGAACCACGACTCTGTTTCCGTATTCAGTACCATTACTGCAATCTTCGTCGAGGGACGTACCCGTGTTCTGCCCATGTGGTTCAACAGATCCATCCCAGTGGTAGGGATAACTTCCCGCCCCGTCCTTGGTCATTTCCATGCGTCGCCGCCTGCCGAGAGTACAAAAACGTGCACGGAGCTCATTTGAATCCAAGTGAAAGGGCTTTCTACCTCGGGGCCGTCAAGCTTCATCGTCCGTAGATCACGCTCGATGACCTACAAGCAGGCAATGTGAGCGTCGTTCCTTCGAGATGGAGCGGAAGCTACTTCCACAGTGATAACCTTTTGGAAGCTACCCAGAACCGGCTAAAGCTCAATACCGAGCATCTGAGCTCTAGTAAAGCTTAGCGGCGGCCCATGTCACGTCGTCGCAACTTCATGTTTGTTCGAATTGACTTGCTCAACCTGGAGGAAAAGAGGTGACAGCCATATAGCGCGTAGCTGCTACTGCGCGACGACCCTTGGGCTGTTGCACACACTGGTTGTTGGTCCAGTCAATCGTCTTGACATCACCAAGTTTTCAGTCACACACAATAGTGAAGACAGCACCTACAGTTTGGCGATGATGGTCCGCCCAAGTCATTTTTAGTATAGTACGTATAGCCTGTCTCTTCTCTTCCTATAAGAACTGGCTGTTGCCCTGGACCCGGCTACCAGTGACACTCGCATGTCCCCGCAGTCGAGGATGGAATAACAACACAAGTTGACATTAACTGACGATCCCAATGCAGCTTGTTTGCCCGCTGTGGGTCATGCTATTCACGTTGCTGAAGCGCCATGGATCATACAAATTTTACCATCTGCGCACGGGACCCTCTACCCCGCCGCCAGCCTGTCGGACACAGCTCCCCTTGGGTTGTCTCGAAGGGCTGTAGGCATCCCAAATCTTCGATCAGCCTAGTCTGTAAGCCAGGGTAAACGCCTCTCTCAATCCAGACACATCCGCTGAGCCGCTGGTACTTCGACATGGTAGTGAGACTTCTCTATTGTGTACATATCCATACAATTACTGATTACTGTGGCATCTGTCGTCCCAACCTCCTTCACGCTATGGAACCATCATTGTTCTCTTACTCTCCAACGGCAACGCAAACAGGAAGGTTCCGCTGGAGACCCTTGCTTTGATTTCAGCAGTCTCATGGAAGACTTGTCTCCATCTAGGGTAAATTATTGTGCCGTGTCGTTCTTTTGGTGGGCCATTGACTCTGGTTCCGGTCAAGGGACAATTTTCGTTCCAACCGCATGAAAATGCCATCGGAGGCCCCAACTCGTATCAAACAGGTTTTTTTGCTGGTCGAACCATCCGTGGAGAGTTGAAGGAGGTGCAAAAGGCCGATCTTGCGAGGAAGTGAGCATCCATATGCGTGTTAGAGTCGTCCATACCTTACACCACCCTTCAGATATGGTTTGAAGGACCGGAGACCTCTGGATCCTCCTCCCTGCGTCCAAATGAGACTGTTCGAGATATTTCACTTGGGTACATCGGAGCAATCGGAGAAGGAGTTTGAGGACTACACGTGAGTGAACGCTGACAATCCTAACGGCTTCAAACTTACCCCGAGCAACATTACAGCGCTGCAAGCTTAGGAATGATGTGTCAGGCCGACCTATTTCCGGTCACCGATACTGGTTCCGCTGCTATGCCAGAGCCATCCGCCGAGGAGTTGTTTACTCCTCAAATCTTCGTCGAGGATGTTGATCAAATGACCGACAGGGATAGCCCAGTGCCGGCTCCGTCAGCCATGGCGACTTTTTCACCTGGCCCGGTCCCCGTCGCCATCTCGCAGGAAGCATTTACATCAAATCCCTTCCGCACCCTCTCAAATACCACTTTCTTCGGGTTCGCCCCTTCGAATACTGATATAAAGATGCCGTTTTCCTCTCTCTCGCCTCTAGGATCAGATCGATTCTCGTTTGTGCCAGATAGAGACGCAGGGATGGCTGGACCATCCTCCATGCCGCAACAGTCGCATACGCTCTCCCTCACCTTTAACTCAGTGCCTGATCCTGCTACGAGCGGCGATCAAATCGCCGCCGCTACATCCGAGGATTCTAATCGTACTGCGGCCTTGTATGGCACCTTGGTTGCTCATGGCACGCCCGTGGATCACGAGGGGAGGCAGGTGGTCATGTTTGTGTTTCCTGTCCGTATCGTTTCGCTGCTCGTACGTCGCTGTGGTGCTCTGAGGATGCTAACTTTTCTATATAGGATCTGTCTGTGCGGACCGTCGGAACGTACAGATTGCGATATCGTGCGTTTCATATTCAAAGCGGGAGTGGTGTTAACGATAGCACACCCGTTATCGCCGAGTGCATGGGAGGTCCCTTCACGGTGTATTCCACCAAGGGGTTCCCTGGGTTGCAGCCATCCACTGATCTGAGCAAGGTGCGCCATTGATATCTTCAATGAGGGCCGAGATATTCAACGGCTGTTTCAGCGGTTGTCGATGATTGGCGTGAAAGTAGCCACACGAGAGCAGGCACGTACTCGGCGGAAACTAGGAGATACTTGAAGTATGTCGCAAGTGGTATGTGGTATACGTTGTTGTGGCTTGAGCTACGGTTCGTACGATCGGGATAGGACTATTGTTGATTTGTTTTTTGCTTGCGATCCGCTTGCGATTGATGTATTCTCTGTTCCGTTGTCCACCTTTGTATCGATCTCTCAATGCTTTGTCTCGGGTTCTCGCCGGCTACTCATGATCGCGGTCGACATCATCTTGACGGACTATGGCCTGCTGCGCCGAGCTCGACCGACTGACCAACCACAAGACTGATGTCTGTCTTCTCCGTATACAGAATTCTACCTCTCATGCCCGCGACCCTGAGCATTGCATACCCATGTGTTAAATATGACCTCCGCTCAATTCGGCATGCGTTGACTGTTCCGATGTATGTACTGGCAGACTGCTACCTCGGCTTCTTAGAGTAACAGTCAAGTCAGACATGCGCAGCTTTGGGTCTATAGCATTTCCATCGACAACCAAGCGTTGAGTCAGATGATTCGCTGAGCCATAGTACTGAGCAATATACTTGTAGGTAGCGTACACGCTGAGTAGTTTATGCTAACGTTGACCTTGTGGGCTAAAGAGATCAGGCGAGGCTGCGGACCCCAACTACGACTCTGTTGAAGCATGTTGAGTATGTTCTCCCCCCTTCGCATGCTTTCGAGCCCGTGACCACGCTGCCCACCTTCTGTATTCTGCTGTCGCGGTGGTCGGTAGACGAGAGCGAGTGAGAAAATATGATATCACTTCCAACATCGGCCATCTCTGAGCGTCACCTCCCTCTACCGCTTTGTCCCAAGCCCTGACCGTCTGAACAATCTCTCGCATGTTGTCCTCACTTTCCTCCAGCTAGGCGGACGTTGGTATGGCCTCTATATCGCCCAGCGTGAGCCCTCGTTGGGACACGCGCAACCAGGGCTTTGTTTCTCCTTCTCAGCTCCAACAATGGAAACAGCAGCAGCGCGCGAGCACCTATGACTTCTCTTCACCAAACTCTCAGGACCATCCTACTCTCTCTGAGCCTGCAGACTCGCGTTCTCCCCCTCTTACTTCCAATTCGCAGCCGATGATGGGGGCTCAGCCTTCGACGAGTGCTCCCCCACCGCAGCAGCCACCGTCCGCACCGACACACTCGCGGACGACCTCTGCATTCTCCCTCTTCTCAAAGCACAAGCATCCCACCCAGGACGCCCCTCCAAAGACTTCACCGACGGCCCCCCAGCATGCTCACGACGACGGGGACAGACCCAACATCCTCAGGCGGCGACCCTCGGACGCTCCCCGATCATCCGCCGATGCTGCTCAACCACAACCGCAACCGCAACCCGAGCAGGCTGTCCTTCGAACCTCATCCTCCGGGCCCTCGCTTCACCCTGAAATCCGCTCAATAGTCAATCTCACTATCGCTCATGGCCAGAAGATATACTTCTCGGGTCCCATGGTACGTAAGTTGGAAAGGCAACCGGATGGCCAGAAGCCTGCCAAAGACGAGGGATGGCGCGATGTTTGGGCTCAGCTGGGCGGGACCACGTTGAGCTTGTGGGATATGAAGGAAATCGAAGAGGCAAGCAAGCAGGGCAGACAGGTTCCCCCCAGCTACATCAATGTCACTGACGCAGTAAGCACGTCCCCCGTGTTCCATGCTACGACTTCATTCACGCCGTCTTACACAGTTCGTCCAAGTCGTCGGCACCATTTCGCGACAGGGGCAGAACGACGGTCCCCCTGAACGGTACCAGAATGTGTTCAGCTTAAATACGGCAGGAATGAATCTGCTCTTCTTCTCCTGCCCCTCTACCCAAGCCCTCATATCCTGGGTCTCTGGCCTGCGTCTCGCCGCATGGGAAAAGTCGAGACTAGAGGAAATCTACACCGCCCACTTGATCAGAATCACTCTACACGATGGCAAGTCATTTCCGTCTTTGTGCCGTATGTTTAGGTTTAGTGACCCATAGGATTCGTAACATTGTTATTGCTAGGCCGCGACGCCCCTTCGCCGCTTGTGCGCGGTCGTATGGAAGGTTGGGTACGTATCCGAGTCGCAGGTCAGACAGATTGGAAGCGGCTTTGGATGGTCATCTCAGCTGGCGCGCCTCATGACGGCAACTCTGTCTCATCGACAGACATTGGACCCGGGTCACCCCACACACCTCGGAAGAAGCGCATGTCTAACTTGTTCTCCCGCGAGAAGAGTCCTCCTCGAGGACAAGCTATTGTCAAACCGTCGATACAACTCTACATTTCGCACAAGCCCAAAGACCGCAAGAAGCCCGTGTTGACGTTTCGGGACGTGATTCAGGCATTTGCTGTATATCCCGAACGCCCCGAGCTCATCAGTCGAAGCACGTTAATGAAGCTTGAGGGTTCGCTTGGCGACGAGGACATGGCTGGGTCAATGAGGAATAAGGAAGCATGGTTACTGGTTATGCCTGAATTGGAGGGAGGCAACTCCAGGGCATCAGAAATGCTCAAATGGCTCATTGGTGGGATGTTTTATTACCTGACTCAAAAACCTTGCTCACAGCTCTTCGTCACTAGGTATCCACGATGCCTTTGAGCTATACGGCAGACCTCACGTGTACAGTTGGGATCCTCGCGATCCTCAGTCCATGATGTTCGCTTATCCCATTGGACCGCACAAAGAGGTAAGAGTGGTGCTACTCGGATTGGGAATGCCAAGCTTTAACTCTAAATTCCAGCTTCTTTTCCTTGACCGCGAGTTTGCGGAAAGTTTAGATCCTAGGGATGACCGAACGCCTTCCATTCGGAGCCAACTACAGCGTGTCCTATGGGATCGTATGCGTGGACCTGAACCAGAACATGGTCAACCTCCACTACCCAACAAGGACAAGCCTCCTACGCTCCCTCCTCTGCCGGTCTTGGATGAAAACGAACCAGAGCGGAACGAGCCCGAGTCTTTAGGAGGTCCTTCTACGGAGCGACGCTTGTCCCTGCAACTCCCACCTCTGGATTTCGAGGACAACCGAGAGCAACCTAAACCTGAACCTTCCAAACCCACGGAAGCACCTGGACCTCGTGCGCTAACCCCCATTACAGAACGGAGTGTACCCAGGGATAGCAGTCAATCAGGTGATCAGACTATTGTTAGTCCGCCTACTACACAACATAGCCCTCTCAGCCACGGGCAAGAACATGGCGATCACCAGGACAGCGCGTACGGTGGCATTGTCACGACCAGTCCCATTCCTACCAGTCCAACTAATCCGTTCTCTGAATATCGCCCCACTAGACCTAGCGAAGAGACTTCAGGATTCGTGAACCTCTCTAGGCCGAGTTCGAAGATGGGTGATGCTTCGGCAAGGAACAGGACCCCTCCCTTACCTCCCCCTCCTTCCAAGTCGCCAGTGGTGAAACAGGCGACCCCTCCCGAACCTGAGCCTGAACCTGTGAGAACACATCCAATGTCCCCTGAAGAAGAGCGACAGACGTTCTCCGCCAACGTGAAGCCCATTGCACCTTCGTGGGAGCGACAGTCGACGTTTCACTCACAGGCAACATCAGCATCCGTATATAGCAGGACGACTTCCCCTCACCCTACTTCGCCTTCCTTGTCAAATGCTAATGTGGGCGTGCGAGCCCCCTCGCCGGCTCAGGCCTCCACGAAGACTGGGCAACGCTCGGTTGCCGAGAATACACCCACCATCCGTCCTATCCCCTCACGTCTCTCTCAGGCTGACCAGCAGCAGCAAGATTCGTTCCCATCGTCTTCGCAGGGCAAGACCAAGAGTCCGCCGCCAATGTCCTCTCCACCACAGCAATCTCCAAAGAACAACGAGGATGTAGACAGGAATATTTTAGGCGAAGCAGGCGCGTTGTATTACATGCGTCATATTGAGGGCAATGCGCCGGCAAAGGGTGCCCGCCGAGCTCCTCCGCCGATGAACGAGTCTGACGAGGAGTCGACCGACTCTGAGTCGCTTGGGACCACGCCGCCGCCGCCTCGGTCGGTGACGCCGCTGCGTATCCAGAAGGGGTCGAGCCCGCCGACGTCTGTGGGCTCGTCGTCGCCGCCGCCTGCGCGCAATGCGATGGGACCGCGAGGGAACACAGGCGGGCAAGGCGGGTTTGCAGCAGGGAAGGTGTCTGGGCCCGCCGATCAGTCCCAGGCAATCTCCGGGACCCCGGCCACTCGCTACAGCAACGTCGCTAAACCGTCCGGCGCACGTGCTGCTCCGACCAGCAAAATACCGAGCGCGTCTCCGCTGCCTCACCAGCAACAGCGTCCTCAGCTTTCCCAGCAGCCTTCTCAGTCTGATTCTCGACGTTCTACTTTGGCCTACGACGACGACCACTCGTCCGAACACGACATGTACGGCGAAGACGAATCCGCGCACCGGCAGCAGCCAGAACCACAGCAGCAGCAGCCGCAACAGCAACAGCAGCCGCGCCAGCACCAACCTGTCGCCGATGATGGCTTCGACGATACATCTGACGCTTTGGCCGCATTGACATTCCTCGACAGGGAAGAACAACCTCAGTCGTCAGCACCACCGCAACCCTCCCAACAACCCTCGCAGTCCATCCCTCAAGTCGTTGAGCCTCCACGAGAACCGTCTCCAGACCAAAGCGTTGACAGCCATCAAGCTCGATCATCATTTGCGCCTTCGCGTCAGGCTGCGGAACGTCGCGCCAAAGCTCAAGCACAGCAAGCTGCTCACGAAGCCGCCGTACATAGACCTGGTCGCGTCAATGGTAAAGGGAAGGCGAAGACTAGGGATCGCGCTGCTTGGGGAGAGAGTAGTGAGGAGGAGGAAGAAGAGGAAGAGGAAGATGACGAGGATGCTGATTCTGACGTGGAGCCTCCGCCGAGACGCGGGCGACCTGAACAGCCTAATACTCTTGCAGCGTCCATGTCCGGACGGCCTGGGTACCCTTCTTCCCAGCGCGGCGGAAGTGCTTCTCCTGGTGTCTCTCCAAATGAACCTGCGTATCCTCAACCGAGACGAGCCCGAGACCTGCCCCAAGTTCCCGGGCAAATGTTTGGTGAGTAGCATGTCTTGTATATTCGACACGGAAGCTTATGTATGTATGTGCACAGGTGAATCGAACGAGTATCTCGGTCCTCAACCTCCTCAACCCCGTCGTATGGTTTCCGATCAATACTCTGAAGCCGGCAGACGCTCAAACTACACCGGTCGACAAGTCTCTCCTCAACCCGGTTTCCGCCCACAGGCTGACTATCCACAGCAAAATGCTGCTGCTCGACAATCAATATGGACGCAAGTGCTCGAAAAGCCTGTTCAACCTGATACTCAGGGACGAGACACATTCGTGCAAATTGAGCCTCCTGCGCAGACCATGACCAAAGCATTCGCACCTCACGGACTCCTTTCCGCTGGTCTTCAGGACAAACAGGACCGCTCTGCAAAGAGGCAGGAAGAACTCGCCCGCGAAACCGGCGCATCGCTTATCAATGTTCCTACCAAACCGCCTCCACCGCAGACTGGTCTTCTCGGCGCCGTTACAGCTCACGAACGCGAGAGGAAACGTGAGGGCGGTCTCGGTGCTGCTCTAACAGAGCGAGAACGCGAAAAACGTCTTGCTGAGGAGCGCCAACGTAAGTTGGACGAGTATCAGAGGATGCAGCTCGAGCAGATGCAGCAGACTGGATCTATGTACGGCGGCATGGGTATGCCTTTCTCCCCTCCAGGGTTCAACCCGATGATGACAGGCGGTATGATGGGAGGCCCTATGATGCCAATGATGACTGGTGGATGGGGATATCCAGGGATGGTGAACCCTCAACACATGTTCGCAGCCCAACAAGCCGCCCAGGCATACCAGCAAGCTATGATGGCGTTCTCCGTCGCAGGGTCTCAAGCTGGCGGCGGCGAAGGGGCGAATACTCCTCTAAACCCGATGATGACCGGCGGCAGCATGATGGACCCGAGGATGTCCATGATGGGTATGCCCATGATGAGTCCTTCGATGGGGATGAACCCTGCTGCTATGAACGGTATGTCAGGTATGGGTATGGGTATGGGCCAGGGAATGATGGGAATGGGCATGGGCATGGGCATGACACCTCAGATGACTGGTGGTGCAAGTCCTTACAGCCCTGGCTTCTCCCCGAACTTCGATGGAGGTATGAGGCCGCCGAGCGAAGCTGGTGGGGCTAATACCCCGAACCAGCCTTATTCTTCGCAGAATAGCTCGCAAAACTTCAAGGCTGGTAATGCCGGTGAAGAGTCTTCGAGAAATACCACGAATGGAAGCCCGCAAGTTCGTGATAGGTGATCCCTGAAACCCATCCATTCTGTCCTCCCAAAATCCGTCTCCCTGTCTGTTTGCGCATTAGAGCGCTCTTTCTTCCCATCTTCCTACATCGGCTTTGTTATGATTAATGTTCTTTGTTCCTTCGTTCGCCTTTTTGTGTTAATGTTTGGTACCCACGGACAACGCTCTTTGTTTGAATTACAACCCCATACATGCATGGACAACTCTCGCTTTTCCCGTCCCCTTTCCCCCTCTCAGTTACTGGCTCGCTAGCAAAATCCCTCTTAATTCACTTGTCGTGCTTTCCCTCTCATTCTCGCCGTATGCAGCGTCCTCTTAAACCTCCCTCCTTTGTGTGTTTCTCCCTCTCACTCGATGATATCCTTACATTTATACGGATATACCTATCGTCTCCGTCAATCAAATTGTTTCAAGCCAAATTATGTACTCGTACAGTCGCGACCGGGTTGCGACGCGCCGCCGTGACGTTGGATCTTGGAAACGTCAAAGAGAAACATGCAATCAACTTTTCGAGACTTGCGGAGAATTGCGGCAAGGACAGCCCGCGCACTCACAACAACCGTCCCTGGTAACCACGCAAAATATGTACGCAAAATACTCAACACCATTGTGTGCCTGGCACGCTTGTATCCGACATGGGTATTCTGTTCAAATGCAATGAAAATCCGAGCATTCTAAATGAAACTGGGTACCCAAGCAAAGATGATGATACGGTACAACCTTCAAGCTACTACACCAAGACCGGCTCGCCAGAGCACTCGACCATTGATAGAAGACAACAGCCGAACAACCAGCAGCCGCCACGCTTCTGAGAGATTTACAATGGTCTCTAGATGCCCTTGTACAGGAGAGGTAGGGAAGACTTCCAAACCAGGGAGTTACAAAAGACCAACAAAGAGAGAAAGGTCGAGATGGGGGGTTAACTTAGAAATAACAACCGGCGCCATCCAAGAAACAAGCAGACAGACGGGTTAGTGATGTGCAGTCGCATCTCAGATGTCGATGATAGGTGAGAAATGTGTTGAAGAAAGGCAGGGTATATGCGGTTTGTCGTGAGGCATTTTATCGTCATCACGAGGTGTCGCTTGGAGTTTGAATCCCTCAGAAGACAAAGGTGTAGACAGTAGCGGCAAGTGCGCTGAGGACCATCGCGAAGGCGCTGACTTGGATGGATGATGCGGCGTTGCTGCCGGGGTTGAGACCAGCGTTGGCAGCACCAACAGCTTGGGCAGGAGCAAGGCTGCTAGAAGCTGCAGGAGCAGCGGTGACAGCGGTGGGGAGTGCGCCAGTAGCATAGAGACTGACATAGACTTAGCATACGAGCGTATATCACAAACTCAAAGATAGACTTACGTCGTCGCGACACTGAGAGTGGGTTCAACTGAGGTGCTGCCCGCGGCGCTAGAAGACGCGTTCGCAGGAAGGCAAGAAGCATCATTGCTTTCCTTGACAGTCATCTAATTGCGAACAAAAATGTTCAGTCAACCGGTGATTTGCTTCACGATGGGGGACACATACAGCACCGGTCCATGCCTCCTCACCGTTGGCATCAATGAGAGAGAACATGGCCTGAGTACCAGCGGGAACATTCACGGTCCAGGTCAGGGAGGTGTGGTTGTGGTCACCGCCAAGGTCAGCACTAGGAAACAAAGCGTGAGTGACGCGTGTCCAAGGGCAAAATAGCCCGACTGTGATACGCACAGGATCTTGTTGCACGGATCCTCAACAGGTGCGAGGACCAGATCGTACGGTGCAGCACTCTCCGACCATGTCACGCGAACAGGTTGGCACTGCAGGGGGGAAACAAGCTCAACTTCGTGGCCGGTAGGACATACTTTCTGGAGGTCGTACCTGCACGAGTTCGGGGGTAGCGATGGTCAAGTCCGCGTTAACGGAGGTGACTGCGATGGTGGCAAAGAGAGCGACAGAAACGAGTGTGGAGTACATTGTGTCTGAGGGGGGATGGGGGAGAGAGTCTCGCGGCAAAGGAGGGGAGCGTTATAGCTCAGATGGAACGTGGAGGAGAGGAGGAAAGAGACGGACGAACAACTCTCCATTTTTCTCTGCTAGGCAACCAATAACTCTTTCGAGCGGAGACCCAATTCACATTCTGATATGCCCATATCGGGACTACAGTTCGAGCTCAGACATCATTTGTCCACCTGTCCCCTCTGATCGCCGAACACGGCTGTAGCGACAAGCTTTCGCAAATACCCCTTGGCAGCGCTCCGTCGCAAGGATGCATTGTCCGGAGCAACAGGAGTGTCAGGAACAATATCGTATTCGAGCAGGTAAGACCAGGTATACACATCCAAAATAACATATAAGGAGAGCAAATAACGTGGGGAACCGTGTCATAGCTTTGCCTTGCCCTTGAAACTCGCCAACATGGTCCGTTTCGTGATGCTGAACATGCGGGATCAATCCAACTGTATTCGGTGTGAACAACAGGAAACTCACCCTCCGTGCTCGACCACAGACGGAGTCTGTTTCAGACCCTCGACGGGCACGCGTTCATCGACCGGAACGTAGTCGCGCTTCGACTCACCCACGTACACCTATGTAATGCCCACACTTCAGTCTTCGACGAGAGACACGTTCCGGGGTGGACGCACCTGTCGTGGACGCCAGATCTTGACGCCGCCGTCCTGCAGCATCATCTGCCGCCAGTGAGCCAGCCAGCCTACGACACGCGGTACCGCGAATAGAACGGGAAAGAAGTCTAACGGGAAGCCTGTTTATGGTGAAGATCGGCGCCGTTCAATAGCACGTTACATCATCTGCGTCTGTAGCTTACCCATTGCGCGGTAGATAAGTCCGCTGTAGAAGCATGGTTAGTAAATGAATGACGCTACCCGTTGAAGGAGCATGAGCCTGACCTCCTGGAAATGGCATGTTTTTGTGAGTTCGAATTCTCATTCATGCAAGGAATGACATACCAAAAGTCCACGTTAGGTGCAAGCTTCCTTTTAATGAAATATTCGTCCTTCATCGCAGCGTCATGCAACGCCATCGCCGTTTCGAGAAGCTCGTCCTTGCCCGTCCTGCGCCGACATAATCTCCGTCAGGAAACACCATTGCATCCGAACCGGACGCTGGCTTACACTTTGAACACCTCGTCGGCCGTTTTACGAACAATAAACGACCGAGGGTCAGACTATGACGAATGTCAGCTCAGAAAACTTTAAGGGTAGCCTCATGTTATACGCACTGTTTTATAGACACTGACCAGGCACTTATTAGCTGACAGTTATTTCTACGGTAAATATACGTACCGGTGGCCAAATCCTGACAGAGTTTTCTCTCGCCTCTTCACCGCCTCGATGAAGGCTGGGACATTCTCTGGCCTATCGAGGAACAGTTCTGTCATTGAGGGACGAACAAAATATTTTGCCCACTCACTTTCCAATTGATATCAACATGCGGATGACAGCCTCGTTGGCCCCTCCATGCAATGGTCCGCTAACAAATCAGTGCATGTGAGTGCGATGTAATGTCAAGTGCGCTCATCCTTACTATAATGATGCACAGCCGGCACTATATGCAGTTGAGTTCAGGACGGAGTTAGCAAGGTAAAGAGAAGAAAGGCGTACGCGATAGCAGAGTACGGATCAACCAAGGAGCTTCCCGTCTGTAGTACCGTTGTACATGATGCGTTCAGTTCGTGATCAGCGTGAATCAAGAATAGTACGTCCAGTGCCTTCTCAAGCACAGGGTTCGGTACGTAGTTCTCTTCGCTCAAGTGGTCCATCTGGTACAAGAACCTAGAAGGAATGTCAACACTTCCTCTCAAAAAGATAGAATATGCGACTAAGCACTTACGATCCTGTGTAGCTCAGTCCCACCGGAGGCGTAACAAAATCACGACCTTGACGAACACGGTATGCCATCCTGTAAGGGCGCAATATTCAGTTGACACTCTACAATACTTTGAATCCTGAACAACTAACGCAGCAAGCGTAGTGGCTTTGCCAATGATTCGGTATATTTGCCTATCCATAACTTCCAAAGATTCCTTATTACCCTGCGTGTAGAGACGTTGACCCTGCAGAGATGGATTCGCTTCGCTATAGTACGATCCAAGCATTGCAAACGCGCTTGTCAGCATGCTCATCGGATGGGCATCGTATCTAATTCCCGAAGTCAAGTTAGATTGGCTCCATTTAATGAGAAATATGGGCGATTTACCTGAATGACCGGAAGAAACCTTCTGCATCTGAGTGTAGGACGCCATGTCGGAGGATCTCTTTCTCGAAGTGAGCGTATTGGGATCGCGTAGGGAGGCTACCGTAAATCAATAGGTATGCAGATTCCAAATGACTGGATTTCTCTGCCAGTTGTTCAATGGGGTAGCCGCTATACCATAGAACTAATGTAAGCACTCAAGAGTTCAGTTTCTACTGGGATGAGCTTACCGGTAGCGAAGTACTGGAATAGGGAAATAATGGTCTCAAATCAGGAAGTGACGAAATATATGCATGAGTTGTATACCTCCAGCCTCTCCGTCAATATATGTGATTTGACTTTGGATGACAGCGGTATTCAAAAATCCCTTGTCTTGTACCCTCAATCCTTTCTGTGTCTCGTTCTCAGCGCGTTCTCCAGGTTTCCTCGGGGCCTTGATCTCCTTGAACGCAGTCGCTGGAATCGCATTATCTTGAATTCTTCAAAGCGATATACTCACATAAGAAGATGCTCGGTGTCGGGCTGGGAGAGGGGTAACTTACGGGATAGTGTAGACCTTCCCCGTCCGATTGTCCCTCACAGTGAGAGACTCCTGAGGTTCGCTGGTTTGCGCAGGCTGACCCATTACTTCAAGCTCTTCCAGATGCAACTCGGTGAATTCGAAGCAGAGATTGTGCACTCAAGGACAGCACAAGCAAAGTAGTTGAGATAGTTATAAAATATAGGATGTGGGCTCTGCGGGGAAACGGAGAGATAGGAATACAGGAGGAACCTCGTACGAGCTCAGCTGGATCCCCAACGAGCTAGCGTACCCCTTCGTGACCTGAGCCCAAGCCATGCTTGTCGTATGAATGATCGGGCGCGACGCGTTGACGCCGCTCAGGTGCCTCGCCGGACATAATCACATGCAGGCGACGGACTGTGCCCGGAAGTTTGCGTCACCATCTGTTTGAAGCTGACACCGACCAATTGGCGGTGGGCGGTTTGGGTGAGGCAGTTGGGTGACCAGTGTAAGTACTCATAGTGGGACGATGAACTTAGTGTATTTGCAGAAGTTCGCATGCAATCGGAAGGGATGAGAGCACTCAGAGAACGAGCATGTTGTCGGACGACAGAAAGTGAAGTGACCAATAATAATATAGCAGTAGGTACGACGAAAAAATGTTGAAAGGCACATTACTGGATGATAATCATCCAAGCCAAAACGAAGTAAAAGAGACTACCGAGTGGTAGTAGAGGTCAGTTCAACGATCACACCATATGTAGTAGGTCGCTTACAAGAGAGGGTATACAGCCAGGAGAATCCGTTGCTGTTCAATCTTGGTTCCGTCCAAGAAGTTCACAGAAGCTGAGATCAGTATGCCGCACATTAGCTCGAAATACAAGCATGAGCAGTTATGCAAGTTACTTACCCCATACACACCACGCCCATGCAGCAAGGGCCACTGGGGCGCGTACATATATGAGATGGACGAATGTCGCTACCAAAGCAGCAATATTCAATGGGGCAACACAGTATCCAAGTGCACATAGACCTTGAAAGAAAGAGCTGGAGAAATGGACATCAGTCGCATGCAAGGGTCGAGGTTGAATACCTAGAGCTTACACTCGGCCTCCGAGAAGCTGCATAAGATGCGTCAATGTGCGAACAGAAGACTGTTTATGATCTCTTACCTTGGCTTGCACGGTAACAATCAGAGAACCCAGGGAAATTATCACAACAACACTGGTAAAGACACCAAGGGCTTGGGATGGGGGCGCCTATAAGAGAGCAACGTCAACAAAGTTGGCGGTGCACCTGAGGCCAGTTACGTACGTTTATGCTTAGAAGTATGCCTAGTAATAGGCAGAGAATGAGGGGTCCCCAGAGGTCCCAATCGCTGACACGAACATTTCATACATGGGTATCCAGGTATGCATATGCGAGTCCTTACCGTAATACTTCTCTGCTGCTGCCTGAACGAGGAGGGTAAAGGACCTGCACTAGTTTTGTGTATATTGAGAGTGCATCACGAGCCTGTGGTGTCATTCAGAACGCTATACCCTTACATTGGTAGCACGCGTCAGCTTACAATTGTAGTTGAGATAGGTTCATCCAATGTATCCACTCCCGTGTATCTTGAGGGACCGTCGACTTAGAAGTTACGCTGGTCTTGCTTTTTGGAATACGTACCTCGTTTCTACTTGCACACCACCAACCGTTCTTCTTGACGAAGACGGTTGAGCACCACTCGGTGCACTCCCAATGTTGCCAGATAACGGTGTAGTAGGCTGTTCTGCGGCACGACCCTTCCCCTTGTCCTGGGGTTGAGGGGTGGTGGGGACAGAGGGATGAGTGAAACCAGGGATAGCCTCCTCGTCGAGATCATCGTCGTCATCTGTAGCAAATTCAGCCAAAGTACAGTAGAATGCTTCCAGGTCATGACGCGCCTGCTTGAATGAACTGCGAGGTGGATGTTAAGGGTGTTGTCATGCTATCCTCCGGGTGCGCCATTCTCAAGACTTTGGAACTATGAGCCTATGATAGTGTATGAACTGTTGAAAAGAGTGAGTTCTGAGGAAAGCCAAAGCTATAGCCTGGTATTTGAGTGAGTTGTATAACGCAGTTACCGACGCCTGTGGCAAAGCGGTGGTCGCTTGTGGACAAGTTTGCCACGTGGTGCACGTGGCCCAGTGCAGAGGTCAATGACTGACGCGTCGCGCTTCTCAGCTTGACCTCATCCACCCGTTCACGACATTCCTCTCCTTCCTCTCATTCAGCCACCTATATCCCCAGCTTCAACACCGCAGAAACAAGATGGTATGTTTGCTGTCTATTATATTTGTTTTCCTGGAAAGTAACATAGCTATATAATGTAGGGTAACACTCCGTCAGGTATGCCTCCCGGAAAGCCGGCGGGCGACCAAAACCAGAAGAAAGACGAACAGAAGAAGAAGTGGGAGCCACCCGTGCCCACTCGTGTTGGAAAGAAGAAGAAGAAAGGCCCCGCATCCGCCTCCAAGCTTCCGCAAGTCGTACCCACAACCCGGTGTCGGCTCAAATTGCTGAAGTCGGAGCGAATTAAGGACTACTTGCTCCTGGAGGAGGAGTTCATCCAGAATCAGGAGAGGTTGAAGCCAGAGTCGACTCGGGAAGACAAGAATGAGGAGGATAGGACGAAGGTGGATGACTTGAGAGGGTCACCTATGGCTGTCGGCACACTGGAAGAAATCATTGACGACGACCACGCCATTATTAGCACAGCGTCCGGGCCAGAGTACTACGTCTCCATCATGAGTTTCGTTGACAAGGACCTCTTGGAACCTGGCTGTTCAGTCCTCCTGCACCATAAATCACAAGCCATCGTCGGCGTGCTACAGGACGATACAGACCCTATGGTTAGCGTCATGAAACTTGACAAGGCACCCACGGAGAGCTACGCGGATATTGGTGGCCTCGACGCCCAAATACAGGAGATTAAGGTATGTCGAAGCTGGTTACAAATACTGGACAACCCTCACCTCTATCCCAGGAATCCGTGGAGCTGCCACTCACACACCCAGAGCTGTACGAGGAGATGGGTATTAAGCCGCCAAAGGGTGTTATTCTGTATGGTGTTCCCGGTACCGGCAAGACTCTCCTCGCAAAGGCTGTGGCCAACCAGACATCCGCGACTTTTCTGCGTATCGTTGGTTCCGAACTCATCCAGAAGTATTTGGGCGACGGTCCAAAACTCGTACGGAATGTGTTCCGGGTAGCAGAGGAGCATGCACCAAGTATAGTCTTCATTGACGAAATTGACGCTATTGGTACCAAGCGGTGAGTACATCCGTTGATGATATTCCTCACGCCTTGCTGAGTCCAACGTCTTGCCATATAGATATGACTCGACGTCTGGTGGTGAACGTGAAATTCAACGTACCATGTTGGAACTGCTGAATCAACTGGATGGTTTCGACACAAGAGGAGACGTCAAGGTCATCATGGCCACCAACAAGATCGAGTCGCTCGATCCCGCGTTGATTCGACCTGGTCGTATCGATCGTAAGATTGAATTCCCACTACCAGATATTAAGACAAAGCGGCACATCTTCAAGTGCGTATCTGGTATATTGATGACCCATTGCGTGTGAGGGTGCTCATTGTTTGCTTTCTGTAGGCTCCATACGGCACGAATGAGTCTGGCCGAGGATGTCGATCTGGAAGAGTTCGTGACCACGAAGGACGATCTCTCGGGTGCGGATATCAAGGCCGTCTGCACGGAAGCTGGATTGTTGGCCCTGCGAGAACGTAGGATGAGGGTAACGAAGGCCGATTTCACTGCTGCTCGTGAGAAGGTACGTGCTCTGTTATCCATAGATGTATCACAGTCACAGAGGCTGATCTTGTTGTTCCCTTCAGGTTCTGTACCGGAAGAACGAGGGCACTCCGGAGGGTCTGTACTTGTAATCTATTTGTAGTTTCGTCTAGTGCGTTTCTTTATGATCCTTTTTTATACCTCATGTGTTGTCGTGTGTTTTCTTTCGCAATCACATAAGTAGGTGTGAGCTCTGCGATGCAGGAGTGTGGCGAGCAAGCAGGAATCGATGCAGGATCGCTGCCTCGTTTCCATCCAGGGACTTCACGGTGTTTGATAAGATGTCGACGATCTTATCTTAACACCCTATTGGTCTCGTGCCCAGAACGGGATCCGAACCCCACCACCGCGATCACCGTCTGGCGCACTCTTGTAGAGCGACCCCCCCTGGGCTTTAGCGCTGGAACACCGAAAGTTGAGCCTGTCAGTTTCTACCTCATACGACACTCTTGACTGCCTAGGTGTGTAAGAAACACCTCTAATATGTATATGGCGAAGAAATTTCAATACATTTGTGAACATGGAGAACACAGTATTCAACGAGAGGAAACATCGGCTAAGACCCCCTTCCGCATTTGGGCTCCGGTAAGGGGTAGAGAGCCTTGCTTCCCGGGCGCTAAGGCTGAGGGGGGGTCGCTCTACAAGAGTGCGCCAGACGGTGATCGCGGTGGTGGGGTTCGGATCCCGTTCTGGGCACGAGACCACACCCTATGACGTCCGACAAAATTCGAGGCTGATCGATCTCTCCGTGTTCACTCATTTGTCTTCTACAGGCTACAGCTGAGCCTCAGTCCTAATCATCACCTAGCAGAATGGTGTTGCGAGTTGGTTATGGTATGTGTCACAGAATACGGGCACCGTTTATGTTTAGAAGTTATCTGAACATTCATAGTACGAGAGCACTTCTCGTCCCCTCTTCTTCAATATGCTGAACAGGACGGAGGGAGGACGTTCACACTAGTAGAATGTCCCAGTAAGATCCCTTTCGTATCACTCGTTCATAAACAACTTGAACAGATTCCGTTGGGCAGGTGGTACAGGGCAACTTATTTCGCGACTTACGAACGATGAGATCGATATTGCCATGTGAGATTCCCTTGACTCACTCGTTAACCCATCCGAAGCTCATTTGTGGTAGTGCATTAACGGACCCTCTCATCTCTGGAATTGCCAAAGGTTCTGATGCGTACAAGCTCGTTGGCAGCTATGTCACTACACCCTTGAACTGGTCGGTCTATTTGGCATGTCCGAACTTACAGCATAATGACCGTGCCTTGCTCCAAGGGCCGTGATTACTGGAAAGGACTCCAAGTACCAATCTATCGCTGACTTGAAGGATACAACATTGGGAATCTCGAGATATGGTAGGTGCGTCCTTTTTTTCCTACATAAGATGCTTGTTCTTTTGTGTGCTTACAATGATAGCATAGCGGGAGTCAGACGATGGCCTATGTTATGGCACTCCAGCAGGGGTGGCCCACAGAAAACCTGAAGTTCCAAGGTAATCTCCACTTCGTCCCTCGCGTCAGTGTTCATTCTAAGCGATTCTAGTGAACAATGACATTCGCGGTCTCATTAATTCGGTCAACGATGGCTCTACGAGCGCATTCATGTGGGAATGGTTTACGACCAAACCATTCATGGATGCAGGCGAAGTCCGATTCGTACGTCCCCTGCATCTCTTCTTTGTCATTTGCTGTCCCATCCCATACAAACGTGCACAATGCGTAGATCGGCTCTGTACCCACCCCCTGGCCATCGTGGATGATTGCGGCCCATCCAACCCGAGCTTCTCCAGATGCACTCAGTCACTTCCTTGACACGTTAACGACTTATGTTCGCAAGTTCGATTCTGAGGAGAAGAGAGCCAAGGATGATGTCGAATTCATCAAGGAAAAGTTTGGTTATCCAGAGGAGGATGTCAAGGTAGGTCATCGTTACGAGATGCGTGCAAGCATGGCTATTCAACAGAGAGATTATGTTTCTAGGCTTGGCTGAAGACAGTAGGTTATCCTGCTGATTGTGCCACCATTCCCAAGGACGTGATCAAGGAAACGCTCTCGTAAGTACGGGCTACTTAGAGTATTGACAGAATATTGATGGTTTGCACAAGTGTTCTCGAGAAAGCCGGCTTCATCAAGAGCCCTGAAGGTGGCTTCCAGGTTGAACAGTTTGTCAACCAGGATGTGGTCAAACTGGTATAGATATCCAACCAACGAGAAGTGATTGTATTAGGAAGGACCAATAGCAGAACAACGTACATGTACAACGAGCATAGCAGCAGAAAGAACGGGGAAAGGTTGCTACTTGGTAGCCAACTTCCGTGTAAGACTTCTAAGCCGATCCGCGTTCTTCTTCCTCCGTTCAATGTCGACATCGACACTAGCAGTGTTCTTCGAGGTGCTAAAGTTCGATCTGGGCGCGACCGTGTAGGTACCCAGTTCCCTCTGAGGAATCTGCACCGCGTTCTTCCTGACACGGTTCTTGTCGGCTTCTCTAGCCCTGGCCAAGATGGCATTCAACCTCTCTCCTCCGCGGTGTTCGTCTGCGATCTCCGCAGTGGGGATTACACGGTCACGGTAGGATGCAGAACGTTTGATGATGGGACGAGACCAGGCCGAGACGAGATCATTGGCTATACGTTGAATGTCTGGTGTGACGCGCTTGCATTTGGTATAGAAGATAATGACGGGGCCAAGTTTCGCATCCTTGATAACGCCGCTGTCGATGAACTCCATTTTCTTCAATGCGGGGAAGAATTCCTTTTGAATGTCTAGTGCGGGGAGGGATTTATCGGGCAAGGGTTCCAGCCATTTACGGACGCCCTCCAGCAAGTTGTTGTCGATGATGGATTGCGACAGGGACGACCTAATCGGCGCGCAATGAGCATGCAATACTGTATCATTAACGATTGGAAGCGGGCTACCCACCTCCGTAGTACATCCATGACCTGAGGCAACATACGCAGCTTAGCTGTTGCGGGCAATTTCTCCCGGTTGGCTTGCTCATCATCTGCTGCTGCAGACAACATAGCTTCTCGGAGGCGAGAGACTTCTTCGTCCGCCGCACGGTCCAGCACGTCTTCATCGGCATCCTTCTTCTTCCCTTTGCGCCGCGCAGCCTTCTTCGGTTTTAGAATGGCTTCGATTTGCATGTCCAGTTTCAACTTGCTCGCTATGGAGAACAACACACGTCGAAAATGAAACATTGGACTGCACGACAACGGGCAACACTCACCTTGCTCAGGTGGCAACTGGCTCAGATCGACCTCCTCGGGCTGTCTTCGTTTCCGCTTCCTTTGAGTAGGTCGTCTCTCACCATCGCCATCCTCTGCTGCGCGCCGTTTTGTTCGTCGTTTTGGCTTAGGGGCGCGGCTTTGTTGGACGTATTCATCGCCCGAGTCTCCGGAGGACTCAAAGTCCTCCGCTGGGGCGGGAGAATGAGGGGTTCGTTGACGCGGTGCGACATTATCTGCGTTGGTACAAATTCAATTGTTGGCTAAGAGGCGTGCATATTTCGGGTGCATGACATACCTTCGAGTTCTGAAAGTTCGGAACCAGAACCACCGAAGATTTCGTGTTCGAGCTCGTTTTGCTAGGCATGTTGTTCAATACTTTTGGCCATGGTTCCTTATTATGCAACCTACATCAACGTGCGTGTCCATGGCTTCCCAGTCCGTGGGTGGTTCAGAAGAAGCTGGTGGTGGATTGAGGCAAGACGCAAGTAGGAACACACAAGGACCGTGTCGATTGGTCGCAGGCCGAGAGCGTTCGGTCACATGCGTTCGATCGATCGTTTGATGCGCACCACAAACAATCCAGGAAAGGATATGTTGTTAGATCGGCCAATTGGTGAAGCTACCTCAGGCTGAAACAGACCTCAAGCATCCAACACAAGAATAGATCTTCGTGAATCATTTAGTAGAAGAATTACCACAACGCAATAAATTATTTGAGTAACTAGTACAAGTACAACGCGGACAGACCATGCAAGTGGACATTGAGATATGAACACTGTAGTCTGGATGAGAAATCATGCACATAAACGACGACGATCGAGTGACTGTTCATTCGACTCTAAGCAATGGGCGTTGTGGTACACGTTCCAGTCTCTTTGAGTTCTATTTCGTACATCGCACTGTAAGTCGAATCCTGTGAGTATCAACAACCTGAGTCAAATATGGCAGCTTCATGAACACACCAGTTGGGTTATGAACTTGCGACATGTAGGCAACTTGAACGAGGACAAGAATGGTTCAGAAGCTTCCCAAGCCTCAGGATGAGCTTTCCATCGGGGCGTAATGACAGCCCTCCTGGAAACATGACGTCTCCTTGAGGCATCGCAGACTCGGCATCGGGGAAGACGATCGTGCTCCTGAGCGGTGCAGCGAAGGTCATGGAGAACAATAAGGTAGAAGCGAGGACGAAGGGAGTGAAGCGCATGGTGTGTAGTATGTTTTGAAAAAGCTGAGAAAGAGTGAGGTCGAAGTAAATGAACGAAATTCCGGCAAATGATTTGAAGTAAGGGAATGACTGGGAATCCTACAGTGGAGCATAAACGTAAGCAACAAGCTCCTGTTAGTGTAGATATTGAACGAGACGCACCAAAGTGTGAACAAAAGTGAATCAGAACAGAATGGCTGGCAATAATAGGGCCCTAGAGAATGGGCATAAAAATGGAGCTCTCATTCATACGCCTACCTACGCAATAAATACGCCTCATAGGCCGCGGTTGTCGAAGAGCACCGCGGTACACGGTGTACTCGGACAACTGTCCACTGGATGTCAGTCGCTCGACAGCCTGGCAAGTCAATGATTCATTGACCCTGGATGACAATGGGCGGCGAGTATTATTGGGAACGTGAATACTTGCTATGCCTGACTGGTAGCCGATACTCTTGTCCATAGGAAAGCAGATATTGCAGAGACTCTTGGAGAACAGACGATTGGATCATGGCCTCGTTGTTCTGGTATTGAAGACTACATCCTGAGTACGGTACAGACCTTCTTAGACGTCACCGAGAGCAACGAACAGTGGGTTATCTCAACATTGACGTATCCGTTCCCGGGACTGTCAAGAATCCTGAAACTCATCAATGACTAGGCGCGAGATATGTAAAAGCGATTGCAATGTTGACCTGCTAGCAACACCATAAGAATGTGAATGTGCAGTGGGTGAACAACTTCCGAGTCGGTGGGGGAAAGTACTCATCCTAGTGGAAAGACGGGTTCTCCGACGCGATTGGAGCCAGTGCTTGATTTTGTAGAATTTGAACGAGCCAATTCCAGGCCGCACAGTAAATAAATGCTTGGCACGGAGGATGAGGTGAAATGAGAAGTCAATCAAGCATATAGTTCGCTTCCTGGTCTCGATGTCAATGATGTGAAAGGGTTTTGCAGCCTTGTTATATCAAGTCCGCCCAGAGCGGACAGGGAGCATCAACTCATGTTCGCCAGCTGACTGCAGCTCTCCGCCTCCGTCATGAACGTGCGGACTTGCAGTCCATTACGGGAGACGGAGCTAGGGCAGGACTAGCAAGGTGGAGACGTCTATATCGCGAATTACGGTATAGTCTCAACCCTCTGTCACCGTACGTCCTAAAACATTGACTGGTTGGAGGGGACGATGCATACCTGATTAACACGTACTTTGCTGCATTGTCCAGTTGCGTGCATGCAGAGGCTTCCAGGAACACATCTCTAGCTCGCCTCGGAAAGGGATAATGCATCACGGGGCGCGTTGCTGCTCCTCACCGGTCTCGCCAGGCACGATGTAATGCGCGTCCAGGACCGCATCCTCCGGCGATAACAGTACTTGGGATCAGATTGCACCTTCGCCGTGTTCGTCAACGGCGGCGACGTGCAAAGCGTCGAGTAGACTGCAGCGGTCTGTGGTGATTGAGCGGAGACGGGTTGCTGGGGACTCGACGTCATCCGAACCCACCGTGCTCGCGTCGGATTGGCGTTTTGTCTAAGCGAGGTTTAGCGAAGCATGTCATTTTGTGATTACTGATGTGCCGGATTCGAAGATCCCCAAGTCGCATCGCACGCAAAGGCTAACGCCTGCTATAGCTACTTCGGAACTCTCTGTGCTGCGAATTTGACAGCGTTCTGTGCGCCGTGCTAAGCTGCGCGCCACCAAGACATGGCCTTCAGAGACCGTTGCAGGCGATGCTGCGTTGATGATGAACGTTGGAAGGCAGCAGCAGCAGCAACCCCACGTGAGGGAGGGCCCTCAGAGTAGCCAACAGACGCCGGGACGCGAGCAGCGCTACGTAACTGAAGCTGGGAGTCCGGTTTTTCCGACGGAATGCACCATTTCCTCTTGTACCATCGTTCCTGCCCTCCTCCATGTCTTTTCTCTACCCCTCGTTCTGACTGACACAGGCTGCCATCGGACAACCCTCAGCTCGCTGCGTCCTCAATCCTCGTTGTGGACGCCATGTCCGCGGCGGTGCTATCACCGATTCCCTCACATCACCGTACCACTTCCCTTGCTAGCAGCACACCACGAACATCTTCGCCTCGGCCGCAGACAAAGTCGAGGGACCGACCTCTTCCCCCTTTGCCTGACAAGGCACGTTCACCAGACGTCTCGCATCGCAGATACACTCCCCCGCTTAGCCCGAAGTCCGTCCGCTCGTCCTTCGCGGGATGGCGTTCATCGCTGCTTCCCATTCGCGTATGGGTGCGAAGAGCCCTCGAGACTCCCGGCATTCTCGAGGCTCTGATACGAAACACAACCTGGGACGACCTTCATGCGCTCCTCAGCACATGTCGAGACTTTCGGCGTGTGTTGGCCTCGCCAGAATGTCGAGATGTTATGCTGTCCTGCTATGTGCCGGGATATCGCATTGCGCAGTCCAGTCGCGATAGCCAACAATTCCGAGAGGTCGAGGTCGACATTCATGATCTCACCTTACTGAGTACGTCTTTCATACACCGTGCCTGCGTCATACCGGACAGCGTGATTGTGAACGTCGATGTGATTGGAGCGAGTCGGCTTTCCATTAGGCGGCGTTGAATAATGCGTCAGCGATCGCTTGTTCGGAGGCCACAAGCTTCCCTTATTCGTTTCACCATCGCGCTGTCACGGGCGAAAATCTCTATCGTCATTGAGCTCATACATGATTTTTGTTTTTTTTTTTCTGTAGTGATAGCTCAGAACCTGCCGCTGCACAAGTATCCTATGCACGCCTTGACAATTCTGAGTTCTCCGCTTTACGACGCCGTACTTGCGTCCCACGATGCGACGACTCAGAAACTCATCGCATTGACTCAGGCACACTCCAGATTTGTTCTTCTGCTCCAGTCCCTCGTACACAGTGCATCGGCGCCTTCTTCTCCAGAAGAGCCAGATGATCTCGGGTTCTCCTCTCTTCGGCTCCCTGGACAACGAGTGTTGGAATTAGAGTTCCCTGCCCCGCTTGCCTACGTCGACCCCGAATCTCCAAGGACGGATCGAGAGGGCTCGGGAGGCAAAGCGAATCACACCAGGAAGCCCAGCACCGTGTCGACATCATCTCGAGCAGACCCGTCCCTGAGCCCTGCGCGGGCGTCTAGCACCATGCGTCCGCAACGTTCAAAGCGTATTCGTGATTCCATCTTTGGTGGCGGAATGAAGGCACCACTTCCGCCTCCATCCTCTGCGCCTTCTTCATTAAAGTACTTCTCCGAGACATGGCGGCGGACTCTGCAGGCCAAACGCTTGACCTCGATATCGGACGACGAGGGGGAAGATGTCTTCAGCTTGAAGATGCCGCACAGGCGATTCGCGTCTGTCAATCACTCATCTGACTCGTCTTTGTCAAGTCCGAGCCCATCGTCTCGGAGCGTTGCTGAATTTCCTCCATCGAGCTTCCGGGATCCATCTCGAGAGCCGGGCTCCTCTGAGCCCACATCTTCATCTTCGTCGACCGTTCCTGCCTTTCGCGGATCGAGCTCACCCCATGACCTGTTGATGGCGACCTCGCGCTTCCGTGCGCCGATACTGCGGGTGTTCTACCCATGTACGGTGTTGGACGAGTCCAGCATCTCAGCTTGCGAAGATCAGCTTATGGACGCTGGTCTGTGGGATCATCTCTCTGCCGGAGATATTGTATGTAACTTTGGTTATGTCCCTCCTCCCGACCCCGAAGAATCCGCCCAGTCTCCTAATGGACACCGCAAGAAATGGCTAATATATAACGGCTACTGTTTGGTACATTATATCCCACCTTCTCCACCTCCCGTGGAGAACTCAATGACTCTCCCTTCCCCATTCTACTTCTCACACATTCTGCCTCCATCAACAAACCCTATTTATATCCTCTCCCTCCCACCTCTTCCGCGCACGCCGTCACCCCCACGGTCAAGAAGTAGTCGCGGCCACAGCGTATCTTTTGCAGATGGACAGTTGCAGCTGACGTTGGCACATTTACCTGCACGGGTGGCTAGTCCGAAATCACCCCAGGGTTGGGCTATCGCGAAGAAATACATGTGGCTTGCGCGGTTACCCTATGCCGGGTATAGCTCGGGGGTGCAGGGTGGTTTCGTACCTGGCGAGGGATGGAGAGGCGAGTGGGTGTTGGAAGCTGAGGGGACGAAGGAGGGACGGCAGAGTTTGATTGATGCGCTTACACCTGGACCGGACGGGATGTGTAGGAGGGGGATGTGGGAGATATTGAAGGAGAAATCTGGTAAAGGCAGATTATGGATGAAGTGAGTCCTTTGTTGCAAGACGGGAAACCCTTGTTTGCTCATTTGCTGGCTGTTACAGATTGCTTAAACCCAATGTGGACCCTGTTGATTTGGATACGACGGACTACGATGCTTCTGCGCTATCTTCGGATCACGCACTGACTTCCCGGACATCATAATGACTTTCATAGACGGACACTCCAATATCCTTTATATTTCATTCTCATTCTCGTGCATGCTTAACGTATTCTTGATCTTCCCACTGTCCCTTTCAGCCTTGCGTATATCATAGCGTTCCAGTATATAGTACAGTAAAAGCAGCGGTATTTCTCTTGTATAGGCTCGGCACGTACTGTGTGTCTAACTTCTGCGTTGCCCATTCGGCAAGTGTAATCGTCTTGCATGCTTTTATGTCCATCCTCATACATCCTTCCTCTCTTTGTGATTCATCGATATTCATCCTCCATTTTGTATCCATCTCGTGTCTTCTCGCATTTAGACCAGGAATAAAAAATCGCCCATCTTATATCAACGTCATGTCTAATCGGCTATCCTATTACAAGAGTAGTCATTGACTTGCCTATGATGGAGGCTGCGCTGCAGGGCGCATCGATGGAATCAGGATCCTAGGATTTCCAGCTCGCCAAGTTTGACGACAAATTTCATACTGGCTTTTTGCCCTCCTGCGTCCCCCAGATGGGTTGTCTCTCTTTCGACAAGCATTTCCAACCCGCCCTTTGATGGTCGTTCCCTTTCCTGCGAAAGTGCGGACTGGAATAGGAGGTTTAGAGTCAGGAGATCATGGCGGTGGCGTTTGAAAGCTGCCGTTGGACGGCCGTTTTACCTTCTCAGGCGCATGCGACGCACTTTTGGGAGAGCTGGTTTCTCTCTTGCGTAGACTGTGTTGGAAGACCTCACTCGCTAGAGTCTACAGACTACCTATACCTGACGGTGGCATGCTGGGGCGCAGATTTCTGCTATCCACGGCCGGGGGTTTTACTAGAGAAGGTAAGTGCGTTGTTTACGCTCTCCCGATTACGGCGACCTTGTGTGCGGCGAAAGGAGAAGGGTTTGCATTTGCAGCCTGTCCTTTCCAAATACGATAGCTTTGTTGGCCTTGTGTTCTGGCAGTTCATTTGTCGTCGCCTTGTCAACTCCTCACTAGGAGGGATTAAGAGGGGACGACGAGAGGACTACCACTGCATGGATTCCCTCTGCCGACGCCAACGAACAGGCTATGCACGCATTCCGATCTCTCAGGCCACTCGCTGTACGTGGTGGGCAGCTGGTCACTCGGGAGAACAGGTGGACGTCGAAAGCGGCAGGGATCGTCGCGATGCCCAGGATGGACGGATGGATAGCGATATCGCGGCAAGTGCTATGTTGTGCGCAATTATATTAATGTTTTATTTCCGCAGGCTACTAGAGGCCGCCCATGTTCGACTCGGTAGGCTCTGGACGCGGTGAAGACGCGGTTGTGGCTGGCGGAGGTCGGCTAGGCGGGGGCGGGCTGCGATTGGACGGCGCTCGACGCGAGAGAGCCTGCCCTAAACCCGGGGGGCGCCGAAGAGCGGGCCAGGCAGAGAAAGTACGTAAGGAGGGGACGGGCGCTGTCGGAGCGTCCACGGCTTGCTTGTTCCCTCCACCATACTCTACTCCCTCCGTCCTATACTTCCTCGCCACTCCTTTATTCTAGGAAAATATGCAAAGACAGCCTCCTGCTGCGCCCGGACCCCTTCCCCTCCCCCGCACCCGCTCCTCGTGCGCATCCTCCGCGTCCACCCCGCACACCCCGACCGGCGGACACTCCCAACTGCCCCTGTTCAGCTCAAACACGAATAGAAACAGCTCGAGCAGTTGGAACAGCTCTAGTTGCGACGACGCCGATGACATCGAGTGGGAGTGGAAGCCCGACCAAATAATGCTTTTATCCAGGGTGAGTGCTTTTTGGTTCAACTCATTAGCGGTCGCGCGTCTCGACAGTCGGGGGCTCACGCGTGTGGCGTACGCCTTTCCTCCCCCAGACCTTGGATGCTCTCCCTTCGCATCTCTTGACACCATTCAACGGTCCTGTGCCTCCATCGAACCTCCTCGATAAGATAGCCAGACGTGTTGCCGAAGCCAAGGGCCCCATCGATTGGCAACACTCCCTGCGGGCAACTCGCGCCAAAATCGTCGAGCTAGCCCGCATCCGTGCTAAGGAGACGTCCGATAGTGATGCGACCGATACCATCGCAGAGGAGGATAGCTCCCAGGGCGTGCCGCTGCAGCAGACTACAAACACCGGCCCCAAACGGCCGTTGTACAGGCAGTCGAGTATGGACTTCATGCAAACCCCGAAGATTGACATCAACGACAATAGCAGTCTTCGCCGGTACGTATATCTCGCTTATCTGCCATGGGATCTCTCGAGCTCACGGCCCTCTTCAGGCTCTCTCACCGTCTACAACGAACGGAACGTATGCTCGCTACCCCATCCTATCATCCCTATGCTCGTTCTACCACCCCCACCTTTGATTCACCCAGCCATACTCGCTCGCTCAACCCTTCCACTCCGAGCTCGAGCACCCTCAACTCGTCAATTGATGGCTGCCGCCCAAGCCACTACAGGAGGTCGTGCTCGTCCACCATATCAAGTTCATCAGATGACCCGTTCATCCAGCCCATTGTCCCCCGCCCAAGGCGCTTAAGGAGGGCTGACACTTTCACATCCTCTGCGCTTTGTACCCCCAGCCGTCACTTGAAGCGTGCTCCCTCTTTTGGTACCAGCTCTCGTAACAGTCGTGACTCGGCCGCGATGAGCGTCGACTTCAGTACCAAAGACTCCGACGTGACATCTTCTGATGAGGAAGAGAAGTTGCGCACCAAGAGGGCCAAAAAGGCTCGCACGCAGGCTGCCTCTCCAATCCCCCATTCCCAGACCTCTACCCAACCCTCGAGTGCCCAAAGGAAGAAGTCCTCGAAGACTTCCACGGCCAAGTCAACCTCCCAGCCCTCCACTTCGTCCAAGGGTTCGGCTGCCGCTGCTCCCTCTAAGCCAAGTAAGCCTAGAGCAAACGTTAAGCGTAATCCTAGCATTCTCGGGCCCGAGCTGCCTCATCCTCAGCCTACGCCCAAGTCGCCGGCGGCAGCTCCCCGCTCTCCTGTCAAGTCGACCCGACCAAAGGTGCTCACCTCTCCTAGTAGCTCAGGTCCCACCAGTCCCCGCGACCCGTCTCTTCTCGGTTCTCCGGTCCAGACACCGCCAAAGACCCTTCGGCGAACCAAAGGCTCCGTTCACCCTTCTCGCCGCGCCCCTGCTCGGAAGATTTCTTTCGGAAGCATTCTTCCCGCGACTGAAGAAGATAACCCTGCTGCTACAGGGACGGGCTGTGGCTTGGGCCTTGGCAGTGCCTTCCAGCTCCAGTAAAGTCCCTTGTGTCATAGGGACTTGCATCGTGGATTGCGTTACGTCGACTGCCACCGCGCGCTGAACTCTATAAACGCAAGGCTGTCGCGTATCGTTCGCGCTCGTTCCTTAGTATGGCGCCCACTATGCTTACACTAACCGTGGTTTGCAAGGAACGCCGAGTTTCTTTTGCGGAACTCACAAGATTTCACGTCCCTTGCCTGGCGGCGTAGTAAACTGATCATTTAGTTTGCCTCGCCTCAACAACCACTCTGATCTCTGCACTTCTCATCACAATCACTGCTTTTCTTGCTTAACATCCTGCTCCGTACTCATACCTCAACAAATCCCCGGATAACTCAAATGTGACATAACTATCCCACATACAATCTGCCCCTCGCTCGCATGTCATTGCTGACCTGCGAGGATGCCCCACACACTCATTGCTCGTTTTCCTTCCAATGCACTAAATTGCTTATCCATCACCCTCGAATCGTTCACCAGCCAGGTCCTGGTTGTGCCATACTGTAACAGTATATCGCCGCCTTTTCACCGCATCTCTCATACGCTAAACAGAAACTCACTTCTCCCCGACCGAAATGAACGCCCCTGTTGCTTCCTTCACATTCCTTTCCTAGCTAGGGTTATTTTTCGCCGCTCTTCTTTTCATATCCAACTGCTCCTCCCACACTCATTCAACGGTTAAATTCTCGTCTTCTCGTTCTCTCCTCGTGCTCTGCCTGCTTTTCGTGTGTCATAACTCTTATCTGCTTGACAGTCCTCGTCGCTGTCGGGACACTGTAAAATTTCAAACCCCCCGTTGGGACTCCCTTTATTTGTTTGGGCCTTTCGTGTATATACCTTTTTGTGCACCTTTCTTTCCTTTTTGTTGCTTGCGTTCCTTCTTTTTTTTCAATGCACACCCATTCGTTGTTGATCATGGATGAGTCGGTGTTGTTGCTGGTTCATTGTAGGATATTTGGACAAGTCAATAAGATGTATATTTGTTTCTTCCCGGAACTCGAAGTCGCTATAAGTACCATCTGAAGCCACGATGTCCTCTGCATGCCTTGAAGCAGATCATCGATCGTATATGAATTTCAACATCGTATGTGAGCTCCAGTTGAAATGGGTTAAACATAGGATGTGTCCGGTGGGAGTGGCTAGAACACGGAATATGGACCTGTGTGGGTCCCGACCCTACTCACTGGCGAGGACGTATGTCCACTTACAGAGCTGTTGTATGTTCCTGGTTGGTGTGTCGGGTGCAGTCCAAGCGACCTGCGGGGCTATGGGTACAATGCTTTGTGCTGAAGTTAGTTTGTTGCTTGACCGCACAGGGCAGAAGCATTCCTGCTCTCATTTGGGATCTCTTGAGCACGGAATCCAGTGTAGCGCGACTTGACAACCGGCTGAATCTAAATGGTATTTTGCATGACAGAGCTCGAGCATCCTAGAGAGACGGGTCTGGAGAAGATATTGTGCATGGCGTCATGTGAGCCTTGGGCTCGAGGCAGATGGCCAAACGGTATACGACACACATGCTGATACGAGGGATTAAGTGAATGGCGCGCACCTTCGCGAAACGATTACTGGATATTGATGGTTGAAGGGAGATTTTGGTATGTCATTCAAACGCACCGACTGGATTATGATAGCATGACCTGGGCGAGGCACTTTGCTCGTAATCGCGTGATCGTGTTCTCCTGTTTACATGGGATGTATACTTCCTCTTCCATCTGAATGAATTGGCGATACTGAGCATCCTTCTCTAGTTTTGACGTGCCATATTTGCTAACATGTCTAATTATGAGCAGCAGAGAGTAGATGACCTGTCGCAAGGCATGCAAGAATACACTGTGATCTGAGGGTCAGTTGAGTTACAAATGAGGCGAAAAGGGTCGAGAACGTACGTGACGTGACGGCCTTGGCCAATAACTATTGCTCTGTGTGTCCCTCAGCGGCAGCTAACTCCTTTAGTTTCTGTCTCCTCTCTGCAATCTCCTCACGCTTCGCAGCCAACAGCTCTGCTGATCGTTGGTCCCATCGCCATGCCCAATACCCCGCAAAGCCCCATACACCCATAGAGATAGCATGCGCCCCAGGGTCTAGAGAAAATAGCATTTCAAAGTGGGTTTCGGTTCACTCTTGGACCTCACGAGTGGGTGTACGCACTGTCGAATAGATTACGTTTCTGAATACCGAGCTGGCCGAAACGAGCCAGAAGGCCAAAGAGGGAGAAGCCAACGATGTTCGCTAGCATCGACATTATGAGTGTGTTGGTGGCCTATGAGCCTAGCGCAATGACGAGAGGAGGAATAGGGAGGAGGCGGTTGGGCGACAAACGGAGGGAAACTTCACGCGCGTGCGCTCAGGTAAATAGACGCCCATATATTCGAGGAAGGCGGGGGGCACAGCTGTGGCGTCCTCCGAGTCCCTCGACTTGAATCGTCTTCACTATTGAACTTATTGTTAGGCTATTGAACGTCCTCGCAAACCACAGAGATATATACGCAACGTTGCTCTCGCTATGTCTACTGAACCTGAGTATACTCCCGACGTCTTGCAGAAGATCGAGACCGCGAAGGAGAAGAAGGCGGCGGGAGATGCAGCTTTCCAACAAAAAGACCTGCAGAAAGGTATGCGAAACAGATGCGCAGAGGCCCAGTACTATCTTCATTCTGACTCAATCGTTTATCGCTCTTGTCGTATCTAGCATTACTTGAATACCACTCTGTTGGTATACTGAGCGTGCACGATTGACAGACATTCTGATATAACCACTCATAGGCCCTCTTATACCTCAATGGAATTCACAAAAACGCTATGGCAGCGGCGATGCCAGGAGAGCCTCCAAGTGATGAGAAGAAACCTAGAACGGAGGTATGTCGTCAGATATACGACAGCAGAAGTGATGTACTGATTTCTGCGATAGGTCGAGGAGCTCATTGTGAAAGTGTACTCTAATATGTCGCAGTGCCAAGTACAGAAAGGCAACTGGAAAAAAGTGATTGAATATGCGGACAAGGTTTGTGATCGCTCACTCCAGTTGTGAAGATCATATGCTGACTGCTTCCTCTGTCCAGGCTCTTGAAAAGGACTCGTCCAATGTCAAAGCTCTCTACCGTAAAGCTCGGGCACTTGGTGAACAAGGGTTCTTGGAAAAGGCAGAGAAGATCTATAACGATTTGCTGCCGAAGGCCGATCCCAAGGGTATAGTACTATGTATTTTCAGGTAATAGATACACTGACGTAGGTTTGTAGATAAAGCGAAGATTCAAGAGGACCTGGCGCGGTTCCGCGCCGAAGACAAGAAGCGCGAGAAGCAATACCAACAAAAGTTCAAAGGTTTGCATTTGTTGCAATCCCGGAGCTGTTAGCATACTGAGCTTGTCCATAGGTTTCTTGAACAAGGACAAGACAACTGATTGAGTGGAGTATAATTCTTGGACTGTTCCTCCTTTTTTCCCCTGGGTTCCGATGCCACCTTCGTTCGTTTTGCTGTGCTTTACCAGTTGTTGTGAAATCAAAAATTATGTACTATATCCCTACACTGCCTACTTGTATCGTAGACTTACAGACTTCCTTGAAGTGAAGCATTTTCTCGAAACTCCTTTGGTCACATGATCGCGCGAGTGAAACACGTCTCACGTGGGCTCTCAACGCGTCTGCTCCGCGAAGACGCGTTCGACTCCTGACTCCTTACTCCTACCATCTCGCTCATTCCACGCCCAGTGTTCACGACCATCCGCAACGAGGCGACCCTTCACACTGAAAACTGGACATTGTATACCTAGCTCTGACTATGTATCATGGGGATATCCTCAGTGACACGAGAACTCTTATCGGCGTACTACCCTGTCGTCGAGAATCTCCAGCAATATCTCTTTCAAATCATAGAGCATCCACCTTGTCCGGAAGAATTATATCTTACACATGAAACAGATACAATAGCATACAGAAAACTCCTGCGAGAATCTTGCATCACGACTCACACCCAGTATCCGAATGCGACGTTCAAAGCTCCGGTACCTCCAATGGTTTCGTTGCGTGAGGTATGTCACAATTTTTGCGTACGCTTGCAGGTTAAACTTGACCATGGGAACAGTTGATAGAAAGGGCCCAGGAGAAATTGCTCCGGAAACACAAAGGCTCCACAATTAGCGTAATCACTGCTGGATACCGTCTGGTACTGCGGACCATTTACATTTCGTTACGCTTGACTCAAAATTTCCATATCCAGAATTATTCACGACAAGGACAACAACAGAAGGCCATACTGAATACATTCTTGAATACCATGGTTACTGCCATACAGGGCCCCGAGTGGCAGGAACTATTTCAAAGGTTGGATATCCTTTCAGTACGACATGACCGATGAGTCTGACAAGAAATTCAGGGTTGGTGAAGATGTCATGTTCCACCTTCTCACGGAGACGTCTATCTTCGTGTCATTACCGAACAGATGCTACTGTCAGATGACAGGGGAACCTATCGTGAATCTCAAAGCACCAGGAGACGGGTTCATAAGACCCATCTCTTTCCTGAAGCCCGATACTGCGCCCATCCAGAACGACACGACACCGAGATGCCAGGGACTGAAACGAAAAGCCACAGAGGTTTTGGATGAACGTCCAGCTAAACGTCTTCGTCAAACAACATCTTTAAAGTCCGCTTCTTCCGGTGATCTCGACCGCGAAAATTCTAGCAAGTCTGCCTTCACAGAGAAGTGAGTACTGTGAGTACACCGCTTGTGAATCATGGATGCTGACGAATGTAGACGGACCCCCGCTGATATTGCTCTTATACGAGCGAGAATGCTGTATTATCGTCCATATTTTGTGTCTCGCGCGAAGACGATTCTACTTGGGTTTCCTCCGAAACGTTGGTACTGCGTTTATCCTAGCGTGAATCTTTCACTGACCATGTCGAAGATGTGCTCAACCGCCTCCAACCGCCTATGCATTTTAACCAAGGGAAAGCGGATGACAAGAATGTCGCCCCTAGTTCTAGCGATCGAATGGACAAGGCAAGACATCTGGCAAAATACGTGTTTCCTCGGCAGTATGGTTTGCCCAATCCTTTCACGGGCAACAAACAGAACGGTTCTGGAAACAGTTATCCTGATTACAGTGATAGAGAGGGTCAGATCAAGGTAGGTCCCCTCATCTGACGCTGTTATCTGCGATGAGCTAGACACCGCGAGTAGAAACTAGGGTCTGTTAAGACACCGAAACGTCTGAAGGAAGTCTTAGGTATGTTAGAGAAACTACTGTGGAGGCACGGGAAGTGTGGCCATAAGGCTCTTCTGAACGAAGTCTGCCTTTCCAAGGTATGTATGAGTTGATCTAGCTGAAGGAATAACGTCTTGATCTTCGTATTAGCTTAAAATGGAAGCGGACAGGCCTCTGGAAAGCAGTGTTATTCTTGTAAGTTTCACAGTTCCGGTGACAAGTGGTCACTCTTAACGCTTATGTATGCTTGTGAATAGGAGATCATGTCTGAACATTCCATCGTTTTATGTTCTCAGTCAGTGCAGCCCAGCGGGGAATTCTCTGTCGACTCGGACGGTCATACAATCCTTCCTGAAGGACTGTCTGAGCTTCGAGCCGAAGCAAGAAACAAGCCTCGTTTCGCTGAATTCATGTGTAGTCACGACGAGGTGTTCAGATATGCTTTAGCAATAACCAATGCGGTCATACCATTTGAGTTTTGGGGTAACGAGACAAACTTCAAGCTTATAATACAACGTAGGTCGTGTAAATCCGAGTGACGCATATTACGCTGATCTTGCTTGTCAGATATTCGAACCTTGATATCAGCGCGACGTTTCGAAACTCTCACTCTACATCATATATTACAAGGTTTTAGTATCTCAGCGTGCGATTGGCTCTGTCCCGGAGGAAAAGCGACTACTCAGACTCGGGTTTCAGTCTCAGACTCTCTAAAGCGTCGGGAGCTACTGGAAGAGTTTCTTTTCTGGTTCTTTGATTCTTTCTTGATTCCTCTCCTGAGGGTATGTATTACTCTACGATACATGATGTTGCGCGAGAAACTGATCAACATTTCGCAGACGACGTTTTACATCACAGAGTCGTCAGCCTTCCGAAACAGAATACTGTATTTCAGGCAGGATGATTGGAGTACCCTTTGTGCCCCCCTGGTGGAGCGGCTAAGTGAGAATACATTTGAACGACTTGAACCTGTATGTCCATTCTCTATTGGACCCGACTTTGCGTCTCACAAGCTCTTCGTGCAGCACGAGGCGCAAGAACTGCTGCGGCAGCACAAGCTAGGCTTTTCCTTCGTCCGACTTTTGCCCAAGGAGACGGGTGTACGGCCGGTCGTTAACTTGCGCCGAAAGAAGATCCCTGCTGCTGTAAGTGGGCATACAATCTTGAGTTGTACCCCAACTAACATGATGCTGTCATGCAGCCTGTTCCAGGTACCTTCAGAGCCGAACAGTCCATCAATCAAATTCTACAGGCCGCGTTCCAGATATTGAATTACGAGAAGGTATCAACGGCAGAGTTGTCCTAGTTGCCCCCCATTTGACAATCTTTACCGTAGGAAACCCAGCTAGCCCGTATGGGGTCGTCTGTGTTTGGTCCCAACCAGGTGTATACGAAGCTGAAGGCCTTTCAGAAAACACTGCGAGAGCGTAGTTCGTCTGGAGTGCTGTACGCCATTATGCCCAATCGAAACTTGTTTGATCAACTCTGACCGATACATGACAGACCAAAGCTATACTTTGTGAAAGTGGACGTGCAGGCCTGTTTTGATACCATCGAACAGGGCAAGCTATTGAGCATCCTGCATGACTTACTATCCGAGGTATGCCTGATGTTAGAAAGTCCATCCACACCTCTCGAGTAACCTTCGTCCTGACAGGATACATACTTGCTCCAACGCTATGGAGTAGTCACCGTCGCAGCTAATAAAATCAAGCGAGCGTTCGTGAAGAAGGCTGTTCCCGAAGGTTGGTCACTGAGTATCTCTCTGCCTGACATTTACTGAGATTGGGTTTCCACAGACGACCATCCGTACTTTCTCAGCTTTGCCACCAAGTTAGCTGGATTGTTGCGCAATAGTATTCTTGTTGATCAGGTCCGTGTGTCTAGTCCACCATTGGATGTCTCAGGGTTCTGCTGATAATCTTTCCTGTAGGTGGTATATCCATACGCCCATAAGCAAGAAATACTTGCGTTATTGGAAGAACATATTACGGAGAACTTGGTCAAGGTGAATAAATGACATGACAGAAAATCTTCTCTTCGTTGACCCGAAGTTATAGATTGGGAACGATTATTATCGCCAGACAGTGGGCATTCCACAAGGCTCCGTTCTGTCGGCAATATTGTGCTCTTTCTTCTACGGGGACTTGGAGCGCACACAGCTGAAGTTTACTGATGATCCTCAAAGCGTATGCCGTCATTGACTTCAGATGTCTGTATACTGATCCACAGTAATCTAGGTGCTCTTACGCCTGATCGACGATTACCTATTCATCACTACAAGCCCAGGGAGAGCAAGGAAATTCCTTTCCGTAATGAGAGAAGGTAACCGTAATTGTCAGACTTTCATCACTTGCCTTTTGACAATGTGTTGTTGCATAGGTCACCCTGAATATGGATGCTTCATCTCACAAGACAAGACTCTAACCAATTTTGAGACGGACGATCCCTTGAGATTCATCGGAGCAGAGGAGAAGGGTGCGTAACAGTACTGGCTGCTCTGAGATCTTCTACCACATCCGAATTCTATAGTATTTCCTTGGTGCGGCTTTATGATCAACATGACGGATTTGTCAGTTTCAGTCGACTACGGACGGTACCACGAGACTTGTAAGTCTTAGCGCGACTCGCCCTGAACTCGACTCTTACGCTATGCAGACCTCCAGGATTCCCTGACTGTTGAAAGAGGGCGACGCCCGGGCATAGTTTTTACACAGAAAATGATGCAGTACGTTGTTATCGTGGTCGAGAAATAAGGAACGCCCTACTGACCGTATTTTCAGACTGGCCAAGTCCAAGAGCCATATCATCTACAATGATTCAACGTTCAACACGCGTCGTGTTATCCTAAAGAATATATACGAAAACTTCATGCTCTGCGCAATGAAGATGCATCATTATTTGCGCAGCTCGAAACTCACCGTTAACAGAAACTGGAAGTTTATCTCAGGTATGCGTTTTGCCTGCATCACTATGGGATTTCATGAACACAAACCTTTAGATGTCATCCGGCAACTTATCCGGTACACTCATTCGGCAATGCGGAGTAAGGAGAGAGGGCATGTCGCCAAGACTGCCGGCGGGAAATGTGATGTGGACAAAGCACAGGTCGTATGGTATGCATGTGTTTTTCACTCTTGCCATGTTACATTACTCAATAACCGGTTCAGGCTAGGCACCCATGCATTCCATACGGTTCTTTCCCAGAAGGCCCATACGTACGGCCCTATTCTGGCTTCGCTCGAGAAGGAGTTGAATTCGTCGCATAGCATGAGAGTACAACTTGGGCTGAAGAAGGTGGCAAAGGATTGTAAGAGGTTGATGGTGATTCTGTCATTCACAGGATCTCCGCAATGAGTATGAATATGCAAAGTGAGAGGAGGGGTGAGACTTGAATAATAGTATTGAATTTCCATGTTTTCGGTATCGTCGTGAATCGCGTAAGATCCCTTACGCGTACGTATAGACGTTGCCGAGAGACGTCGCGAACTGCACCGTGTTCATTATGGCTTTGCATATCGTGTAACGTTTACTAAGTTCCTAAGCGTCCCTAGGGGTCGCAGGAACCACTACATATATGTGCATCTTGCTCACATGAAATCCACGGACGTCGTCCGGTACGCTCACTAACAGTCAGCCAAAAGGAGCCCGAAGTCGCCGAGTTCACTCTACGACCATCACGATGAACTGCGGAAGCTCTGTTTTGAAGTCGCAAACTTTGCGTTTTCCGCATCGATATCCCACAGCCTTGCGGGCCTGCCGCGCCCCAAAGTCCCCAGCAGTCACGGTACTTCCTCCGAAGACCTTAATCAGCTCCTCGAGAAGGTATTTAAGCCTGGGTTCGCGGGTCCCGACTCTCGTTCGATTATCTCTAGTTCCCTCTCCCTTCATTGCTCGATCTCTGAGTACTTCATCCGCAACCACTTCCGATATGCCAGAATCCGAGTTTTACAAGTTGAAAGCGGAGCTTCCAAATGGGCAAACCTATGACTTTGAGCAGCTCAAGGGAAAGGTTGTGTTGATTGTGAACGTTGCTTCAAAGTGGTGCGTCTCGACGTCTTGATATGCTCTTCTCTCGTCGTTTTTTCCCCCAACTCACGCTTACTATCCTAGTGGTTTCACACCTCAATATAAGGGTTAGTATTGCACTCCCTCGACAATCTTGCCAATATTGAAAGCGGGCTATTCTACAGGACTCCAGGCGTTGTATGATAAGTACAAGGACCGTGGCTTCGTTATCCTCGGATTCCCTTGCAACCAGGTACGTAGGATGATGTCATCTGGCTCTGCACGCATTGAACTTCGAGCCATAGTTTGGTGGACAAGAGCCCGGTTCCGATGAAGAGATCCACCAGTTTTGCGAGCGAAACCACGGCGTAACCTTCCCCTTGATGAAGAAGTCGGACGTGAATGGTGACAACACCAACGAGGTATTCAAATGGTTGAAGAGTCAGAAATCCGGTGTTCTCGGAATCTCTGCTATCAAGGCGAGTGACGTATTGAAATGCATGTTCCATGGATGCTGATCAACAACAATGTCGAACAGTGGAATTTCGAGAAGTTCCTTGTTGATCGCGAGGGCAAGGTCGTTGGCCGCTGGTCCTCTGTTACCACCCCCGAAGGCCTTGACGGGGAAGTGGCCAAACTTCTGTGACTAGATGGTCCCGGAGGCAATGTCGCGAAGCTCTGAAGGTAGTAGCAAGTAGCATGTAATGATTTGATTGTACATATGACTGTTTCCGTTGTTCAAGGTTCACTTAAGTTGTAAAGGCCTCTACATGTCGTTCATAACGTGCAAGGACAAGTTCGTCTCCGAGTCAATGCACAGCGGTACCTACAGCGCACGTGGTTGCTATAAGCCTTTCCAGGCAAGTCTCCTTCCTGATGCGACCTTGCCGGCTTCGCTTGGCCAAGAGAATTCGGGTTACGTCCATCACCCTGAATCACAGCCTGTGCACTGGAGGACTCATGTAGCTCGTTGTATCTGTGCTTCACTCAACACCTTGCTCCTCTCCTCGGAGACTGAAAGCGCGTCGACGCAAACTCGCCACGACATTCTCAGGCTGTTGGAAATTTAGGATAGATACAGAAGCCACGCGGTGCTCGCAGGTGTACGTTTTCCACGAAAACAGGATACTTTGTGTGTTGGATTCTCACCAGTCATTATTGCACACCATGCAGATGCCACGCGTGCCATATTTTCTCGCCGCTCTTGTTCCCCTCGTGGCGGTATTCCTGGTTATACGCTCGTTCGACACTCGCACAGACTTCCTGAAGGTAGTTGCTGCTCGTATAGGATCGACATGGCCATTCGCTCTTCACCCAGACGCTACACAGCAACCTCTGATAGTCGAAGACGTGCTTTGGTATCCTCACAAGGGAGACGGTCACAAGTTGTCTAGTGTTCACAATGCACATGGCGGTCAGGGAAAGACGTATGGGCAGGTTGCATCCTCCGAACCAACTTTCACGAGGAGGATCGTAGCAGTCGGGGATTTGCACGGAGACCTCCCTAATGCGCACAAGGTGCTGAGGATGGCGGGCGTAGTCGATGAAGAGAATAACTGGTCCGGTGGAGCTGACATCTTTGTGCAGACGGGGGATATCATTGATCGGTATGTGTCTGTTGATGTAAGGAAGTCCCTTGGAACTGACCTGGGTAATAGAGGCGACGACACCATTAAACTGTATATGTGGATGGAACAACTCCGTAGTCAAGCGCAAGCCAAAGGCGGTACTGTGTTGTCTCACCTGGGCAATCACGAATGGATGAACCTCATCGGTGATTGGCGGTTAGTGTTTCTCGCCTTATCATGGAAGCTTGTTCTCAGACGATTAACAAATACCTTCAAGCTATGTATACCCCTCCGAGATCAAGACCTTTGGTTCAGCGGAAGCACGCTTCAAAATGATCACAAAGGGTCGCATCGGCAAGGCTTGGGCCCAGAATTATACGACGACCACACGCCTTCCTCTTCACCCTTCGCTCGGTCCACCTAATACTGACTACGATCCAGAGTCTCTCCCCGCCTCTTCCCCGTTGTCGCATTCCGCTATTTCCTTTGTCCACGGCGGCCTCGCGCCCCAGTACCACGATCTTACGCCTTTTCCTTCCCGCATTAACGACATTGGCCATTCTCTCCTTCGCAAGCTGCAGACGCAGACTCCACCACCACCTCATCCCCCCAACCCGTACCCCGGTTTACCTCATGATGCTACCCACGCAGAACAGAGGCTGTATGCTGGAGATGGACCTTTATGGTATCGCGGATGGGCTTTGGAACCTGAAGAAAAGGTTTGTGCGCAGGTAGACGACGTTCTGAATAGGACGGGCACACGAAGGATGGTCATGGGACATACCCCGAATTTCCGGGTAGGTGACTTCTCTCCGCAAGTATATGCGCTACTGCTGACGGTTTCGACAGCAAATCGTCTCTCGGTGCGATGGAAAAATCATCATCATTGACACCGGTATGTTCTGTTCACCTCTGATGTCGTTGAACGCGACATAACTTTGTCGACGGACTGCTCACCGTCACCAACATGATTCCGCAGGCATATCCCATGCGTATGGCGGCGCCCTCTCAGCTTTGTCTATAGATTATACCCTGACTCCGCTAGCCGACGCGTCCAGCGCAGTACATGGTGTGAAATCGTGGACAGAGCGGGAGGTTGTCTCCGCTGTCTATGAGGACAAGGTAGTGACTCTCGCTGACGATAAGCGAGAAATATCGGGGGATTTCGCCTGATCAAGCGATGATTTTGTGGTTTGTATTTTATAGCTGTCGGTTTGTGGATCTGGTCGTGCCCTCCACTACTACACTGCTAAATTAAGCTATATGTCTATCTCTTCGCGATCCTTCGTCAGTGCTGGATGTGGGAGATACCTCGACGCTTGACTAACCCCGTCCGAACTTGACACTTGCCCGAATCGTGTCGGAATATAGCTAACTACGGATGTTTCAGGATGCGTGACGCACGTAGTTTAGCAGAAGCTGTACTCGGACATCAGTACCCTGAGACCAGGACGTCCACGCCCATACAGTAATGGTAGGCCTCGCGCTTTGTGCATGAATGCGCTACTCATATATACAGTATATTGAACCAACCTCCTAATAGCATCAGGCAAATTCGCCACAAAAATGCGCAGCCCCTGCCGGACACTTGGTTATTATGATCTAACGCAGCACATAGATTGTGGCTGTATATCGTCGATCTATATCGTTGCTACAGGATCAATATTCCTTGCACCTGATTGGATCCTGTACTGGGTGAAGGTTACAGGCGTGCCCCTTCGGTGAGGAGACGTTCCTGAACGCATCTGAAGTATTAGTCTATTAGGTCCCGGTTAGCCTTCGGGTCCCGCAGGTTGGCCGAATGGTAATCATTGTTATCATAGAACATAAAGTCAAACAGGATGGTGCCGTCGCACAAAATTCAGAATACGACGAGAAGAATGTATTCGGTACGTTTTCCGCCTTCTATGACCTCGAATGGCAAGTATAACGTACAGTCGAATGCTGATCTATTCATAGCTATCCATTGACAGTATTTCAATAATGCAGGTATGCCGTTCTGCCTTCACCCAGTGACGCCAAGAGCGTTCATAGGAGGGCGTCCGTACGAGATGCCGTCTCGAGGCTGTACTTACCTCATCGAAGTATTATCCCCCGCAGTTTATCTCGCGCAGCGAAAGTTGAACGGCGAGGGAACTTTCCACATCGCCTTCAATGTCGTTTCCATCCAGAACGCTGCGCCCTTGGCATTTTGAAATGCCCAGTTGAACATTTGGGCCGATATAAAACGGAAGGCGTCCTCGAAGTTGTTCACTCGTCTCGAGCTGGGTATAAGTTCTCGGGAACACACGTTTCGTCCCCTTGCGTTGACCTTCATATTCTTTCTTACGCCCTTATCCCCTTTTTTGAATTATGTCTGCTGATAATGGAACAGTTTGTAAGTGCTAGTCTTCCTCCCTCTCGCGACACTCTAGTGACCTTGCGCTATCCTACAGACCCACCCGGTACCTTTGGTCCAGATGGCCAAATCCTTATGTCTCCCTACTACAACTACCTCCTTGACAAAAGTGCCTGCTTTGCCTTCGTAATACTCTATTCGTTGACTACCAGTAAGCCTGTCCTGCCCACTGACTAATAGTTGGGCATTGGGCTGAACGCACCCTTCGACAGCGGTACACCTCGGCGAGGCAATTTACTGGCGGATGTGGTGGTTGCTCCCAACCGTTGTTCTAGGCGGTATAGGCGAGATTATCGGGTGGAGTGGTCGGCTCTGGTCTGCCTTCAACCCACTCATTGAAGATCCTTTTATGATGCAGTAAGTATCTCATCCATCGAGCTCTTCTCCGTCTAAATTTGTGGCGACTAGAATCTGTGCAACAATCATTGCTCCTACTCCCTTCGTTGCGGCGCTCTTCATGACCTTTGCGCGTGTCACTGAGTGTCTGGGGTCTGAGTACAGTCGTATATCCTCCCGTATATGTGAGTCTGCGAGTTTGGGGACGTTGTTGGCATGTCATATTGACGAGAGTAATCCCTATTACAGACAAATGGTTGTTCATGACCTGCGTACGTTGATGATGCCTTTGGCTAGGGTCTATTGAACTAACCGATGTACAGGATATTATCTCTCTTTTCATCCAAGCCGCTGGCGGAGGACTCGCTGCAACGGCTTCGACTGACTCTGGCAGTAATCTGGTACGTTTTACCCACTTAATATTTCACGGATAAAAGTCAATATTTATATCTCGGTCAATAGGGAGGAAATATCATGCTGGTCGGCATCATCTTTCAGCTGGGTATGTCGACCTACAAGTGACTTAGATTCTTTTGCTCACATCAACCTCAGTATCTTTAATTGTGTTTGTGGCTCTTTCCGGAGAATTCCTCGTTCGTTACGTCCGCGATATGCCCTTCCGGGAGTCGGGTGAAAGACGTAGACGTTGGGACTCTAAGATGAAGTTACTCATCGGCGGTCTATGTTTCATCACGCTCTTCATTTTCATCCGGTATGACATCTCGCTGCTGTAACTGTGTTTCTCGGCTCACGGGTATCCTCGGCAGGTCCATTTACCGTACCATTGAACTGTCCGATGGATGGAACGGTAGAATCATCTCTACACAGATCTACTTCAGTATGTCGTACGAACTTACAGTTTCCACACACTCTGACCTGTCCATATAGACGTGCTGGATGGAATGATGGTGCTGCTCGCCATGATCACCTTCAACGTCTTCCATCCTGGATACCTATTGATGAATGATTACTCCCGGGAGCCGGTGGTTACTCTGGAATCTGGAAACAGTGCCCTCAGCTCGCAGACCACTATGCTGGAACTGGACAAAATTAATAACAGATTATGAGTTAGACACGGACATTCTTTGAATGCTTGTCATTCCTTCCTTTCAGACGGTTTCTTGCCATGGACTTATTCCTTTTATGTAATGGACTTGGTTGTGTGTAGTAGTCCCGGTTCATCTTGAGATAAACTTGTGTGACTCAAGCATATGGTATGGCCTCGAATGGCTCAACTCGAAGGGGTCGAAACTGGTGCCTTGCTTGCCCGCTTGAACCACGAGCGGTATATTGAACATCGGCAAACGCCGGGGCTAACCTTTTTGATCGACGTCCAAGGTTTGAAAAACGAACTCTCTGACGTCCCAGGCTCCCACCCGCGTCCGAGACTATCTGAGATCTCCTACAGTAACGCCGCTGTACGATGTAGTCTGCGCTCTATGTACATGCTTTGACAACGCCTGACAAGTGTACTGACCGAATCCAGACAGTCCTTGGCGCATCATTACTGGTGGTTGTCCCCATGGAAGCACTCGGAGTCTTTCTTCAACCGTGACTCGCACGACCAGATGCACGACGTATCGTAAGTTCACTACAGCTTTTCGTTACTCATCCTCCGATGTTGCCAGGACCCATGCGAAACCCGATATTTTCGCAACAGCAGATTGTAAACGCTATTTGACTACTGGTTCCCGCACTTCTCTCGCATTGGGGAGGGGAGGGTGAGCCCGATCATATTCAACCTCTTCTCCCCAGGCTCGTCCCGAGGCCGCTTACAGTGCGCTATATCATTGCATATAGTCAGCGTTTCAGTGGTTAATGGTAAGCAGCGTTAAAGTAGAGGTGGGTCGCCCCAACCTTCCGAGCTGTCTGTTTACCAGTCAGGAAAAAAACTCGTAATGCGGTCACCTGCTGTTGGGCTTCCGACCATTTATGATCAGACACCGTGACCTCCTCATCAACTCGCTGACACTTTTTTTTGGAACCCTCCGATGCTGGGGCTATGATCCCCAAGTTCTGACACGATAGAGGCCAAATGCATTATGCTTGAAATGAGGTAAAAAGCACTGACCGTCATCCTTTCGAATCGCACGAAGGTCGTCTTCTTGTCTTGGAGCTTTGTCACTGCGTTATAATCACCCCAATCTCTTTTCGCTCTGGGTTCGAGGAAGCATGATGTGCACCGTTCAGAAAGTCACTGGGGCACAAAGCTTCCCCCAAGAAGCCGCACTGTCGACATATATATAAAGAGAGAGGATTGTTTCAAACTTGACAACTTAGCTGTAAAGCAGCGATGTATAGCACTCCACAAACACACAAGGCTGTTGGCCTCGGTTCGCCTACTTCCGGGCTTGTCGAACTTGCCATTCCTACTCTAAACCCGGGTAAGGACCAAGTCCTCGTGCGTGTACTTTGGAGCACCCTTTCTCCCGGGGATTTGTGGAATCTGGACCTTCATGTGCTCGTGAAAAAGTTATCCGTATGTTCTAGGACAGTCCTTGTCAGGGGAAGTGGTAGAGGTCGGCGAGAATGTCACCGATCTCGCTGTGGGAGATAAAGTGTTCTCCTGCACCACTTATAACTCAGGACCCGAGGGACGTGCCTTCCAGGAATATGCACTTCTTGATCAGAGGCTCGTAGGCAAGGTATGTCATTGCGTTGATGACACAAGTTATGATACGCTGAGTGAGTCTACTTACATAGGTCCCATCCAATATCACTCTGGAAGAGAGCTCAACTGTTCCTGATGCGTGAGTGTTGCTGGTAAAATCTATAGTAACAATGTGTACTCATTTGTACGGCTCAGTCTTCTTTCTATCTTCAACACCTATTTCGGGGCTTTCAAGTTTCATCAGCCTCTACCCACAGAATACCCGATAACGACACCTCCATCTGACAGCGCAGCGCCTTTCCTTTTGTGGGGAGCAAGTGGAGGGGTAGGCCAATATGCTCTCCAATTGCTGCGAATCTTGGGATATACGAATGTCATTGCTGTCGCCTCGTCGAAGCACCACGAACTGTTGCGTTCGCTCGGGGCTACCGCAACTGTAGATTACAAGGCCCCCGACGCGTGTGAGCAGATCATTGGAGCATGCGGTGGACCGCCGAAATACGTATTCGATACCATCGGCGATGAAGAATATTCGTTGAAACCTATCCTAAAAGTTGTGGGGCCTCAGACGAAGCTTGCGTACTTTGTGCCTATACGAGTTGGGCCTCCTGGAGGGGTGTCGCAGGTGATGCTCAAGCCCTCGTTTGAGTTCCCGAAAGGGATAGAGGCCATATGCATTGCAACCTCGTACGACTTCGAGAAGGTAATGACAAGTTTCAATCTGAACGAACGTTTACAGCGAGCTTACGAAGATTGATTCATAGGTTCCTCGTTGGGAAGAGTGGCGTCCGAAGACGATGCCGGTTCTCTTGCAGTGTGGCTTGCTGAAGCCGATCTGCTACAGAGAGATCACGGGTTCGACACTGTTGGAGCGTGCGGGCAGTGCATTGGATCTCTTGAGAAGAGGCGAAGTGAGCGGGGAGCGACTAACCATTCGGGTCTCATGAGCTTCGATGCTCTTTAGTCTAACCCAGTAGATACGGTGGAGCTAGTACGTGATGTGACCTGGCGTTGAGTAGAATGCGATGACGATGCGGTGATTACGCCTTGGGGATTCCCACGCGTGCATAAGGTGACGTCACCGATCGAGCCGGATGAGGATGTCATTTGAACGGAAGAAGGATCGCGGACATGCCTCTGTCGCGTGCGGCGGGCTGCGATGCGCTTCGACCCGAGCCTTCCCAGCCTTCCGCTCCATTCTCGCAATTCGCATAAATACCCAGCCTCTGCAGGTCGCAACAACCCATCTACCCATGTCCAACCGTCCTACTTACGTCGACTATACACCTGCCAGCGAAAAAAGCATCTACTTTGACGCACCCCTCATGCATATCTTCTCAAAGAAATCATCGTCTGTCGACGACTCTGATTCCCAAGCTCCCAGCAGGGCAGGGGCTTCCTCACCCGACCGCCCTCTGAGCGATGCTTCAGAAGTCAAGAGACATGCCTCTGTTTCAATTCCGCGCGACCCCGTCGTCAGAGAAGAACCATCACCCACCGACTCTGACGACGAGGCGCAGAAGCCTTCCACAAGGAGGGGTTATCAGCTCCGTGATGACGGACCTGTCGACGACACGAATCGCAAAAGCATTGCATCTGACTCTGGCTACGGCTCACCCACCAGTCACAACCGTTCGAAGTCGCTCAGTGCGTCAGACGAGATGAAGCCTATCCCTGTCGTCTGGAACGAGAACGCGGAAGGCCAGACTGCCAAGCAGTGGCCTCGTGTCAACGGAGGCAGTCCCGCTAAGCGTGCAACCTCGTTGCGCTCATTCCGGTCTCAAGGCATGGACCGTGGAGATGGGGACAGCATTCACACTACTCCTTCAGGCCGCTATACACCCGCAAGCGAACGGAGGCGGAGAGTGAGCTTGAGCGGTGGTAGCTTTGCTGGTGGCCCTGGCACTGTGGGCCCGAACTCTGTGCCCGACTTGGATGAAACGCTGCTCTCGCGTAGCAAGACTGCTGAATCGCAACTGAGCAAGAAGCAAAAGCTCAAGGTAGCGAAAGCAGAATGTAGGTTGCTCTCCGCCATGTGCGTTTTTCTTTTACATTGCTGACACGCCCACAGTGAAGGAGGGAAAGCGCATTGCCAAGGTCATTAAGAATGAGGGCAAGGTTGAGAAGCAGTCACTTGAAATTGCTGTCAAGGAACTTGCAGAGTTACAGAAGACTCAGAAGCAAGCTGTCAAGGTAAGTCATACGATCTATCGTTCAACATGACCTGATGTTTTACGCATTGTCCAGGAAGAGTCCAAAGTGTATTCCGCCCATGCGAAGGCTCTGCGTAACTTCCACAAATACGAACTCGAGTTCCTTGCTGCCAAGGCTAAGTTTGACCGTGCCCAAGCTGAGCTTCAGGCTCAGGAGGAGGCTCGTGAAGCTGCTCGTCAGCACGCAGCTGAGGCTACCGAGATGCTCCAAGAGAAGAATCGTGAAGTCGAATTCTTGCGAGCCCAGAAGGCCGCTGACGACGTGAGTTACCCAGTCAGTCACGTACATTTCAAGCTTCTGATCATTCATTTGCAGCGAGAACGCGAACTGAAGCTTCGCCACCTGGCTGGCAAAGCGTAATGCCCGTTGATGATACTTCATGATCCCGATGCTTGGAATGACCCTGTACTAATATCACTTTCATACGTTTGTAAGTTTACACCAAATGTATGATACTTCGCACCTATGTCTATCCTGCTGTACCTTACTGTAACCGTCATAATGCATAGAATATCACTGACATTGACCAATATATATCGAATAACCGAATTTGACCAAACCCCGTCCTCAAGTTGAGAATGCTTTCGGCCTATGCAACACCATCTGAGGCTAGAATTTCTTGTACAAGCACCACATTTCACATTCGCCAATATAGCTCTCAATGTGCAATGTTCCCTGAACATCGAATCCCCACCTCTTATACATCTTAGTCTGCATTTCGCGTTAGTGTCCAAGTTGACTCAGGAAGCATAGTATGAGGACCGAAACATGTAACCCACGTTTTCTTCCACCTCAGATTCCAGAACGATCGCTTGTCCAGGGCTACTCGCAATGATCTATGTGGGTCTGGTTAACGATGAGATAGAAAGCTAGTGGCGCATGTAAAATGACCTCATTCTCCTTTGCCTTCACGAGGGACCGTCCTATCCCGCGTCGCCGGTATTCTGGAAGTACGCATAACGTTTGTAGGTTCCATACGTCTTTCTTGAACCCGGGGTCGCCGAACGCATTTATAATCAGTCTTTCGTGGCTGGGCAGGAACTTCACGGGCGAAACATGGTTAGGAAGAGGTGGCTGGCTAGCCCGTGCACGTTATACCGACATATTTCATCCACCAATCGGTAAGCTCGGGAGTCATTTTTGAGACGAAGTCGTTCCACCCAGCGGCCTCAGCTTGATCAGGCCTTGTTTGCAGGGGCATAGGATGACTAGCGTAAGGCGGTGGTTTCACCAGAAGTTGATTTTTATACTCACGAACCGAGAAACAGGCTACCTGGAGGAAACCAACCCGCCAGTCCCACAAACTTGCCATCTGCAACAGCGACAACGTTTTCTCCGGCTATGTTCTGAGCTTGGACCACGCATTTGCAGAAGGGAAATAGAAGGTCCCAATTCCCTCCAAGGAATATTCCGGTGAAGACATCTATGATGGAAACCAGTGCTTTGAGCCGTAGTGCTTGGATTAAAAGAGCTGAACTGACCGTCTTGGAATGCTTGCGCTGCGATGCGCGCAGCTTCATCAAGCTCTTCGTCTGTCACTAAAGGTAAGACCAGCTCGAATGCCTCGTCAGCAATAACGTACTTGTTGGGTTAATCAACTTGCGCAGCTCGACAGCCATTGTTGTTGAAACAGAGATAGTTACTCGTGGAAATTACGAGGGTTCCTTTGTATCTTGTGGCGCTTTATATGACTTCCAAGTGAGTCTCTCGCGATACTGCACGCTGGCATCACATCCGCAAACCCCGTAGGTCAATGTTCGACGGGACCGGGTATTCAGAGACTGATTTGGTGGGGAAGCTCACGGCTCTGTCAGATATGTATCAACGAAGACCGCAAGAGACCACATCTCGCAGTCAAAAAGCATGGGTGTAAACTTAACTCTAGAGCCATCCTGCGAAATGCGACCTCGTGACTCGTCGGATTGACTTGCTCTTGATGCTTCAGATACAGATAGCTTCCGGATCTTTGCTCTATGGTGTAATACTTAATGAGCATAGAAACAATGAGACAAGATGACAGCTCACCTAGAGGGATCAGAAATTATCGTGATTCGTAGATACCGCAGAGTGATCCCGTTATACGCTATGACATGGGCCATACCTGCCAGCATAGTAGTCTTCCGTTCCATGTGCGTCACTTGCCTGAGCAAAGGCCGTTCATACACAATGTAGTTACACATCGTACAATACGAAATCGTTGTCTCAAGAATGAAGCTGAAGGCTAGTTTTTCTTAGATTCATTACGTACCACATGAGAAGAGTCGTAGAGGTCCTTCGAGTCGGGGGTATCGGAAGTTCCAGAGACTGCGCTGGAATGTGTGATCTTCAACTTGTGGCGGCGGATTATGGCACGGGCCATGACATCGCTGTACACGTGACACGAACGCGTCGCGTCGAGAACTAGCCGGCGCCCAAGTGCCAAGTTGGGTCTTGACCGATGGCAAAGTCCATCTTTGACGAATGCCCTCCTTGTTCTCATTTTTGACTGTGCCAAAGTAGACCTATATAATATCTACTAATCCTCTACGGCTGGGCTGCCCACGCTCGTTACTCTCTCAATGACTCCCACAATGGCAACCACGTTCTCTACTCACCCAAGTAGCCCTGGTGCAACCGCGAATAAGGGCATTCCATTCCCTGCAAAACGTCGCATTGTTAGTGCTTCTCATGTGGACCGGCTCCGCAAGAAGTTCCTGAATAACATAGCCTCTTCTAATGCATCTCCCGTATGTGTCCTTTTCGTAAGCTTTGCATCATCAGCTTACCATGAACTATGCCAGAATCTTGAAACCCTGAATTCCGAGAACATTCCTCCTGTACCTCCTCGTGTTCCGCCGAAAGGGCCCATGCTTCCACATACGCCGCAGCGTAGTAGTAGCCTGAAGACATCCTTTAGATCGCCTACCCCGTGAGTCCAACTTGCCCAATCAGGAAGCCACTTTCTCATGTGCGCTCAACAGAGATGGCGACGAAGGTTTTACTGATCTCGAGGCAAAACAGCGTCGCAGGAAAGTGGTCATCAATAGCCCCCCGGCGCATCTCACGCAAACCCCCATTCATCGTCAACCTCCGACCCCATTACCCGCCAGCCCGTACACGCCCCTTCCACGCGGACGAAAGCCAGCCGAGCCCCATCCCGACGCGAGCAATGATATTCGTGACAGACATGACCAGACGGGATCGACCAAACCTTATCCTACTGAAACGATCCCGACGTCGTTCATCCTTGCCGTTGATCCCAATTGGGATGGTGCCACTGGTGAAGATGCGGACATGTATATTTTTGCTCAAGAAGGGTTTGATGGCGAAGGTGACGGTGTCCCTGAAGATTGCGTTACGCTGGACGAGATCTTAAAGAAGTTCCACCCCCAGACTGATCGCGGCCGAGAGGTCAGCAATTAGACGGATGGGAATTGGAACTAGCATTGTTTTGTATCCATAGTATAGAAGGGTGCTAGGAGAAAGTTGCTATATCTCGATCTTACTGTATATAACTTCCATAATGATTGTATCTTTATCAATTCGAGGCTGCTAGGCGGTACTCTATTAATACGTGGTAGCGTCGGAGTCCAAGCTCGGGCGGCAGCCAGATGTACCACGTGATCGTGTTTGCATTAAACAAACGCCGTGCCTCTCGCGTCTCGTTCAGCCACCTCCCTCTTCGTCTGTTCAAGTTTAGGAATTCTGCGTTTGCGATTAGGACAGATCGAGACGCTATGCCAATGTCAACCTCTACTCCGGCCAGTATGGCCTTTGCACCTCCGTCTCTCCCACACATTCCAACACCATCGAGCTCGAGAACTCGCCATTCTCTCAGCAACTCATTCTCCTTTGGGCCGCAGCCTCTGTTGAATCAAGCAAATAGTAGTTATGCATCTAGTCGACAGTCATATGCTCTCGACCCGAACGGATCTATTCTGCCTGTCTCTCCCCTGCGATCCTCGCCGCGTCGACCACGCCGTGCTAAGCCTAGCCTCAGCGGACGACACCCTCTGGCAAACGATAATACCGATGTCTTCCAAGACTCTGGAGAGGAGGAAGAAGAGGAGGAAGACGACGAGCATGAAGGGCACGAATGGGGAATGGTGGATAGGATGAGACTCTGGAGGCACGATGCGCTGATGCAACACCTCTATGAAACTGCCTCGTTCTGGGGAGACAAAATTCTTAGCTGGACCAGTGCGTCATTTTTGTATGCGTATATCTCGGGCTTCTCATGGATGATTGCATAGACGACCCGAACGACGCGTTCTGGTTGGCGCAAACGTTTTTCTTGACTCACCAGTATTCTCGTGCTGAAAGACTTCTGACGCGACCCTTCCCTACCTCCCCTCCGCGACGGCCTGGCGCACATCCCACAAATGGCCATACTGATCCCAAAGGTAAAGGCAAAGAAGTTGCACGCGACGAAGTTGCCGGACCTGTACCCTTTCCTCCAAGGCTCCCCGCAGGCGGCGCGGGCGAGATGATCGACGTCGCGATTGAATACCAGGATGGTATTTCCCGGCTTGTAGATATGAGCGTTGCCTGTCGATACCTCGCTGCGCAATGTCAAATGAGGCAAGGTAAATGGCGAGATGCGACCGAAATGCTTGGCGAAGCCAATCCTTTCCGCGGATCCTCCAAGAGCGGGCCTGCGATACCGAACGTGGACGGCGGCATTAAAGTATGTTGTTCGAATACCATGATGCTAAGGTGTTGACCGGGTATCAGATTGAAGCGTCCATGTGCCATCTACGTGGTTTGCTCATGATGAAGCTCAATAAGAGTGTTCAAGCAAAAGAGTGCTTCATGGAAGCGTTGTCTCTAGATGTCAAATGCTATGAGTCGTTTCAACAACTAATAGATACTGAGATGTTCACTCCAGAAGAAGGTTCGCTCAGCGTGTTTTTGGCTGCTGTGTGGTATTAATCTTGTCGCTCTTCACAGAATGGGAATTTGTGCAGTCGCTAGCATACAAGAGCCAGACCCCTGAAGACTCAGAATTTATTCGACTCATGTACACGTCTCGGCTACGGAAGTACAAGCACGCCGAAGAGCATGCTCTTGCACGACGACGTTTGGTTGAAGAATTCGGGTTATCAGACAATCCCGATGTGCTATACAGCTTTGCTGAGGCTCTGTACATCTCATTCCGATGGGCAGACTGCTTCATTCTCACTACACGGTAAGATTCATCGTTTCGAGCAATTGCTGGTTACTGACCTGACAATATGCGCTTTGCAGAATCCTTGGCTTACAAGCTGTGCACGCGCCCACGATGCCAGTGCACATCGCATGCCTTCACCACCTCTCTCATCTGCATTCCAAACTGTTCATACTAGCGCATGAGCTCGTTGACAAAGAACCGGAATCGCATATAAGTTGGTATGCCGTCGGAGTATGGTATATGAGCGTAGGCAAATACCCAGAAGCAAGAACATACTTCAGGTATAACCCTTTCTACCTATACTCTAATGCTGTACTCACGACGAACATACTTTTAGCAAAGCCACGATAATGGATCCTCGATTCTCACCAGCGTGGATAGCCTTCGCACATTCGTTCTCCATGGAGGGTGAACATGATCATGCTGTCACAGCCTACTCAACGTGTGCGCGCATGTTCAATGGGTCTGTTCTTCCTCCGTCTATTTTTGCTATGTATCAATCTGACTCACGACCATCTCAATAGCTCACATCTACCGCTAATGTTCATTGGTATGGAACATCTCACACTGTCAAACCTCAACTTGGCAGATGAGGCACTGAACGCCGCCTACACCATGTGTGACGGCGATCCTCTTCTCTGCAACGAACGTGGCGTGATGGCGTTCAATCGGGGAAAGTAAGGAGTCATTGTGTTCTCCGTGTTCATCGCCCTGTGTGCCTGACTATAGTTTGCCACAGCTACGAACAGGCCGTCGAGATGTTCCAAGAGGCCATCAAGTTGGCGCAAGTCACTCAGACGTCTGAGATCGAGTGGGCGCCGACATTTGTCAACCTCGGGACCTGTTTCCGAAAACTGAAGTTCGTATATACAATGTTTATCCGAGAGATTGAAGTACCATACTTACTCGAATCATCAGGCGTTTCGAAGAGGCCAGAGACGCATATCAACGCGTACTCCGCCTCGATCCGCGAAACACATCCGCGCTTTCAATGCTCGGTATCGTTTACCACATGATGGGCGACATTGATGCAGCCATTATCAAATACCACGAGGTACGTCTCCGACGGATAGCTTAATAGCTGCGTTCCGCTGACAGTGCGATTTGTAGGCATTAAGTGTAGAGCCGATCAACCCACATGTCCTCGAACTACTCAACCTTGCCTTTGACTCTCTGAGCGCGGGAAGTACGCTCAAGAAGAAGACGATGCCCACTGGCGAGGCAGATTGGGCGAGAAAGATGAAAGAAAAAGTGCCTAAACGCGTGACGGCGCCTCCGAGTACATCGACTTCAGGAGACGTGGAGATGTCCCTATAACCTCATATTGCATGTGATCTCGTTTCTCGATGTATAGACTAGAGAGTGTGAAGGTTCTATTCTTTCTGTACAACAGGTACAGCAAACGAACGACTGGTACAAGGTAGTGATGTACTAAGTTGATTCAAATACAAAATAATATTAAATTATGAGTCCATTCCCCAGCTAGTAGCCCCAAACCCAAGCAAGTCCATGACAAAATTCCAAAGAATACAGATGAGAAGTACTACCCATACGCTCGCGCACTTTTGTTGGTACTTTTCTACTACAGTTTTCGCTCTTTCGGTTGAGGTGGAGCTACATAAGATGGCTATGTTCATATTAAGAGCAAGACGACTCATGGAAACCTTGACGCACCCGTGATGAAGTCGGTCTGACCCTCTCCAGAGAGGGCTTCCAACGATCTCTTGTTCGTCTCAGGGATGAACCAAGTAGCAACAAATCCGCTGAGCATGAGTACGGCGAAAATGCTGAACCTACATAGCAGAGCATGGTTCAGCAAGCAACCTCCAACGAGATTGTGAAACACTTGCAAGATAGTTATAGCCCTCTTTATCGATTGTCCCGCGAACGCGTCGGTCGCTGAGTTCCTAGCGGACCCATTCGCATTGAACAAGATAAACTCAAACACCACTTGGACGACTATAGCGCCAAACTTGCCAGAGGCAGCTGAGATACCATGAATCGTCGATCTGTACCGGGTAGGGAAGATTTCGCCGGGTATAACGAACGTCGTTGTGTTTGGTCCAAAGTTCTGGAAGAAGTTCGCGAGGCAGTATAGGAAGACGTATGCGACGACTGGACCTGGAATTGAGCCGTTCGGTGGTAATGGTTTAGCGAATGCTCCATAGCCAGGTCCTATGATGCGGAGTCACATTATCCCTTTGAAGAATAGCGATACGCAAATGTGATACGCACCCATGATGAGGAAGATGACGCACAAGGCCGCAAATCCAATGTATTGAATGCGTTTGCGTCCCACAAAGTCTATCAGCATGATTGATACGATATAACCCGGGATCTGACCAGCAATGGTCAAGATGAAGTTTCCCTTTGATATCTGTTCGAGACTATGGAACGCATCCGCGCTGCTGGTGGCATCACGCGGTGAGTTACTGAACTGGATTGCTTGAAGGATGCTTGACGAGTTGAGCGTTAGTCCATAGAACGCGAACTGTTCGTTTAGGTCAATGAACGCGAAGAAAGATATATGCGCGATAGACACTCACGTCTACCACGAACCACGAGTATGCCACAGCAAGGAGAACGACCCAGTTCCTGGAGAACAGCTTATCGGAAGGGCTGGGTATATTCCAGTTCATAAAGTTCAACGTCCGACGAGGCCTCACGCTCCTTCGAGACAAGTACTCCTTAAAGTCTTTCCAACTCGCCGTAGGGGCTTGAACACGTTCGATAGTAGCGTCCGGGTCAGTTCTGAACGTTCCAGATCGAAGAAAGTTTTCAATATCGTCTTTGGCTTGTCCGACGTTTCGAGCAATGTCCATTGTGAAACGAGGCGTGTCTGGGATGGTTAATCGCAGGCCTAATGCGAGGACACCGGGGACACAACCGATACCGAGGAGTATACGCCATGCTTTGTCCATGTAGTTTAGGAGGTCTTCTTCGTTGCCCTTGCCGGTCGGTGCAGCCGCGGTCACCGCCCAAGCGACGATTGCGCCGACTAGCAGTATAAAAATTAGCTATGGGACAATATCATAGGAATGATGTACCTACCAAGTTGGCCTAATCCCTGATTTGCGAACACTGAAGTCATCAGGCGACCGCGAAGATGGATGGGCGCAAACTCCGAGGTCAAAATCGCACTGAGTGGATAATCACCACCTATTCCGACGCCCATCTGATGTATCGCTTGGATATCAGAAAAGACATTCCACGAATGCGCGTTGCGATGACCTACCAAGAAACGCCAAACTATGAGAACACCGACAATCCCCACCGCGCGCGCCGAACCAGCCAGAGCCTGGGCTAGTGTGGCGAAGATGATTACGCAGAGTTCAATCCCATCTAGTGAACGCTGGTGAGTATGTACATATCTTCGTTGAAGACGGAGAGAAACGTACACATGCGCTTTCGGCCCACGAGATCAGCGAGGAATCCGAAAGACAACTGCCCCACTAGAATACCCACGTGACTAGCTATCTTGACAGCCAAATCCTGGTTCCGGTGCAAACCACGATCTGATGAACGCGCAGCCCGTCAATGGTCGTTTCAATAAAGCTAATATAAGTTCGGAAGAGCTCACTGGTTTCCGCTGTAAATGCAGTAAGTTCACCGACCGACACAGGACCCGAATAGTGAGGGAAGACTCACTGCCACCAGGATGATACAGGTACCCGATCATTTGAGATGCAATGTTGATAGCGAAAATGTCATAGCTGTAAATGGGTGAATCGGTTACCTAGTAGAATCGAGACAAAGAACCTACGCGTCGGCGAAGAAACCAACTCCGGCCACGAAACAAACCCGAAGATGAAACCGTCTATATCGCCGGATTAGCGCAAATAGAGATAACCGTGATTGAGCAAAACATACGAGAACTTGGCATTGTCAACTTCTGCCAATGCTTCGACGCGACGCTGGTTGAACACGAATTTTGCGTCAGTGCTAGACATGGAATACGCGTCTCCCTCGGGTGGACTTTGCACTGGAGTTTGACGCCAATGCGCGGTCTCCGGACGCGAGGGAGTCATGATTCCTAGCGTCGACAAAGCATATTCATCATCACTGCCGTAGGATAAGTACTGCGTGCGATGGCGGTTGGTCGACATCGGGGGGACGAGGTGTACTTTACGGTGGGGATGGGGAAACCAGTTGGTGGCGAAGAACGGGCAGAGCTATTTGTACTCGCGCTGCGCCAAGGTTCGGTTGAGCGGTATTAGGGCGCTAGGATAGAGTTTGCAGTCAAATTATAACGAGCGAGAGATGGGATTCGGTTGCTATACATACGAACGGCCATATTCGAAGATTCAGTGGAAGCGAGGCACACTACGGTGGACGCCACGGAACGCACTGGAACTGCTGAAAGCTTTGGCCCTAGGCCGATCTCTGCGGCAGAAGTATTCGTGGGATTGAGTCAGCACTCGACTGGTCCACTGGAACGAATGTGCGGACGGTAGTCGGGAGCATGAGTTTACCCAGCTCTACCCTGAGGTGCATTGATTGACGAACTGGGCAATGAGCACTGGATTATGCCCGTGCGGATTCGATACTGCCTGTGAGGCAATCCTCGTTTCGACAGCTGAAAGAGCCCATCATGCTCAACTGTCGAGAGACGGGGACTGCCCAATTCTGCGAAAGCTGCGACCTGCAAAGTCGGGCAGGAAATTGACGGTCTCCCGACTGTATTCCCAGACGAAGCCATGGGAAGCCGTGTGATGTCAGAAGGCCATGCAACGTTATGCCACCTTGGTTGCTGGTGCTGCAGCTGTCCCGTACCTCGAACGTGCGCAGGTCATGTGCACGAGCGCCTGCCAACGGACGCCCGGCCCGTTCTTCGACGGCGAACTGTGCAAGTCTTTGGATCTTTGAAGCAGAGTTGAGAGGCTCTGCCGGGACTTGGACGACCTGTACGATAGGCTTATACTAGTGCCGTTTCTGCGGGGACTGGCAAGCCTGACCGATACTTTCAACGGAGGAGTGCCTTTGGAGCAATACTTCACAATGGCAACATGCTGGATCCCTGCCAGCAGACGGACGTAGTCCGAGCCTTGCAGGGTTATCTTGGCATGAGGCGATTGAGGGCCCCGTCTCGTGTAATTTTTTCGTGAGTAAATGTTTTCCATGCTTACCCTCTCACCTTGAGGGCAAAAAACGGAACTGGGAACAGAGTGGGATACATGCGGGGAAGCAGAATAGTATCTTGAACACCATCTCTATCACAGGATAGGCACGTAACAGAAGCACTGAAGTCGGGATGATTGTAAGCTGAATTTGAGTAAATGCGATTCGTAAGGAACGAACGCACCAGCGTTGTAATCAACTGAGCTTTACCATCTGTCAAAAGATGTAGCAAAGCGGCTGGCTGGCTACATACGCCCCATGAATACAGGGGCCGTGAAGTCACGGACCGAAGACAACTTGAATGGCATTGACACGTCGACGTCGACGTTGGGGTTATGAACGAGCCTCAGCGAGCTCGAGTAGTTTGTCGCTGAAGTTATGACGTGTAGGTCCTTGTTTGTCGCTGTGTTTGCCCGCGTCTCCTCCTTTTGGTAGAAGACGAACTTCGAAGTATGTTGCAAGTTTGTGTCTTAGCGGCTTGGCCTACTTCGATTCATGCAGATGCTGACAGAAGACATCTATGATGATAGTCTCTGTTCTACTGGCGGAAGTGTGTGTGGCCTGTCTACATTCGCCGCTCAACTTCGCGACTCGGAACCACCGTGATACTGATACGTCGGCGGCGGCGGCCTGGACATGTGATTCAACTCCTGGCAGACACGAACAAAGATGTCAAGTAACTAACAACATCCCTCAATCTTCCCAATCGAAACATATAGCCCACCATCAGAGCTTCCCCTTCACTCCCTTTCGCGGCTCCGATTCCGGCTCCCCAACATATCCAGTCTCCTTCATCTTCTCATACGCCTGCGACACCTTCTCCTCTCCCGTCCTTTCCTTACCCTTTCCCCTGGGTTTTCCAGTCACACGATCAGGAGAAGGGTCCACCTTCCTCTTGGCGATAACCTGAGGGTTCTCCTCTTGCTCGTGGGTGATTTGTTCCTTTGGCTTATCTTCTGGCTTGATCTCGGAAGGTTCAGAGGGTTCAGAGAAGGATGATGCTGGGAGTCGTTCGGCTTTCGGTGGCATGGTTTTACAAGGTTTGGGTATTCGTGCGGTTTGCTCGCGCGGTGAACCCTGAGCGTGTATTTCGGAAGTCAGTTTCTATGTCACGTCGACTGGGGAACGTTCAGAACGCAGTTGTACAAGGGAAAGGTAGTAGTAAGGCTTGAACGTTGAGCGTTGATTGCGGGCACGATGGACAAATGGAAGATATAGGATAGCGTTCGATGACAACGAGGCGTTTTGAACTCACCAGCTATTCTCGATATCTCGTCGGCCGATATTGCCTCCGCCTCCCAGGTACACACAACGTTCGCTGCTGATGTTGTATATCAATCAAAACTGAACTTCCTCAGCTCCAATCGTGCAGGCCAGTTGTTCCGAGTTTGAGGGCACAAGATGGTGGTAAGAACGTTTGTCGGTCAACTCTTGAGTTGCCTTCAATATTTGTGGCTTTGACGACCTGCCAGGATGTATCCGAGCGGAATGGTGCTCCTCTCGGTCGCTCGCCGGATGCGTCATCGACGTGGGTCTACATGCCCAACTGTGACGATGACGGGCGCACCCCATCAAAATCATCACGGGGCCCGTCTTCAGATCGACGCACGCTCCTCGTTGCTCCTTTCGCGATATTTACAACCGCGCCCACTCACAACGGTTGGCGGCGGCGTTGAACATCCTTCACAGATTCACGCGATCCAATCGACTATGCTCAAGGTTTACGCCCAGCCTCCAGGCCTCAGGAAATACGCATAAGCAGAGTCAAATGCAGACAATCGTGATATTGCATGTTGATAGTACAGCACATCGTATCTAAGTCATTCCCAACTTGAAACAAGAGACGCGACTCTCTGAGCCCCCACTGGCAAAACAAACATCGGTATCGTAGAGTAATCGAAAACCAGAGCACGATTCGATAGTACTGTGCCGCTCGGACCCATCTTCATCACGTTGCCGAGGAGGTAAAGTACATTAAATAACATCGCGAAAGTCCAGAGCCGGTATTACATGCGCGCATACAGAGGAAAGCTGGCGAGAGGTGATGATGTGGGAGGGGGAGAGAGAGGTGATGATGAGGGAAGCGAAGTGATTATGCGGGCGATGATACCTTGGGCGCACGCTCTCTGGTTGGATTGCCTTGGATGAAGCCTTCCTGTCTCTCGTTCGATAGGTCCTCCAGCGACTTCTGGTTCGTCTCAGGAATGAGCAAGGTCGAGAAGATACCAGTCAACATGAAGAAAGCGAAAATCTCCAAGCTATTCAAAGAGCGGTCAGATATCGCACGAGAAAACGAGAGATGGAAAAACTCACATGTGCTTGACGAACTTGCCAGTTCCGCCGATATCCTTGAGCTGAGCAAAGCCTACTTGGGCGACAATGGCACCAAGCTTGCCGCTTGCCGCGGCGATACCGTGCGAGGTCGAACGGTAACGAGTCGGGAAGGCCTCTCCGGGAACGATGAAGGTGGTCGTGTTGGGACCGAAGTTCTGGAAGAAATTGGCAAGGCAGTACAAGAACACAAAGGCCTTCGTGGCGCTCGGGGTCTCATTGAGCTTATCGAAGCCGAAGCCTGCACAATCATGGTTAGTGAGGTATTGGTAGCGCCAGATAAAGGAGAAACGTACCCATAATGACGAAGAGAATAGTCAACATGATGAAGCCCATCAACTGAATGGGCTTACGACCCCAGCTATCGACGAACAGGAAGGTTGCCCAGTAACCGGGTACAATACCGGCAACGATGAGAATCAAGTTACCAACGGAGATGTTCTTCAGGTTCTGGTACACGGCAGCAGTACCCTTGAGGGTCTTGTCGGGTGCACCGAAACCAATAGTTTCGAGGATGATGGACGAGTTCAAGCCAAGACCGTAGAAGGCAATCTATGGATGAATCGTGAGCAAAAGATATAGAATGTGCATGTACTGCGAGACTCACATCGAGCGCGAACCACGAGTAAGAGGTACCAATGAGGACCTTGAGGTTGTTCCATCTCGAGTAGTAGGCGCGGAAGTCGCTCCAGGATGCTTTGGGTGCAACCACACCATCGACCTTGGGAGCGATTTCGGCGCGATCGTAAGTACCCTTCTTGAGGATGTTCTCGACATCATGGGTAGCTTGTTGAACGTTACGCTCGATATCGAGGGTGAAACGGGGAGTCTCGGGGATAGTGAGACGGAAGTAGAGCGCAATGACACCGGGAACGCAACCAAGACCGATGAGCAGACGCCACATGGGGTCGACGTGGGTGAGAACAGCGGGGTCATCGGCCAAAAGCGAGCTCTTGTATGCAGCCACGACAATGATAGCAATAATTGCGGCGGCTGAAGAAATGGATAATTAGTAGACAAGTACATATGGGCGTGATATTGCACATACTAAGTTGACCCCATCCTTGGTTGGCGAAGACGGCGGTCATCATACGACCACGGATGTGCGTGGCCGCGAATTCGGACGTCAGAACTGCGGACAGAGGGTAGTCACCTCCGATACCGACACCCATCTACGAAGGAACAGTCAGATATAGCACAAAACCTGACTATATGCGCCTGGGATACATACAATGAACCTCCAGACGATCAAAGCACCAATGACATTGACGGCGGGGCCGCTTCCGGCAAGTGCTTGACCGAAAGTGGCGATAATGATAATGATAAGCTCGATACCGTCTATCGCGGGGCAGAACATCATGAGCACGAGTCGAGTTGTGAATTGCAGAGGAAACTTACACATCCGCTTACGACCAACCAAGTCGGCAAGCCAACCAAAGAGGAGTTGGCCAACGAGAGTACCGACGGGAGTAGCAACCTTGACACCAAGGTCTTGCTGCTTGTTAAGCTTTTGGCCCTTTCCGTAGACGTAACCCAACATCGTTGACGCGATGTTGATAGCGAAGATATCATAGCTGAAAGATGATGAGATTAAGCATTGCACGAAGTAAAGAATAGCACAAGAACGTACGCATCAGTGAAGAATCCCACACCTGCAACCAAGCAGACTTTCATGTGGAACCATCTGTGTTGTTGTGGGTCAATGTTGCTGCCAAAAACGAGCACGAGAAAAAACATACGAGAATTTTGCATTGTCGACTTCCGCGAGGGCAGCGCGACGTCTCTCATCGAGAATGTAGGTAGTGTCGCGGATCTTCTCTGGGTCAGAGCTGCTCGTGGAGGCTTGGTCAATGCCGTATGAAGCCATCTCGACGACGCCTTGGGAAAGATGGGAAGGCGGGAGGGAGGATGGCGAGGTGGGGGACGGAGAGCGGCTTTATATTCCATGTCCATCAACACTGCTTGTCCTCTTGGGCCGAAAAATAGCAGCCAAGGGAAGGCGAGACTGCACCAGAGGAAATGCACTGGCACCGCTGCCCTTGCACGTTCGTACTCCCCAACCAATCACAGCCCGCGCCTCTGTTGGTCCCTGTTTGCTCCAGCCCATATCAGGAACCACGGCGCTTTCCCACGGCCCTCTGTTATGCACGTTCCGTCTGCAAATTGTCTGTCTCCCCGCCCGTATCTTCTGGCTAAACTCCTCCAGACATCGTGCGTCGGCGCAAGGCCTCGTCGAAAATCGTCCAGTTGTGTCTGGGGGGTTGCAGGGAATTGCACACCACCCGGGCTTCCTGGATAGCAGCAGCAGCAGCAGATGACTCGCTGGTATCCCACGTCGTAGTGCTTTCCATTCAACTGTTGTCCCTGATTGTGTGGTTTCCTCCAGCCGGCCGGTGCACTCGACGTAACTCTAAAGCCTGCAGGTTGTAATAGAGAGCCGTTCCGCGAGTCTTTCCGCGGTTCTCGCCCACTGTGCGATGTGCACTGGTTTCCATTTCTGGCTTCAGCAGTTCGGCGGGGCGATCCTGATATGCATCGCTGGATCGCGTTTCGCCATCATTCTGGCATGCTGATGGTCCTGAGAGCCCTCCGAGCTTTCGATCATTCCGTAATGTATAGGTATCGTAATCAATTGCAAGCGCAACCAGCGTGCATCTGGGTCCTTGACGATCTATTGCAATAACATACAAGCTGCGTGAATTGTCCTCCGCCATTCCGTCTCCCGGCCGCCGTCAGCTTAGTCGTCACTCCGTCAGAGTGTCGTTACACTTCACTAATGCCAAGCCAAACAAAGCCTAGCTGAGCTCACAGCTAGGAACGAGATCAACTCAGAGTCTCCAACGAATATTGTTGGAAACGTCTCGAGAAACACCACCCGAATTTTTCGTTCCACTCGTGGTGCAGACTTGTCCCCCCAGTGCATTTTGGTTCGTTCGCCGTTCGGGCTAGTCTCGTTAACCAGACGCTATAGCCGGAACTGGCCGTGGGGAGTTAGAAAATTCACGTATTTTCGTGTACTGTACTGGTGACCTCGCCTACCTTACGCGGGGGGTTACCAGCAAGGTTACCAGTGGAGCTTAGTCAGCTCTGGTAATGGTGGGTATACTCTATATACTATACGCCCTGTATACGCCATACGCGTCGGTTTTGGCAGTGGGTATCTAAACACGGTCACATGACGTTGATCGGGTCGGAGTTTGTCGGAGTACCACCACAGTACTCTTGAAGACGTCAAGAACTTCGACTCAGAATTCATCGATCTCATCCTCCCCCGACTGTGCATTCACGTTGACACTTATTTTCTAGGTAGGTATGACTGTAAACGTCGCAGGAATATTTACTAATTTACCAACATCCTTATGAGTAAGTTTCTACTTTGCCTCTTGATAGTAACTACCTCTGCAACTTTACAGGGAATTCAAACTAACAGTTGAGTGTCAACCTCAGGCAACATAGTCTCATAATTGCGCCGTTCTTGTAATGAATTTACAATATGCAAAGAAAAGACGATTAAGGACAAGGTGTACACGTAGTAGGGGAGAAGGGCGATCCTGATTGAGATTCGTCCCGCCAGTAATATATCCTCATCGCAGTGGATAATTGCGCATACACTGGTCATTGTTAGATTAGACCGTGTGTTAAGCTGCGGTGTCTTGAGGATATGGGAAGGCATCATATCTGTCATTCGAAGCAGGTGAGCATCATTAGACTTGATTGCCATAATGAACTTACACCGAAACCCAAACATCTACATTATGGACGCCGGGATTGTGCGGTATGGCGGTATGATATAATCTGTAAAACATGAGCGATGAGCTACATTTGATCGGATACCCCACGCAACTTACTATGTTAGATTTGTCCAGACGTCTGGCATATCCGAGTCGTTGCACGATTCATCTTGTTACGGGACCTTATTGAAGGCTCGCCATCGAAGCGGCACAGTTAACCCTACCCTGGCAGCTACTCTTATTCGCTGACAGGGGACCTCTACGCCGTAGTAGGGTACTCCGGGGTCCTATGTCCTCACCGTTAGCATGACGCTCTTCAAGAGTAAGTAATCATGAACCACTCACTGTTCGAGGTGCCGGAGCACGCCGGGTTCAGCTCGGTTTGCCTAATCCCGTCATGGCAGGAGATCCTCTGCGCCGTAGCAGGGATCGTCTAGGTCCTGTGAAAAGAGTGTCAGCATCGCATCGTACATCGATGGCGAACAAAAGGGCGTACCGGTGGGCGTCGATGCGCCAACAACAGCAAGGTTAGCCCTACCCCGCCAACTACTCTTATTCGTTGACGAGGGATCCCCGCGCTGCAGCGGGTGTACTCCAGGGTCCTATGTGTAGTGCAGAGCGTGTTGTTGCTCGCGGAGGATGAGGCACTGGTGAGTCCACATCGTCGAGAGGAGAGACGATGGGGGAAGTGGTGAGAGTTGCTGGGAGAGGATGACAGTGGATGCTGCCTCTTTTATAGATTTCTGAGCCGGCCTGCCGAAATTCAGAACCCGACGCGTCTTCTCGACAAGCTCACTCGAGTTCATGGACCAGCAATGGAAGCCTCCCTCCCATGTCCTTTTTGGGCGAGTGGCTTTCCTTTAAAGGAAGGTCTTCTATCTTGTATTCCAGAATTTCTTGAGCTCAAAGCATCTGATTCTTTGCGTGACTTGCCAATCCCCCATGGCCAGAATTTCCATTGGTGTATGCCTCAGTTCGAATACTATATCAATGTCAATTGAAAGCATGTACTTCTCAGTATGCCATGTACGAGAATTGGAGGAATCGTCCCTCGCTGCGGAGATTTTCTCATGCTTTTGGCCTTCAGAAGCGTATATAGTTGTGATACGATGATCTGCACACCAATACACGGTTCATATGGCGACTGGTACCGTTTATAGGTCTCGTAGCCAATAATACAAACAATACAGCTCTCGGAGAGAACATCACGCGCACGTGCGGGCTCATTCTTATACACTTGCCTAATTGGAACGTCTGTGGGCGCGATCAACCAAATTTTGGACGTTTTGCTCAACCTAAGTTCGCGGGCACCCTGAGCACACCTAAGACACTTCCCCGCTTTCACGTTATGGCAAAGATCACAGAGGTCAAACCCCCATCGCTCAAGAAGAAGAAGTCCGCTAGTGGTATCTCCCACGTCTCCAAATCTGAGCCCGAGAAACCCATAGAGAGGACAAGCAAATCAAAGGGCAAGGCGAAGGACACTACGGCTGCAGCAGAGAAGGTCACACAGGATGCTTCTGTGACGACAAAAGCGAAGGGGGACAAAGCAGAGAAGAAGGGACAGAAGGTAGAGACGGTGAAACCAGAAGCTCAGCCAGAGAAGAGGGTGAAGAGGAGAAAGGTAGAGGAGAAGGACTCTGGAGAAGAGGAGGAGCCTCATACTTCAAACGCAACCTCTACCAAAAGATCAGATGACAAAACCAAACCCTCCGCCGCAAGCTCGAAAAAAACGAAGAAGGTAGCCAAAGCACTCTCACCTGCACCATCCCCTTCGCAGTCCGACGCAGAACAAGATCAGAACGAGGACGATGAGGAGGATAACTCTGACAAAGAGTCTGTCCATCTTTTTGGCTTTTCTACAGACGACGATGATGGCGATTCTTCGGACGACGACGACATGGTGGACGATGCTCCAGCGTTGGACGTAGGCAAACTCCCCACCATCGCGAAAGACGATGCCACCGTCAAGCGCAAGCTGGACAAGGCGAAACGGAAGCCGGTGCGCCTCGTTCGTCCTTATCAGGTATCTATCTTTGCTGATGATTTGGATAGACTGAGGATAGAGGCGTGATATATCTTGGCCGGATACCCCATGGTTTCTACGAAGACCAAATGAGGGCTTATTTCTCACAATTTGGCGAAGTCACCCGTTTGCGTCTTTCACGCAATAAAAGGGTGAGTAATGCAATTCCTTACTAAATCCCTCAGAAATGACACCGCCATCCAGACGGGCAAGTCAAAACACTATGCATTTATAGAGTTCGACTCTTCCGCCGTCGCCGAGATAGTTGCTGAAACCATGGACAACTATCTCCTTATGGGACACATCTTGACTTGCAAGGTCATCCCTAAGGATAAAGTCCATCCTGAGTTGTGGATTGGTGCCAACAGGAAGTGGAGACCCGTACCGAGGAGTCGCGTCGCTCGTGTCCAGCACAACAAGGTATGTCCTCGCCTCGTTTATTTCCAGGTTGCATGTATCTGACTTGTTGGTAGCCGCGAACTGAGGACGAGCAAAAGAAGGCAGAGCACCGTCTGCTGAAGCGACAAGCACAGAAGAAGCGGAAGTTGGCTGAAGCGGGCATCGACTATGATTTCGATGCTGTCGCATATGTAAGTCGCGATGCACTTTACTCAAGGTCAATGCGTTGCTGAGTTGACTACAGAAAAGGAAGCCAAAGCCAACTGAAGCGTAGTTGCAACTTGCTGCTCATTCTTTACATTGTGGTCTTTGCATCGTTGATTGATATATGTATATTTCTCATGCCACTATGATCTTGATACCGTAACACGCCTGAGGCTTCATCTGAATATGAGTGACACTATGCAGGATAATTTAGATATATTGGTCACATGTGAAATCTCAAACTACGACAACAGCTCTCCGCATCCGGTCCCTTTGATATGGCCTCCATCTCGCGCCTTCAGACCAAACAGCTCGACTATTATGATAGCCCATAGCATAGCCCGCGCTCTTCCCTCCCCATTCTATCATGGGCCTCCAGAAAGTCGGGGGCGGTCGGGGAGGCTGCTCTTTCTTCCTCCTATGCCTCGATTTTCTTTTCGTCGAACCAGCTCCAGGCTCGGTCTTATCTTGCACCGGCGACGCCTCGACGATGGGGTAATGTAATTTATCCTTCGCGAGCTCGTGTGGTGAAGGTTTCAATCTTTCGGGCAAGTGAGGCGTCGGTGCTGGGTGGACACTCTTGTGCGAACGAGACGCCTCGAGAATCAATACAGGATCTCCCAGGGAAGATCCAGCCACATGGAACGCAGGTACATCTTCGCGCACCTTCTTGCAAGACTGAACGAGAATATGATCAGTCCAGGAACTCTGTAAACCCACTTGAGACGAACGCACAATGGTAGGCCTGCGGCTCTCTGCAAGCAACCAGTTTATGTCCACGGCAACCTGGGCTGCACGGGAAGTTCTCCGTTTGGCCTCTTCTTCAGTGTCTTCAGATGGGGGTTCCATAACTCTGCATAACAATTAGAGCGCTTCCACAACGTCCATAATCGCAAGTGCTTACTTGACCGTTGGAGGCGGCGGAGGTACTAAAGAGACTGCTTTGGGCTCTCTCGATAGCAGACGAAATTCTGCAGACGATAAGTAACAAAGACAATTTCGACCATGCGAAGAACATACCAACAACAACATCGACTTTCTGCCCATCCTGTCCCTCTGACTCGTCCACCTTCCTTCTTTTCTTCTTACGTCCGGGTTCTGGTATGAGGACATCACCGAGAGTGCGCTTCAGGATAGATTCCAGGGATAATAATGCCTCCTTGTTAGTATCTGGAGCAGCTGTTTCGGTCTCTTCGTCGGGATCGGTATATAGTTCCGACCGAGACACAGTGCGTGTTGCATTTGCGAGAAAGTGTGGATTGGCAAATCGGGGAAGCATAATTTCAGATGTCTAGCTTCAGTACAAATAGATAACACAGATGCGCTTTGTTAAAGCATTGAGTGCCGAAATGAGTACTGAATGCTGTGAACAGTGAGGGACAGTGAGGGGAAGGACAAGATCGCTGATCGGGATTTTGTTTGTTTCGGAGGCTCTTGCCAAACAAACGACTTGATTTGGTAAAAGGACTGCTATAAAGGGGATGAATTCTCCACTGCGGCCACCTCGACCACCCATTCCGACTCAACCACCTTCTTGAGTTTCAATGTCGTCAGCTGCGCCCGACGTCTCTAGTGAGGAACTATCTGTAACCTTTCAACCACCTCTTGCCCTTCAGCGAAGATCATGGGTATTCTCAATCATGCGACGTGAGAACGTTACCTCGGTATGATTTCATCTCCATCCCGACCTCAAGAATAATACTGAACACTTCATATAATAGGTGCTCGACATAGGATGCGGTGAGGGCGCCCTGATATCCTGTCTCTGCAACCCTGCACCGTGGCTTCCTCCCCCTCCACCCCACATACTCCCAAGTCCAGATACTCATGACCATGCTATACCAACGCCACGCGATATAGATGGGGTGGCGTCGACAGAGGGCATCCTGCGCCCTAAAGTAATACGCGCCCTAGACATATCTCCCAAAGACCTTCAGGATGCGATAGAAGAGACCACACCGAAGGTAGCGGATCCGGCCTCTGGCAGTGCTATTCAACCATCACCTCGATGGGAAGACCTTGAGGTCAAAATTTGGCAAGGGAGTTTAGAGGACTACAATCCAGAGTTCGTCGATACAGAATGTATAGTATCAACCGAAGTGTATGTAGTCCTCGTCATGGTTATTTGTTGTGGCACAATACACATCATTATTCATTCGCAGCATTGAACACTTGCCCGAAGACATCCTGCCGAAGTTTGCACCGATGCTTCTCGGAGCGTATCATCCTCGATTACTGCTCATAACGACTCCCTCATACACCTTCAATGCACGCTTTACCGCGCCCGACTCATATAAAGAGAACAGAGACGGATATTCAGATCCCACGGGTCGCACCGACAGAATATTCCGCCACCATGACCATAAATTCGAATGGACAGTGGAGGAATTTACTGAGTGGTGCGAGGCAGTGGCTGAGAAGTGGGGTTATGAAGTAGAAGTAGGGGGAGTGGGTACCGCCGTGGAAAAGGATCCATGGGGACGCGATGCACAACTAGGGTTTGCCAGTCAAGTCGCAGCGTTCAAGAGGAAAGAGGGAGGGAGATACCAGGAATTGAGGGAAACGGAATGTGCGCGTATGGGCATACTGACCGATACGCCGACCCTGCACACCTTGGTAGCCACCCAAAAACATACCTCGCACCCGCAAACAGGCAAACCTGCACGGCCAGAAGCTATAAACGACACGGTCAAAAATCTGATCAAGCATTGGAACGACAACCCCGTGTCATTGCGCGATATATGGTTCGAGAACGAGGTCAACATTCTATGTGGTGGTTGGGTGGAGGTGCTTGTTGGTGCTATTCGAGGAAACAACGAACTCAAGCTCCGGCGTTCAAGCACAGACGCGATGTGGGAAGTATACTTGAATGGATTTGTCCCAACGGCGAACGAAGATTCTGGAGGAGTTGTCTTCGATCTTAACGACGAAGAGGAGGTTCACTGGGAGGAGGAGGAAGAAACATCGTGGGAAGAGAGCTTTGATGACAGAATCATCGCTGGGGATAAGTATCAGGCGGACATAGCATGGGGAGGAGTATCGGGAAGTGACACAAGCGGATGGACAGATGTTTGCGACGCACTGGAAAAGCATCAGGGGGTTGTCACAGATGACGGCTGGGGTTGGCTTCCAAGAAAGGAGTAGCTGTAGTATTGTATCCTCCGAGATGTATCATCCGCTCATGCACAACTTCATAAATACCAAGAGTCCGTGAATTATGGCTATGAAATGCAAGAGATATGTTACAACAACTGATAAGGACAGTTAGCCTTTCTCTTATGCCGAGGAATGGTTACGCACTGGTATATAGAAGGACCACTGGAGGTCAAGTGGACAATTCACTCTACTATAATAAGCTTCTTTGGCCCTGGATGGTTGTACGAAACCTGGGTGAATAGCTAGGTCTGATATAAAATATATTGGAAACCTACGTTCCAGGGGATGCACTTGCGCGAGGTATGTGACCATCCACATAAGATAGCAGCACGCCAATGCCAACATCACGCTCGTCCGAATCAGACTACGGTCATGGTCAACACCAATCCTCAGACAAGCTTCCACGATTCTCACGTTTGATTGGGGCCTTTCCGCGTAAACGTCCATGTGGCAGCCATAAGGCCCAGGACAATGACCAGCACAAGTACGACTGGGAAGGAGGAAGACATGGTGGATGATGATGAACTTGAGCTTCCGAGGCCGACGCGGCTGCGCGCTGCAGTCACGGTGACGATGACGCCCGTCATCTGGCGTCTATCACGGAGGTCCAATAAGGAAAGCGTGAAGGTTGGGTTCGACAACAGTCGACAACGCGCAATCTTGTTTCCCGACCACAACCCTATACACCTCCCGCCAGCCTTGCGGGCGTAGCAGGCGACACACTGATCTACATACAGATCTCTACATGAAAGGCTCTCTCTAGGAGTCGACCTAATTGACATTATTAGACTACATTTTCTTCTGCAGGGCAGAAAACGAAGCGGTCTACATCACCATGTCCATGACATATGTAGGTTCTTTTCGGATCCTTATTGTCCTGTATCTGAGTCATGTTTATGTGAAGACCTCAGCCCTACCTTCCGTACACAGAGCGGGAAAGGGTGAGTCTCTGAAGAAGCAACAAATTCACGACGCGGCAGCACTACAACAACTCCTTAACGAAGCTCGAAGCAAGAATTGCGCAGTCGTAGCTGTTCATAAGGTGCGTGGATTCCTTTTTTCCGTGGAGAATGAGGCACAAACGACGTCTATCAGGACTTCGGCAAGTCAACTCCTCGTGCGCCGGTCTTCGCACTGCTCCCATCGGAACCTTCTGGGAACGATGACAACGCCTTTACATCGTACACCTTCCAGCCGTCCAGCGACGACTGTTATTTTCTTGCACAGGAGCTTGAATGTTCTTCCTCCTGCGATCTCACTGGTGTTTACTCTGAGTTTGGATTCCAACCTCTGAAAGTGTCGTTCTCGTCTGCAAGTTCCCTCTCATCGTGTCCTACCTGGTCTACTGGATGCAGTGGATCCTCCGACCAAATTCTCGAGCCTGGTACTGGATTTGAAGCTACTACTATGGAAACTGTTCCCCTATTCGTTGCTGCTGAGGACAGAAACTCCACTGATTGTCTTGTGAAACTCCCTGATGGCGCACATTACAAGCAGCTCGCTCCTCAGATATCGTACAGCAACGACGCTTTGGAGTCTGCGATACTTCCTATGGATGAGAATGTTAGTTGTTCTATGCCCGCAAACCCCGTGCAATGCCGCTGACATCTTCAACCAGCTTACGACGTGCGAGGACATTCTTGCTGGGCCCTCAAGCACAAGCCTTCTGGAGATGCTCGAGTCAACTGCTCTCCGGGCTGAATTGGAGGAGACAATTGATGTAGCTCCTGATGAACCATGCCCCTCGCCTAATGCGGGCGGTGTTAATCAAGGTCAACGGATTCCAGACGACGTGCAACATGGAGAGCACAAACAAGATCCCTTCGAACTACGGCCGAAGTTGACTCTTCCTACTCGAGGCTTTACTCCAGTACGCTTCGGAGGCAGATCGCGTCAAATCTCGACCTCCTTTCACGGACCTATATCATCGAAACATTTACCTGCTTTCTTCATGCCTGCAATCCAAGCCTTTGCGCCACGATTCACTCCACTGGACAGAACTCTCTCGGGCCTCCCTTCTCGATCGTTGGGGCTGAACCTCTCTACCGGTGTCGTTCCTGCTAGGTTTGGTTGGGGCCATGTCCGCTCGTCAACGGCTATTTCGTGATCTTGGCTGCCTATCTTCACACATGCATCCTATGTACATCACCTACTCCGTGGTCGCTTAGTCTCAGCATCGGTCACCGACGATCATCAACACATTGCGACCCTCGCTTGACCATCCTCATTTGATCATATCACTACAATAACATTCCTTCATGTCGTCCATAATACCTTGTCTATTGAAAGGAATGCCGAGAATATTTCGATAGCAAAGGCGGTGTTCCCAACATACATACAAATATTTATTAGCACTTCAACGTTTCATCAGTCAGAATTAGTCGAACTACGAATGATATCCAGGTGTACAAGCGAGAGGCAGAAAATAGCAAAGTGTTCACTGGTAGAACCAGCAAGCTCGGGAAGAAATAGAATAATGCTATCATATGAAACCTGCAGCTCTGAGGTTCCTCGCCAACAACACTTCGGCCTCAATCGCTTGTTCCTCTGCGGTCGAAACACCTCCCTCGTGGGTTCCCCTAGCATTATTTTCATCGAGGTCATCAAAGAGGGGCATCATGAATGCTTGCTGGATCGCGCGCCGTCGTTCAGCGTCGCGCGCAAGATCCTCGGGACTGGGAGGTGGTGCGTTGGCTGAGTCTCGAATGGACTTTTCCCAGCGTTTGACTCGGAAGAAGCCCACGAGGGAGGAAAGGAAGAGGAACCAGCCTGTTTGCGATCCGTTGAATTCCACGCTGACATGATACGGTCATGAAAAGGGAGAGACATACCGAGAGTCATAAATAGAAAAGCGAGCCAATCGCGGGATGATAGATCACCTGATAGCTCAGGCAGCGTATCCACATCTGTTCCATTCTGCGACGGCGTAGGGTCCAACAAGGTGTTGTTGAGATTCATGTTGGATGGTTGGATGGTCTCCAACATTCCCGTTGTTGTGTTCCAGTAGACAAGGGGCTCATCGTTTGACAGATCATCAAAGCCCTTCCTATTCCTGGAGTAGAAACCGTACTGGATGAGGGAAAGACCGAGTCCCGCGCGAGAACCAAACTTGGCGGCATGGGTAGTGTGTAGGAGATATGTGAGAAGGAAACCGACAAAGTTGAAGAAGTAGGAGATGAACATGTTCGAACAGAATAGGAGAACGGAGCCTGTGGGAAGGTCTTCCACTATCATGTCGGCGTTGGGGTCCAACGGTGCATGAACGGTAGTCTCCCAGTAGGGAGGAACAGCATCAGCTTGAGCTTCGTTGTATGACTGTTGTAGCACCCAAGGCATGGTCTCGTTAGCATGATCGAGCAATTGGCAATTGTGCGCAGAGATTTCAGTGTGGCGATCCTACTTACCGGCGGCGCATCCTTCTGAGTTTCCTCTGGAACCATATGAACCTGTCCGTCGTCTGCCCTAACCTCGACGACTCTGCCGCTGCCAGGTTTCGCAGTCACATTGGCAAAGACGCCGTCGTTCTCGATCCCCCCTCCAATGGGACGCGATGAGCCGGCGTCGGTAGGCAGCCTCTGGTAATGCTGTGGCAACAGCGCTCCTATAGCTCTCCTAAAGAACGACGGTCTGTTTGCAGGAGGCTGAACAGGGGATACGGGAAGCTGTCCATTGGAGTTGCCCCAGTTGTTGGGCAGAGCGATAGCAGAGGGCCCCGGTGGTGAGCCCGGGGGCGGATGGTCATAGTCCCTCTCGAAATCATACCCTCCAGGGGGCACACTGACGGACAACGGTTGTGGCGATCGCTGTTCAGACTGGGAGCGGCGATGAGAGATGAAGGGAGTCGACTCGTGGTTGTGCTCGCCATCTGCATCATCCTCGTGGTCGGAATCGTCAAAGGCCTCGTTCATTTCGCGGTCGGCGTCAGGTAAGGAGTGGGGGTTTGGCAGGGGCGCATATCGAGCCGACGCCATGACCGACCAGCAGCACTAACTGTACGGCGAAGGAGAGGATGGAGAAGAAGGAAGAAGGCCTCTCCTGGGGGTATGAGAGAAAGAGAGAAAGAGATGTGATTCAGCTGCTGAACATTTCCCCGCAGGCTGCATACAGGCACCGCATCCTTGATCTCCCTTGGCAACTCACCGAAAGCGTCTATCTGCCTCTGCCAAAATACAACATGTCGTAAACCCGCACATTCATAGAGCGAAACGTATAGTACAATAAGGACAGCAATGCGACTGCGTTCACAAACGACGATCCAAAAAAAACCGAATTCAACCCAAAAGTCCCTTGACATATCTCAACAAATCCCTCCCCTGTCGTTCGCAATTAGCACGGCTTGCGCGAGCGGAAGAGAACGGATCTGGACCTACCCCATGTTTCTTTACGCCCTCGACCATAGCTTGCACCTCGTCGCCTTCCGCAGGCACGTCTTCACTAGGTTGTGTCTCCGTTCTGCTCTGTGTAGTCTCCGTACTCCTACGAATTGTCCCAAATCTCTGCCGCTGAAGGGATCCATATCGTGTCACCACGGTCAGTACTGCTCTCCACCCCTCAATTTCGTTGTGCGCATTCCCCGGTAAGTTCTGAAGCGACCCATTGGCCAGTGAAGTCGGACTTGTGCGGCCAGGCCCGGTCGTTACTGGTAAGGAGGGCACGACCGAGGATTTGACAACATACGGACAGTAAGATCTATGTTCCTTCAGTACATCAAGGGATCTTCTTGGCTGCGGCTGTGACGACCGAGAAGACCCAGCGGGGGAAGGTGTGCCTGGTGTAGCAGATTGGTCGGATGGCATGAACGCCCAAAGTCCTACTCGACGCTGACACAGAGAACAATGAAGTAATGCAGTTTCTGGTTTGAGCGCTGTGGGCGACGTGAAGAACGTGGGCGTCGTATCAGGTCGATGTGATAGAGAAGGCCTGCTTGGGGAAGATGCGGGGGTCGCTTCTCGTCCATCTGGCCCTACCGACGCTGCCGTACGCTGAGATCGTGTCGGCATTGCGGAAATAGAAGTGATTGCTGAGTTGGCTCGAGACAACAATGGCGTACGTGAGCGTTCCGGCCGTGGTTGTGGTTGCACAAGATCCCAACCAAACAAAGCAGTTAATATGGCAGACTCTGATGGCTCTGTAGAGACGAAGGGGCCTGGAGAAGGAGGGGGAGACCCAGCTTCGCTCACAGACGAAGGTTGCTCTGCGGGAACAGTAAGTTGTGGGAATTTAACAGAGGCAATCGTGTTCAACAAATTCTGGACTTGAGCAGCTGTCTATTCAGATGTCAATCATGCGGAAGGCGTGCAAACAACAATCAGGCATACCAGAGGATGCTTTAACTGCACATCTTTCATCACTGTATCAAGCCGATGTGCTCTCGTCTTCAGCTCCCTGGCCATCGTAGAGGGCGTTGATAGGGGTACGTGATAGATTGAAGCTAGCGGTTGGCTGCGTTCAGCATCGATTCGAATACGATTATTCATGAAGCCATACCATCGCATTGTTTCGACTTCCAGGGGCAGCCGTTCTTGTGCATATCCACAAGATAGGCTCGCTGCTTCTCAACCAGAGCATTCGCTGTAAAGATTCACCGTCAGTTCAAACCTACCTTTCACCTTGCCTCTAGGACATACCAGCATCTCTACTCATTCCTTCCTTTCCAGCGACCACCCATGATGCGTTACAAATACCACATACAAGTCTGTCTTTCCCATCGTTCACCCAGCCGCACTTGGATGCAGCGACCGCGTCAATGGCATTTGGCTTGTTGGCGTAGGTCGACAGCTTGAATGTCGCAAGGCGTGCCAGGAACGAGGAAGTAGACGACGGCCTATATTCAGAATTTGAAGAAGCGGAAATCGCGGCCGCAGATGGCGTATGGCCAAACTTGAACGGAAGTGCTTTATGCGTTCGTGTAGCAGTGCGCGATAAGATCCTTGTCAAGTTCGGTGCGGTTTTGGAGAGATCCTTCATACTGTTGTCGCTCATGGACTGAGAGGGACTAATGATTGCCAAGAACACGGTAGTCAATATCTTGAGCTCATGATTTCGCAGAACACGTATGAGCATCCCACACTCACGTCTTGGGATCCTTCCTGATCCCATATTTGGCCAAAGTTGAGTACAAAGACCGGCCAACTTTGAACCTTTTGGAAGGTGGCGGGTTGCTGTCAACGTTCCCTACCGCCTCGTCCAAGGTATGCAGAGCATCCTCGAACTTGCGCTACAAATTCATTCGATGAATTAGGTGAGTCCCGCCACGTCTTGAAGAAGACAAAAGAGTCCACCTTGAATGCATTGCTGCTTGAGTTCGTTATGGTCGTTGCAGGTTGCGCTTGTCCGTTGAATGCATTCGTCTGTTGTTGATTTGTTTCCGTCACGGAGGACATGTGGACGTGCTTGTTCAGTAGAAAGCGGCGATCTTGAGCGCTCCATGACCGCGCTGTGTGCTGAGGCTCACATCACGTGCGCCATCGTCAGAGCGCGTCATACCGGCATTTAACGTCGGCAATCAGTGCAGTTGCATTGATCTCGATTGTTTCTTGTTGAGTCCTCCTTGAGTCCTCCTTTCTCCTTGGTGGTCGATGTCGACGTTCTTCTACTTACGTGCGGACTCAGAACCAAGTTTCTTGATGTCGAGACCTGCGGGTGAAGACGGATATGGTAAATAGGCCTTAGCCATCCGTAAGCACATCATCTGTGTCCAAGGTGCTACCGACGTATCTTTCAAATGAAGCATATTGTACGCCGTCACATGTCAGGTTTGTCCGTATGTATTCTCAGATCTTTCCATCCCGGAACCATTCGCTCTCGATGCTCAGCGGTTCTGGATGTTCAATTCTATCGCTCACTGGCTTCTCTGGCAGGTTCTCGTAGATAGCTCGCGTGATGACCTTATCAGTCATGAGGAGCATTTCTTTTGCCTTTCAGGCTTGTCGTTGTAACACGACTATATATGTTGATGCCTCGTCCACATGCTGTTTAGGACGAGTTCCACCAAGTATCCCATATACATTTGATTGTGCTTTGTTTCCGCTGATCGTCTGTCCGCGTTCATGATCAGGATCTCGTTGCCAACCTAATTTCATTGCTGTCCATGATGCTCTCCCAGAGCGAAGCACTAACCTCGGCTTATCTCAGGTCCCTATCCTCCCTATCCCTGACGGGCTGCGACTATTTATCGGTCGCTCGTACCGACGACAAAAATATACATGCAGCACAAGTGAGGAACACAGGCAACGCCTAAGATATGGCGGCGTCTTCAGTTGCATCTCCTGCGTGCAACATGTGCAACAGCATTTACAGCAGATCGTACCAACCTCGGACGTTTCGGCACCGTCCACAATACTTGATTCGTACCATACACCCTTGTGGGTCTTGTGTTCTTTTCCGCCTTGGTTCCCAAGAACGACTCATGCGGTTGACTTGTGTGCTCAAGGGCATGACCACACGTCCAGACAATCAACTCAAATGACCTTGCTTTCCTCTAGCCAAATGCTGCCATACCACGGTGACTTATTTCAAGTAAGGTTCGGAAGAAGAAACTGCCACCATATGTTTCCCATTGCGCGGCTCAAGGAATGCGTGGTTCATAATCATGAAAGGACCGTATGGGCTTAACTCGCATGAACTTGGGCCGGCTTAGAATAAGTATAAATGGTGTAGCAGGCCGACCCGTTTAGACTGGCCCGAGTCCTCACCAACTCCTGACCGCCTACATCTGGAACAGTACAAGAGCCATCACCATGGTTGCATTGACCTCGACCCTGGTATCGCTTGCAGGCCTTCTCCTGTCCTTCGGAGCGACTCAATCATTCGCCTTCGATAATTCCAGAAATGACAACGTACGTGTATTCCACTGTAACATACCGTCCCTTCGTTCTCACGCGATATATATATATATATTTAGCTCGCCGTGTATGTTGTCGCGTATCTTTGACATGTCTACTCTCCATGTTTACTTATTAGCTTTACTATAGCTACTGGGGTCAGAACTCCTACGGTGCTACTCATAGCGACCAGGCAAACTGGCAGAAGTCCTTGGCCACATATTGCCAGGTATTTAAGCTTTCTAACGTACACTTCGAACTTCTGGTGAACCATGAACCCAGGATGACACCATCAACGCCTTCCCAATTGCGTTCCTCAATGTATTCTTCGGTGCCGGTGGAGTTCCTTCGATCGACCTCGCGAACGTATGTATACCCCCTACGTGACTGTCACTCATAGTAACGGCTGACGTCTTTTCTTTGCTTTCTTTAGATCTGTAACGTAAACGACAACTCTGTCTTCCCTGGCACACAACTGGCCAACTGCCAATTCCTCGCCTCAGATATCAAGACTTGCCAATCCAAGGGCAAGATTGTTACCCTCAGTCTTGGTGGTGCTACGGGTGCTGCCGGATTCTCCTCAGACGACCAGGCGAACCAGTTTGCGGATACTCTCTGGAACTTGTTCCTAGGTGGTTCGAGCTCGACACGGCCATTTGGCGACGCTGTTCTTGACGGGTGAGTGGCCTTCTACTTGCTTGCAAGCTAGAGCGATCACTCAACAACTACGATCATCATCAGTATCGACCTGGACATCGAGGGTGGTTCAACTGCCCACTTTACCACATTCATTAACCGTCTCAGGTCTCACACAAACAGCGCCAGCAAGCAGTATTACCTCACCGCAGCTCCTCAATGCCCCTTCCCCGATGCTTATCTGGGCAGGTTCGTCTCCTCGATCTTCTGTATAACGCCGGGTAGCTGATGCAACTTAACCAGCGTTATCAACGCGGTCGCGTTCGACGCAATCTATGTCCAATTCTGTATGTCGTCTCTATTATTGCCTCTAGTCGTCGGTCTCATGGGATGCATGTATAGACAACAACTACTGTGGGCTTACCAACTTCAACAATCCCAACTCATGGAACTTCGCTGACTGGGACAACTGGGCCAAAAACACTTCTCCCAACAAAAACGTCAAGATTTATATTGGCGCACCTGCATCGTCCTCCGCAGCTGGTAGCGGATACGTTGACGCCAACACGTTTGGTAACATTATTCAGCAGACAAGGTCCAAGTATTCATCTTTCGGAGGCGTCATGATGTGGGACGCTTCCCAAGCTTACGGTGAGTATTTCGCACAACGCGATGGATTGTACGTTAATCCCCACCTGTGAAGGAAACGGCCGATACGACCTCGCAATCAAAAACTGTTTGACTAACGGTGGAGGGTCTGTTCCTACTACCACCGTCGCACCTCCTCCCACGACCACGGTTCCTACCACAACCTCTCAACCAACCACAACTAGCCCACCACCCACCTCGGGGCCCGGTAACTGCGCAGGAGTGAATGCATGGGTAAACAATGTTGCAGTAAGTATTTTGAAATATCGTGCATACGCAAAACCGAAAACTGATCAACTATACTTAGTACAACAGCGGTGATAAAGTTGTCTACGCGTAAGTACAATATTTCACCCTTCTGCCTGCTCCAACTCACAGATTACTTCACAGCGGACACCTCTGGACCGCCAAGTGGTGGAGCTACGGTGACACTCCTGGAGGCGCTGCGGGCGACTGGACCGATAACGGTGCTTGCGTTGCAGCCAAAGCTGGGCAACTCATCAAACCACATTACGAGAGCAAGTCCGTTCCTTTGGAACTCCCGGTGAAAACTCCGGCACCAGCTGGTACCAAGAGTTCACGATTCTTCAAGGTTTGATTAGGTCACTTTGTTGTATTTATATGCGCCTACGATGTATACACGGAATTTATGATGTCGGCTCTAGGGAATACGTCTTCGTTAGAGAGCTTGAGAAAATTTAATGACATGGGTAGGTTGAATAAGTCACGATCTGCAACGCCAGATGGGGCGGGGTAAGGATTGAGGGGTATTCTTGCGTAATGCGAGATCTCCTGGAACAGACTGGGCCCCGGCATATTGTCAAGAATAGATCAGCCCAACTTCGAGCAAAAATACGTTGCACGTATGCTTCGCTTCAAACAACGCGAAAACGACGACTGGTTTGACTCGTCGATCCCGTATAACAAGGTGATTGACGAAGAGAGCAAGATCCTTGTCGCCCGAGGTAAGTTAGCAGTGAACGATACGGTAGATTGCCTCGAACGTGCTCACTGAACCATGTGTCAGAAGGTCAATCGCGACCTATTCTATCCCGATCACGGCTAGCCACTCCGAATCGTCGTACCGGGACACGAAGGCGTCCGGGTAGATGAGATCACCATTGAGCGACCCGAGAGTCCGAGAGGTTCTATCAAGAGAAGGAGTACAAGATCTTACCGTGTCCACCCAACGTGCGTTCCCAATATGGACCCCCATCTCAAACGCAAGGTCATCGGTGCTTTACCTGACATTCTGATTTCCATAAACAGGTGACAGCCCATGAGATTATGGATCAGGAGGATTAGTGGTCGACAGTACCTTTGTGGCAAGATACGTCTCAACTCGGCCGTTGCAATCGCAAAAGTTGTACCGGTCCCTAGTAGACGGTTATGCCACCGGAAACCCCGGCGGTCAGGTCTCTCGAGTGGATGTGACGATCGACGGAGGTAGAACTTGGATACCTGCGAACATTACAAATTAGGAGGGCCGGTGGAGTTGGTCGTTGTGGGGGACTTTCGTCGAGTTGGCAGAAGCAGAGGAGACGAATTTCATCATACAGTTGCAGTCGTGCGACGGACAAAAGTGGGAACGCACAGCCGTTGAATGATGATTGGAATCTTAGAGGAGTGGGATATTCGGCCATTGGAGAGCGTTCAGTATGAAGAGCTGTAGTACTATCGTGCCGACCTGTGCTGATATGAGATGTGAAGTAGTCATGATTGTTCATTACACAAGAAACGGAAACAATACAATACAGTCAATAGAAAATGTTCATCCGTAGATCACGTAGGTAATAGTACAATCACAAATCGTCAAACCTATGTAAAGGTCAGTGTAACATCACAATGCAGTGAACATCGATACATACCTATCAGGCATGATGACTGGAGCAACAAGAGTCCAGATATACAAGATCATGCAAACCCAGCTTGACACGACACGCATCCACATGGCTACTTCTGAGCGACCGATGTAGACGTCTTGAGGGTCTTCTGGATCGTTGACTCCACCACCACTCGATTTGACGAAGTTCCTGTGTCATGCTTATCAGCGGAAAGTTGGAAATTCTAGATGAGAGGAAGGCATACCAGTCTGTGAGCAACATTGCTACATACATCGCACCGATGCAGAAGATTATATGGAACCAGGAGTACTGCACGAAGCATATGTCAGCCTTAAATATCTACAAAGATACTCAGTTGTACGTACGTTGTAGCGAGTACCCGTGCGTTCGTCGTCGCGAAGATCACCGACGACATCTTCCTCATCTTCATCCTCCTCTTCTTCCAAGGCAGAGGCGGGAATAGCACTGGAACAAAGATCAGCACACAAAACTTCTCTATAAAACTTTCAATATACTTACCCAGCTTCGACGGCAGCAAGCAATGCTTGATACCTAGGAGACTCAGTTCGGCTAGGTTGAGTGTTCACAACACCCAACTCCGCGTGGCTTTCTTCCGGCAACTGAATTTCACCGGGCTTCTTCCCTCTTCCAACCAAAGCACGACTCTGAGTTGCAGCTCGACTCGTAGAATATGCGATGGCGAGGAAAGTCAGGATAGCACCAAGGACGATGGTGGTTCTCCGAGTACCATCCACAGCGCCGCGACGAAGAGGGTTGCACGTCTCGTGTTGGTGGTTGGCGACTGCGGAAGTGATGAGGTATGTGCAATAGATAGCCACCATACTTGATTGTGCGAGACCGGACCGGGGGTTATGCTCTTGGATGACAGGATGGATGCAAAGGATCGTGATGATGATACACAACGCCAAGTTGAACGAGATGAAGAACTTGTTCAGGGTGCACCCAGAGTCGGCGAAGTAGCCGTACAGAATGCCTGTAAGTGTGATCGTGCCAGCGTACATGGCCGCCGTTGAACCGATGAGAATCCATTGCCAGAGATTGGATTCAGAATTTTCCCATTTCTCGATGCATGTTTCTGACCAGGAGTGTGCAAAGTCGATGAGGAGGACGAGACCCAATAGGATGAATACTGTGGCGCCGATCAGTGCAATGTAGTTGCCCCAGAAAATGAAGAAGCCGTTAGGGATGAAGAAGGAGACAACGACGAGGACGAGCCACAGGAGGACCTTGGGTCCCCACCATCTGGAGAATTGTCAGACAGAGCAACGTTCACATGGGCAATCAACGTACCCATTCTGTATGGCTGCGCGTTTGTCTTTCGTGTCCTTTACACCGATCAATAGAGCGCCAACAATCAGATGGAATAGTGAGAGGGCAAAGCAGATCCGGTGAACCTAAAGAGCGCGAATGAACACCGGGCATCGCAGAGAATTGCATCGTACGCACCGCTAAAACCCCGTAGCATTTCCCGCCCTCACAGTCCATTTCAAGATATCCATGACTCCACTTCTCGATTTGCTTCACCATTAGAGGCGTCTTCATGAGCCATGCCAGCATTGAATTCAGACAGAATATGATCTAGTCCATGCGTCCAAGTGTAAGTCCCCCTTTTCATGACACACACGAGCAACAGACATACTGCAAAGCCGACACGAGTCGCAATTGAGGAGTTGCAGTTGCATGACTTGAAGAACATCGACGCTATGAGATACCATGATTCGCCGTACTTCTCAACAAACAGTGCGCAGTTCCTCACCTGCGGTCGACGTGAAGCAGAATGCAAGACCGGCTATGCATGACGACGCCACGGATCCAAACACGCCAGCAAGTGGCAAGGATAGTAGCATTCCCATCCTGGGATGTTCAACGTTACTTTACCAGCTGAAATGAAGGGTTACAAAGTCGAAGGAGTGACGTTCAGTAGAAGAAGTAGTGGTGAAGTAGCACCGCCACAAAGGTGCTGCCAGGAAGAAGTCCGGCCCGGTTGGCCCGCGACGCGTGCTCTCAAGTTCACGGATCCCGCGAAAGACTTGCTTCACTACTGAACGTTTACTGAACTCTCTTTGTAACTCAATACGCTCAGAGATCTCATGCGCTATGCATTTAACATGGCATCGGCAGACGAATATAATGATAGGCGGAAGAGGGGGTATGTTGTTAATACATCTAGACATCACGAGACACCCGAGCAGTGAAACTTCAACTTGAATAAGGATAATCCAACTACAGTGTAAAGACATGATGAGTTTGAACGTCGGCGGAGCACAGGGCGAGCCAACCTTGAGTAAAGGAACCGCTGATCACCGAGTGTCACCCCTCCTGAAGTAGGAACTGGTTACCGCAGTCCCCTGTAACATGTCGAAGATAGTCTCGCCAATCCCGAGATACTGGTCTGCGACTTTCCGGACAGTCTCGTCGCCGATATTCTGTGTCGCAGGGCTTTTTGGAACAGTCAACCAAAGTTCAAAGCAACACAAACTGAGGAGACGTACGTGAACCCACTCGATCGCTTGACACCCGCCAGCACAGTAGAAATAAGGACAGCATCAAATGCGTAGTGGAATAGTCGTCCGAAAGCCATTGTGAGTGCGAGTTGGTGGTGGTTATGGGATAAGATGAGAGGTGGCCTGTGGATTAAGAGGGGATGATATGCCTAGAACAGGTCCACCAGTATGCCGTCGAGTATGCGTAGGTGAGAGCGACGAATACGGTCGGCAGACGATATGGAGTTCGCCTCCAAACTGAGCCGCAGCCCGTTATGGAAGGTAGCACCCACAACATCGTAACCGAATCCGAGTTCTCTGAGATACAAGTTCTTGTTGTTCTTGAATTGTAACATATCTTCTAGCCTCAGCACCGTCTTATGCTGTTCTAAAGTGACCGAATATACGCGCTAGGTCGTCCTGCGCAATAAAAATACCACTGGGCGCGTGGGGAAAGTCCGGAGGTGAACACTGACGAAGTCACCAGGGGTGGACATGCTATAGTACCAGCATTACAGTGCGGTCAATTCGCGTGCAACAGGGTCGACAAGTACGTTCAGGTTACTCACTTGGACGATTGTACTCCGAGTCCTACTTTTCTTGCTCCCACTATCGTCATTTTGAGACCCTTTATGCTCGATCTTATGTTTTAGCCCCGTGATTCTAGATCGCACCCCGGCCCTCGTCATTCTGCAAGACCCTAACGCTCGCCGTGCAAATATGAGACCGCAAGTACTTTCACTTCACTAGGGGGTTTCAAAATTAACGGCAGCTGCAGCTGCAGGTGCAGCCGCCCACTCGCTTGCGGGACCCGGAAGGCAGGACGACCGGCCGGGGTCCGGCCCTTCCAAAGGAGGGAGGTCACTCCGGCGATGATGTTGTAACATAGTGAAATGTCACGTGACAATCTTAGCAAAAACATATATCTCCACAAGCCCGCAAACCTTCAATACTTGAACCAGGATGTCATAATCACAGAATCAAAAGTCATCGAAGTGCATTTTAAGCGGCTCAGGGCCAAGAAGTTGAATATAAGAAGGTCCTCCAAAGATGTCACCTCTTTGTGACCCATGGGTAACATACGTGACTGCCTCTGTGACCGCGTCGGTGAGGCGGGCTCTTCCCGGGCCAGGGTTGGGCGGCTGCAGCTGCCGTTAATTTTGAAACCCCCTACTGCTGGCAACTACAGTAGGTACAGTAGGAGCTCGAGGCTGCAATGGAACTATCAGGGCCTGCCCTGGATTCATCCGGATGTATCCACGCATCCGTGAGAAAACCATCCGCGGATAATTATCCGTTCTCACGACATGCTGGGTTTACAGAGTGACAGTCTCTAGCAGTCACGGACATCACAGGTTGTCACGAGTCACCGTGTTTGGGGAAAGGGGTGGGGGCCGCTTTGAGGCAAAGTCAATGCTCCAGCAGCCATGAATGTGATAGTGGTATGCCCCCGACACTCCCAAGAGGGTTGCAACTTACCCTACCCTCAACCAACTCGTCAGTAAATAGGACGGAACGCGTTACGAACTGGTGACTTTCTGTGACCACACATGGTCCTGGGAATGCTGACCCAATAAATGGATGGTTCTTCGTGAGAACGGATGCCGTGTGAAACGGATGATATCCACGGATACCCGTGGATATGCCCATCCAGGGCATCCCCTGGGAACTATTTAATCATGGAGACGCGCTTACCAAGCTAAACTTCAGCAAGTTCCGTTCACTCAGAGTGGTAAATTTCGAGATCATTCCATAGATCGACAAATATGCCGAGACGATCTCCTCCCTTGCCTTCAAGCAATATTAATCTCTCAAACACAGTCACAGGCTGGTCACAGGCCAGGCCTCCAGGAAAGCTGCGAATTGTTTTTTGAACCTTGGATGCATGTTTAGCTGAACATCACCGAGATTCTTCGTCAGCGAAGTAAACATACCTTTTATCCCTCTTTGTTCGGTATATGACAATGCAAAATATTGCTATTGCGCAAGCTTGATAGGTCCCACATTGCATTCCGTTGAATTAGTAAGCTAGGTCCTGGTCTACGGTTGATGCGCCATACTGTACAGAGGTGCATGCAATATCAGTACCTTCCTAGCTAAGGTATAAATACCCTTGTTTCGTGCCAGACAATACTTGCATCCGTCCCGCCCGTCTCCGAGTCCCATTCACTCCAACGTACTCAGATCTAATCCCCTGATCCCTCCTCAGTACCGGAGTTACATACAACTATGTCTACCATCCCGAAGACTCACAAAGCCGTCGGCCTCACCTCCCCCACCTCACCTGTCGTCGAGCTCGAGTTTCCCACTCCCTCCCCCGGCAAAGACCAAGTCCTCGTCCGAGTACTCTGGGGTACACTTTCCCCAGTAGACTTGTGGCATGTGGACTTTCGATTAATCGTGAACGAATATCCCTACGTCCTGGGACAAGCTCTAGCTGGTGAGGTTGTGAGCGTTGGTGAGGGTGTCACCGACTTCGCGGTGGGAGACAAGGTGGTCTCCTTCACTACGTTCAAGTCAAGCACTGTGGGACGTGCGTTCCAGGAATATGCACTTATTGAGAAACATCTTTTGGGAAAGGTCAGTTCAGTGTGTACTCATAGAGCAAGGATAGCATGCTGATGTCATTGGTTAGGTTCCTTCAAACATTTCTGTCGAAGACGGCGCCACGATCCCTGACGCGTAAGTTCACGTTCTCGGGTGTGCGATACTCTAAATACTGAACTGAACTCTCTCAGAGTCATTACCGTCTTCAACTCCTACTTCGGAGATCTCGCGTTACCCCAACCCGAGTCATACCCAGTTCAAACGCCACCTCCAGATAGCAACGCACCATTCCTCGTCTGGGGTGCAGGCGGAGGTGTCGGTCAATTCGCAGTCCAAGTATTGCGTATCCTCGGCTACAATAACGTCATTGCCGTCGCATCCTCGCGTCACCACGAGTACTTGCGCTCTCTAGGAGCGACTTCCACTGTTGATTACAAGTCTTCGGATGTCGTAGAGCAAATCCTCAAGGTAGCTGGGGGACCAGTAAAATATGCTTACGATACCATTGCCGATGAAGAGGGCTCCTTGAAACCTATCTCGAAAGTTGTTGCTGCTGGAAGCAAGGTCGCGTACCTTGCTCCGGTACGGGTGGGTCCCCTTGGAGGGGTTCACTCAGTGAAACCTGAGCCTTCGTTCCGCTTCCCAGACGGAGTCGAGGTTAAGGCCGTAAAGACAGCATTCTATGAGCAGGTACGTCTCGAACGTATTATTTTTGCCGCATAACATGGAGACTTACATATTGTTGCATATAGGTTCCTCGAGCAGCGGAATGGCAGCCAAAGACAATCCCGACGCTTGTCAGTTCTGGATTGCTCAAGCCCATCCGCCATCGTGTTGTTCCCGGTACGACGCTGTTCGAGCGGGTGACAACTGCTTTGGACATTCTAAGAAAAGGTGATGTTAGTGGGGAGAGGCTACTTATCCAGGCCACAGCGTGAATCCAGCAAAAGTGAACTTCCTGTACTGTGTATTGCGGGTAGCCAAGTTGGAGTAGATTATAATGTATTGTATTATAGGTGTTCACCTACGTCTCGTCACCATCTCTAGCCTCGTTACTCCTTCTGGCCTGATTCGCCTCTACAGCCTGCAAACTCTTGATAATGCCAACAACCTTCCTAGCCCCGACCGCATCCTTCCTCAAGAACAGCGCCTTGGCAAACATCTTGTACAAGGGTGCCACGTGCCTCCTGAAGTCGATCTCGCCACTCATCTCAGGCAGGACTATCCCATCCACCATCTCATCTCCGGCTGCACCAAACACGGGTTGGCCAGGGGGCAGGTGTCCGCCGGCGGGGTAGCCGCTTAGAATGACACGGTCAAACAATGCACGAACGGCGAATGCATCCATCTTCTTCCTCCAGCGAAGAATAGCCTTGATCAGGATGTTGAACGTAACGCGGTCCGCAACGAACGATCCATCGCGAGCGAGCTGTTTCATCTCCGACAACACCCTACGAACCTCTACCGCATTTCGCCGATTCCTACCCCTCATACTAGCATTGAGAATATCATTCCCCATAACAGTCCTCGTCTCGCGATTATGTTTGTCTCGAAGCTGAGAGTACATCTTCTTCGCCACGCGGACCCTCCCAGCTTTGAGCAACATACGGAGGATTATATGCGTACGAGACTTCGGAAGTTCCCCGGAAGCCAGTTGGGACTGTACCCTGAGCAATCTCGCACGGGGTTTCGGATGTGAGTACGCATACACCGCGGAGTATACTCGAGAGATCGACCGCATGCCTGAGATATGTCGGAATTTGCGATCCATCTTGGTCAAGAGCACTCGCGCTCCGGCCGATGCGAGTTCTTTGATGAGCAAGTCGTACCATGCCGACGCACGCGTAGGATATGTGGCCTGGACCGTGCTGAAGAGTATGCACGCCAGACGGAATTGACGACGGGCGAGTAACATTTGCAAGAACGACTCGTAGAATTCTGCAGGGAAGTATTCCGGGGTATTTGAATGGATGGAAGCAATGACAGATACGACGCCTGCCTCATGCTCCAGTTTCGCAAGGGAATAAAGCGCACGTTCGATATCTTTCCTAGCCTTGCTGGTAGGAGGAACAAAGCGGAAGACGCGATGCATATTTACCAAGAACTTGGAGGCAACATCGCGCGAGAGGATGTACGGCCCATTCTGCGCCACAGCACTAGCGATGGATTCAAGGATATTGACGCGTTGAGTCGATGAGAGGCGCTCTTCGGTAATGCTGGACAGAGCAAAGTCATAGTCCCCCTCTCGCACGAAGGCCATACCGATCGCGTGGATTGTGTCACCGGAGATGAGAATGCTGGAACGTCCAGCGACGTTCCGCACGTGAGCGGCAAACCGAGCATCCCAAGAGGCAACATGTTCGACGCCTTCGTTAACGACGGATTGGATAGAAGAATGGGACATGTACTGTGCAAGCTCGACCAGAATTTCTCGGATGTCTGAACCTGAAGAGAGCGCTGCAACGAGATAGGCGGTGAATATAGGCAGGACGGTAAGCCCGTGTGAGATTGCATAGCCGTAGCACTCCAGAACGAGTTGACGGTCCCGACAACGTCCGGCGAAGGAGATGATGGAAGAAAGGACTGTGATAGAAACCGCAGGAGGTCTATACGTGTCAGAGCGAGACCAAGGCACCCAAAGCGAGGATATGACTTTCTTGACTCCCGAAGCAATATCGTCGGCGAAGGGGGTCACGTTCCTCACAAGCTGATCGCTCCCTGTCATCCTCTCCAGAATAGTTAATGTAGATATGGCATGCCAATCTGCGTCCAAACGCATCGCAGGCTTGTTTTCCCTCGAAAGAGCTGACCGATAGGCGGCCACCAATTCGGGCGGAGCGTTGATCATGGCCAATATCGCGAGATGCTTGAAAGATCTTTCAAGAATGGGATTGGGATCAAGAAGAGATCGAAGGGTAGTACCGAGCCAGTTGCGGAGTGTCGGCGGAATGTTAGGGGAGGATGAGAAAAGGCACTGCGTGAATAGATCTGCGAGGTCTGCGGGTCTCATAGCACGTTCTTCAGCTACCGCAATATCGATATCTAGGCTATCGTCCTCGTTCGTGGTGACAGGAAAACGATCATCCAAACGTGATTTCAAGGCGTTCAAGAGGTCCTCTTTCACCTTGCTTGATGGTGGCTTCTCCGGGCTGAGGGTGACCACCCAAAGCATCTCGCGTAACACATCAGGGATGTCATTCAGCTTTGAGAGCCACTTTGCCAACAGCTCAGCGACGTCGTCCACATGTCCTGCAGCTAACGCCATCCGAGCGTAGCCCAAAAACACATTCAAAGGAGCGGATCCGTGGAGGTGGATATAACTTCGCTTAGCACGACGGATGGCATTATCTCGTTTCAGAATATTCTCTGTATTCAATCATGAGTTGAGGTGTGATGAAACTTCAAGTAATGCACTCACCGGGCGTGATGGGTTCCGTACGGAGAGCGTCCGCTTCTGCAAGAGAACCCATCATGAGCCAAAAGCTATCCGAGATGGATAGGCCTTCGTCAGTCCTCTTCTTCACCCCAGCGAGCTCTACCACCCAACTCCAATGCGACCAAAACGAGTATTGATCCATCATAGGCAGGAGCCGCCTGATTCCTGCGTTCAGATATATGGGAGGGACCTCGGCTAGCGCTTTGTGTATGCCCTCCGCGTCCCTCGACACCTTCTGATGATATACGAGGGATAATGCACCGAGGAGGGATATGAGCTGGTTGCTTTCTTGCCATGTTAGCAGGTGGAGGAGGTTTCTGCGTTGCAAGGACCGATACGAGGAACGGATGATATGGAATGGTAAAATGGTCGGTGTCGCCGAGTTGAGGTTATCCCGAGAGAGAAACTGCTTGAGAAGGACAATGGGGGAGGGCGGCCTACTACCCGGAGTCATCTGAGAGACCCCCGAGTCATCAGAAGAAGGGAAGTTGCGAATGGACAACACAGGTCGGCTGCTTGGAGCTTGTGGTTCACGGTCTTCCTTCACGGTTGCAGCACCATTATGAGACTGTGATGCTTCGCCCGGATGTGTAACAGAATCCTCTGCACAGTTACCACTTTCCTCTATATCATTGGCTACCTTGGAGCTACAAACGCGTGCATTTGTCCGTATGCTGGTGCTATTCACGCATGGTTAATAAGGAAGATGGGGATGACGTGGATGAAGAACATACCGCGAGACAGAGGGGGAAACGCGTCTGCCTGCCGAGCGGACAGTCGGCAGACACCATCGCAACATTCCATTGCATAGAGCAATCTTATCCAAGTCCGGGACCAGGTGTGTTCGAGAGCACTATGATGCCTGTCTGGATACGACAGCGCCGACACTAGTTGGTATAGATCAAAGCAGAACGGAAAGATGGGCAGACAGCAAGACTCGATGACCAAGTACCCCCTTTCACTTCCGCTCGTCGTCGTTGCCAGCAACAGCGAGCACGCAAGTTTGCTGCGAGTTCGCTGTGTCGCGAGCAGCAAGCACCCCGACAGGCGCCCGCTCACCCAATCGCTTGAGCGCTTTTTCCAGCTGGTCACACGTGGCTTCAGAATTGGGCGCCCATGGGGTTGCCAGAGCGGGAGACGATATCCCACGGCATTCACCGGCAATTTCCGAAACTCTAATTCAAGAACTAGCATCCACCGATCGGCCGGCAGCGTGTGTGCGACAGTGACAGGAAAGTCGAGTACTCACTCTACCCAACCTTTACGCACCCACTTCAGTCGCCTTGAAAAATCCATTGGCACTACTGGTGAGTTCTGGAGACTTTGAGGGGTGAACGAGAAGGCTGACGCGTAAATTTGCTTCGTTTGGGTAGAGGTCAATCGGGAGGCAGCACTGAACCCACGACACGACCATATTTTCCATCTGTGAGTCAATATTCGATCAGACGAGCTGGGGGGAGAGAGTGCTGATGTTTAGTCGTTAGGAAACAAAAGACACAATGGGTGCTTCTCGCGCACAGAAGGAGGCTTACTTTGTCAAGCTCAAGGAGCTTATTGCCAAGTACCGTATGTCTTACCGCGTATCTGTTCATCCTTAGAAGTAACTCATTTGACACGATTCCCTCCAGCCTCCATTTTCGTCGTCAATGTCGACAACGTCGGTTCCAACCAAATGCACCAAATCCGTGTCGCTCTCCGCGGCAAGGGTATTGTCGTGATGGGCAAGAACACCATGGTTCGCCGCGCTCTGCGATCCATCCTCTCCGAGTACCCCCAATTCGAGCGTCTCCTCCCCCACGTTAAGGGTAACATTGGTTTCGTCTTCACCGCCGGTGACTTGAAGGAGATCCGTGACGTTATCACCTCTAACAAGGTTGCTGCTCCTGCTCGTGCTGGTGCGTTGGCTCCTAAGGACGTCACTATCCCTGCCGGAAACACTGGCATGGAACCCGGAAAGACGTCCTTCTTCCAGGCTTTGGGTATCCCGACCAAGATTGCCAGGGGTACCATTGAAATCGTGAACGACGTCCAGGTCGTCACTGCCGGTACCCGTGTCGGACCCTCCGAGGCGACTCTGTTGAACATGTTGAACATCTCTCCGTTCACGTACGGTATGACCGTTGTGCAGATCTTCGACAACGGCAACGTGTTCAGCCCAAGCGTCTTGGACGTTTCCGAGAAGGAGCTTTTGGACCGCTTCTTCTCTAGCGTCACGACCATTGCCGCGCTCTCATTGGCTCTCAACTACCCCACGATTGTCTCGGTCGTGCACTCGCTCATCAACTCGTACAAGAACCTCATTGCGATCGCTTTGGTCACCGACTACACCTTCGAGGGTGCCGAGAAGGTCAGTGTGCTGCTTATTTTATCGCGCCCGCCTAAGATGTGCATTCATACACACACTGAAAATGCTGAGCGTCTTACGGACGTATGCTGTTAATTATAACCATGCTGATGGCTTTCTCATGACTCGCGTTGATTAACTTGTGCTAACTCACGCCTACAGGCCAAGGAGTACCTCGAGAACCCCGAGGCCTTCGCCGTTGCTGCCGCGCCCGCTGCTACTGAGACTGCTGCTGCTGCCGCTGCGCCCGCGGCCGAGGAGAAGAAGGAGGAAGAGGAGGAGTCTGAGGATGACATGGGCTTCGGATTGTTCGACTAGGCTGCTTTCGTATACACGTCTAATTGTGCTGTATCCCTACTGCAATGCGATGGCTTGATGACACGATCTGCGAGTATGAACGTTCGTAGTAGAGCCATGGCACACTCATGGCACCTACGGTGACCTTGCCAATGCGTCGCATGGCGATGTGCGCTGGAGAAAGCTCGGGGCTCGGTCGGAGGAAGACGGAACGAAGGACAGGAGTTTCCCGAAGCGGATGATCGGTGATCGAGGCTTCATGTGACATCATCGCAATCATCGACCCCATCTCTCGTTTTCGTCCAGAGGCCTTTAAGGAGCGCAGACCTCAGCACATCGAGCACTCATCCTCGTCCTCATCCTCGTCCGCAACCACCACCATCCCCCAGGCCAACCCTGCGATGCCTGTAGCCGCGAAATCGTCAGACTCGGTCTCCCTCGACCTCGGCCCCGAGCAGGGCCATCTCATCGTCGTCTCCAACCGTCTCCCCGTCACCATCACAAAGGATGCCCAGGGCGAGTACCACTTCAAGATGTCCTCGGGCGGCCTCGTCTCTGCCCTCTCGGGTTGCAAAAAGTCTATGTCGTTCACCTGGATCGGCTGGCCCGGCTTCTTCATTCCCCCCAAGGACCGCCCCCTCGTCGACAAGCGTCTCATGGAGGAGTACTCCTGCCAGGCCGTCTACCTCGACGACGATGTAGCGGAGCGGCACTACAATGGCTTCTCAAACTCTATCCTCTGGCCCCTCTTCCACTACCATCCCGGTGAGATGAACTTTGAGGAGGAGAACTGGCTTGCCTACAGGCAGGCCAACATGGCCTTTGCAGAGGCCATCATGAAGCAGCTCTCCCCCGGCTCCATGGTCTGGGTTCAGGACTACCATCTCATGCTGCTCCCCATGCTTCTGCGCACCCTTAACGAGGGTGCCAACGCGGTCGGCGAGGCTACCGCAAACGAAATCGCCCGCATCACAGAGGGCGTCCTGTCGGAGGAGTTTAGCATCGCTCCCAAGATTCCCGACATCAAGATTGGCTTCTTCCTCCACACTCCGTTCCCCTCCTCAGAAATCTACCGGTGAGTTTGCACTTTGCTTTGCACGCGCATTCCCTCTGCGCCACACTTGCCATGGCTGTACGTTAGAAACGCGTAGCGAAACCATCTCTTCCTTTGACGTCTGACGCGTCGCATCGTACGGCCGTATTGCGTCCTGATGCTCGCAGCTGCAATGGGACAAGGCGCAGCATCGCCCAGTTCGAAATCTGAACTTGTCCACTGCTGACCTTTGACGCGAACGTGCTTTGCCCCACTCCGGACCGAGCGTCCTGTGTGACTTCCTTTCGTGATTCGCGCCCCATTCTCGGTGCCATTCACACCATTCGCCTTCCCTTTCCTCTGTTCCGAACTTTCCGCTTGACCGCTCTGGACGCATTCCTGACCATCTTGGCGTAGGATTCTCCCAGTCCGACGAGAAATTCTGCTGGGCATTCTCTACAGCGACCTGATTGGGTTCCACACGTACGACTACGCCCGACACTTCCTCTCATCATGTACCCGTATCCTCGGTCTCCCCACGATGCCCAATGGGGTCGAGTTCGAGGGAAGACTGGCTCATGTGGGCACTTTCCCCATCGGTATCGACCCGAGCTCCTTCATCGAGGTAAGCACATTCTTATCATCTATATTGGATCAGCAGCTGACTGGGGCAACAGAACTTGAAAAAGGAGAGCGTGCAGAAGCGCATCAAGCAACTCGAGAACAGGTTCGGCGACGTCAAAGTCATCGTCGGTGTCGACCGATTGGATTATATCAAGGGTGTACCTCAGAAACTGCACGCTCTCGAGTTGTTCCTGTCGCAACATCCCGAATGGATTGGCAAGGTTCGCCGCCCCCAACTATCTCTAGGCTTTCTCACCCGATGCTCACGAGACCGGACCTGTACAGGTTGTCTTGGCGCAATTGGCAGTGCCCTCTCGCCAGGATGTCGAAGAGTACCAGAACTTGCGTGCGACCGTCAACGAACTCGTTGGCAGAATCAACGGCCGATTCGGCACCGTCGACTTCATGCCCATCCACTTCATGCACAAGAGTTTGCCATTCGACGAGCTCTGCGCCCTCTACGCAGTTAGTGACGTATGTTTGGTCACTTCGACTCGTGACGGTATGAACCTGGTGCGTCCCCTTGCCACTCCGTTCCGTCTCTCTGAACCTTATAGGCTAACTAAACCCATGTGATTGTATGACAGGTGTCGTACGAATATATTGCGTGCCAACAAGAGAAGCAAGGTGTTATGATCTTGTCAGAGTTTGCTGGTGCTGCCCAGAGTTTGAACGGTAGTATCGTTGTCAACCCTTGGGATTCGCAACAAGTCGCGGATGCCATCTATGAGGCTGTCACGATGGACGCTGAGACGAGGGCGGAGAACCACAAGAAGTTGTTCAAGGTTCGTTCCTGATTACATATGACGCAGGACAGACGTAATGACTGATTCCGTTATCTTCTACAGTATGTGAAGAAGTACTCGGCGGCTTACTGGGGTACCTCCTTCGTCCGAGAGATGGCCAAACTCGATGTGCCCGCCACAACAGCAGCAGCACTAGCCAATGCTCGGCCCGCCGCACGCTCAGATCCTCCTTCCCCAACCAAAGAGTCACCCACTAACGGTATCAACCACGGCACGAACCCAGTACAAGCGTTCAAAGATGCGCCTTCGTTAACTGAAGGTATGAAGGATGCTTTCAAGGCCGGTGAGGCAAAGTTGGGGTTGCATAAGGAGGATGCGAATGGTTCGGAGATCGTGAACGGAAGTGTGCCGCCTACTCCGGCTGGAAATGCGCTCTTGGGTCAGACGAATGGAACTCATTAAATGGCAGTTCATTCCGACCAGTCCCCCCTCCGACAGTCTTTGTTTCCTCTTCCTCTCCCCCTCGTTATCCCCGCTCTCCTACAAAACACGAACACCTTCCTCCACTTTCCCATGATTCTCAACCCGAAGGATGAACGATCCCTCTATATTCATACACATTCTTCCTTCTTCATTGTTACTCACGAAACCACGACTGTTTTTGCATGTATGTATGTACAACCATATTTGTTTCTTTATCACCGCTCACTCCACTCTTCGCCTTTCGTCCCCGCTTCGCTTTACTACGATTATTATTGACTGAAAACAGTAGATGTCGTTTGTATTGTACAAGTAGTGAAAGTTAAATGCTAGCAGAAGTCAGACGCTTTGTAGTTTATAGCTGAGAGGGGTTTCTCGAGGTCTCTCTACTTGCATTCTAGACACTAACGAGGACACATACCAAACATCGGTCCAGTGTACCCACGACGGGATGCGCACCCAACCACCGCGATCACTCGTGGGTACGAGACCACACATATAGAGCGGGGGTTTCGCCTTGATATCGCTCGTCCTGTCTACCGTTGAGTCAACATGCAGTAACTCACCAGAATCATGAGAAGCCCGGCCTTGCCTGTGCCCATGTGGTTGACATCCGAGTCTTACGATGCAAATGCAAGTTGCGCTGCTAACACTTTGTCCCAGATATAGTCAAAATTCCCGAAAAAATTCAACTTGTTGAGCCCTGGTGATGTGTAGCAACATCAGTAGCTGTCGCTCGTATTCGTGCTCGTGAACACAAACCGGAACTCTGCACCCCGCAATTTCTGCAACGGATTTGGAGAAGTCGAAGAAGGCCGGAGAGCCAATCAGCGCGGCAGCATTCCGGATGTTCGATCACCGTATGGGACGTCAGATGCATGTGATTGTGTGGTCATATTTAGTTCACTGCATCACCACCTTCGCCCACAATTCCTATTCCTCTCGTCTGCCTCTTTCTGCCTCCTGTTTTCTGAAATTTTGACTAGAATACTTTTATTGAACTGAGAAATGGCCGCGAGGCAATTGAAAGAGTTTACTCGAGAGGAGGTCGCTCAGGTGAGTCGGATACCTCTTTGTTTCAGGTAGTATCGGTCAGCTTAACATTTGTTGCCTTTCGCTGTGCAGCATAACAAGCCTGATGATTTGGTGAGTTCAGAAAGTTATACTCTACTCTACTGTCCTGCTGAGATCCCCCCGATGCATAGTGGATCATCATCGACTCCAAGGTTTACGATGTCACCCGCTTCAGGAATATGCATCCAGGAGGTGCCTTCGTCCTTACCGAGGAGGGAATTCGTATGTGCCATATATTACTTGCGTAACCTAGGTTCTCATCATTCACTGGATCTCTCAACAGCGGGGCAAGATGCCACAGAAGCTTTCTACGGTCTACACAGACACGAGGTGCTCGAGCGCCCTCAATACCAACGCTTGCAGATCGGAACCATCAAGGACGAGAAACCTGTGATCATTGCCCGGGCTACTGGGCAATTGAGCAAGGTTCCATATGCGGAGCCTACCTACCTCACCGAGGGATATCACAGCCCGTACTACACAGAGGTTCGCTTCATTTCTGGATTATTTCCTATGTTCGCTGAGGCCAAACCTTGAATAGAGTCACCGAGCGTTCCAGAAGGCCGTTCGTCAATTTGTGGATGAGGTCGTATACCCTGACGCAGTTGTAAGTGCTAATGTGCTTCCGCTGATATCGACGCACGCTCACTATAATACCAGGCTCGCGAAGAGGATGGAAAGCGGCCAAGCTTGAGTGTCATTGCCAAGATGACGTAGGTTTTGACTCGTAGATGCCTCGCCTGTACAGCGGATTGACAACTGTTGCAGTGAGCTTGAGCTTCACGCCATGCGTATGGGCCCCGGGAAGCATTTGAAGGGACGCACGCTCATGGGTGGCATCGTCAAGCCCGAAGAGGTATGTTTCAATGCGTTTCACCAGTTGCGACAAAGTCTGATGTTAATCTTCTGCTCAGTTCGATTACTTCCATGAGGTATATACCCCGAACCTATAGTAAAATTGCTACTTTCTCTGACAATGCACACCAATAGCTCATTCTTCATCAAGAGTTTTCTCGACATGGACAACGTGGATACGGCGATGGTATCAATGCCGGAACCCTCATCGGCCTTCCACCCGTCATGAACTTTGGTAACGACGCCCTCAAGGCGAAGATTATCCCGGAGGTCTTGGCTGGCAAGAAATTCATTTGTTTGGCCATTTCCGAAGCTTTTGCTGGAAGTGACGTCCAAGGTCTGAAGACATACGCTAAGAAGACCGAGGATGGGAAGTACTGGATCATAAACGGAACGAAGAAGTGGATCACGAACGGAGTGTATGTATATCTCTATACTCAGTTGTGGTCCATTGAACTAATGTATATCTTCTCATCCAGCTTCTCGGACTAGTGAGTGTCTTTGAGGAACTTGATGTGTGGACCTGTAATTCTTACTTGTGACAGCTTCACCGTTGGTTGCAGAACGGACGAGGGCTTCACTGTCATTCTTGTCGAGCGTTGTGAGGGCCTCGAGACCAAGCCCATCAAGACTGCCTACTCACCAACGGCGGGTACCGCTTACATTACGTTCGAGAATGTCAAGGTCCCTGTAGAAAACACCCTTGGGCCTGAAGGCGGAGGAATGTTTGTCATCCTGAGGTGTGTGCTCTCGCTTACGACAGATTGTTTGCGAGGTTGACCGCGTTTATGTCGGGTCAGTAACTTCAACCACGAGCGATGGATGATGTGCTGCTCTGCGGCACAGGCCCAACGCATGGCGCTCGAGGAGTGTCTGAAGTGGACGAACCAGCGCAAGGCGTTTGGCAAGCCGCTCAACTCCCAGGCCGTTGTCCGTGCCAAAATAGCAGGCATGATCTCTCGCGTTGAGAGTGGACAGGCATGGCTTGAGCTCATCACTCACCAAATGTGCAACATGGTAAGTTCAAACTAACGCGCATATCGAAGACCATAGTCGCTCATGCTCGGATTCTCTAGTCGTATAAGGAGCAAGCGAAGTACCTGGCAGGGTAAGTTACCTTGAGGCGCTGCATCCTTCACCAAGTACTGAATGTGCCCTGTGAAACAGACCCATTGGGTTGCTGAAGATGTACCTCACGCGCTCGGGTCAAGAGACTGCTCGAGACGCCGTGCAGATCTTCGGTGGGCGTGGTATCACACGGACGGGAATGGGTAAGGGCATCGAGCACGTAAGTATTGTTGCTTCCTGCTGTCGTGAAGTCTGGGTCTGATGAGCCGTTTCCAGTACCACCGCACAAACGTCTTTGATTCCATTCTCGGCGGAGGTACGTTCCTGGCGGTCATGGTGTATGCAACCCGTGTGCTGATTCTTTCTTCGATGCAGCGGAGGACGTATTGGGGGACCTCGGCGTTCGTCAGGCCATCCGGAATATACCCAAGAACGCTCGCCTGTAGGGCGACTTGCTGGTGGTGGATGGATATCTTTATTATACAGCACTATTGTAACAGTTACTACTCTGTCGTCAATCCAGATTGTCCTATGAACGATAATGTCTCATCCATCACCGAGGTACAATGAGGATGGATCCCATGGCCAATTGTATGTACCATGCACGAAGACAGTGCAAAAAGGAAGACCGTCCAGACAAACTGGAATGCTGAAAAATTGGTAAAGCGGCATTTGTCTTGAGGGTGGAACACGGAACGCCCTAGTAAAAGGCGAGGGCGTTGTCTGTTTGCACCACCCTCTGCCGCTGAAAACTCAGGGGGAGGACGGGAGAAGGAGCGGGAAGATTTGCATTTCGTTCAGGCCACGACGGCGGGCGCCAGGCGGTCTCAGAAAGGGCGGCCAAACAGGGCCAAATGCTCACGTAAGCATTGTTCGGTCGGGGGCGTAGGCGCCTGGATGGGTCTGGAGAGCAGCTGTGTTTCTGCGCAAGCATCTCTCTTGACCTCGTACTCCCACCATCTCCCATCCGCCCCCGGGCTCGCTGTACATCTCGTGTCCACGACACCGTCTTGCAGGCCTGCGCGCTGTGCTTTCCTTCCTATTGTATTCCGACTCGCCAGAACGGACTAGTAATCGGACCCCGACACATCTCTGTTTTCCCTGTATTCGTTACGCATTGCATGTAAGAGTTCCCATTCCTACCTCCCTCTCTCTGACCCGCCGTCCAACACGCCCCCTTCCGTATCTCTGAAAAAAAGCTGTATTCTGACTACTCCCGCATTGTCCTCCTGTTGCTCTTCACCTGTCTTGTCCCGTCCGTACTCGAAAAACAAAATCCTGTCACATCTTGTGTAGAAACAAGAAAGTCGATTTTTCCTCCCTCACACACCAATCGCGTGCTTGAGTTACTTGCAAGAATCATGCCCGCCGCAGACGACTTCGACATTTATGGAGAGGATGACGCCTTCAACGCATCAAAGCCCGTGGTGGTACGCGACACTGCTTCATTGTCCCGTCTGACGCTAGTGTATTGATCTGCTGCTTCTCTATCAGACCTTAGACGACGAGCCTGAGGAGAGTCAACCTCAGCAGACCTCGAGCTCCCCCGTGGTGGGGGAGAAGCGGCCCCGGGAGGAAGACGAAGGAGATCAACGATCAGAGACACAGCGCACCGATTCTGAACGCCAGTCCTCGACTCCCCAGAACAGGTCGCACTCTCAAAACAATCCTCAGAATGGAAACGCCGGTCATGCCAACGGTCAGGCCGCTGCGTCTGGCCACGGTGTGACGGGGCAGGGTATGGATGCTTTGTACCTCGGAGATCTGCAATGGGTCCGTTTGTTCGGTTGTTTAGCGTTGTGTACCCATGTACTGAGCCAGCCGTTATCAATTCCTTCTACAGTGGACTACCGATGAGGATCTGCGGCAAGTCGCTCAGAGTCTTGGCGTCAACATTGACTACAAGGATATCACCTTCTCCGAGCATAAGGTGAATGGAAAGAGCAAAGGGTGAGTATATGCGCATGGCCCCCCTAGTTTCGGTGTTTTTACGCCTATCGCCCACAGAATCGCGTATATTGAATGCCATAGCTACGAAAATGCAGTAACGCTGAAGAATTGGTTTGACAATAAGTGAGTAGGCCGTATGAACTTGCCTGTGGAACGGGACTGACGTGTGCATTGCAGCGATTTCCAGAACCGCCGCGCGACCGCCAATCTTACCAGCTCGTCGCAGGGCAATCCCTTCAGGACGCTCCCTAAAGGTAACAATTGTCAAACTTTGTTCGCGTACAAATGGTCGCTTACAATCTGTTTTACTGTAGAACCTCCACCGCGTGAGATGCGCCACAACAATGCAGGCGGCGGGAACATGGGGCGAGGTGGCGGGAACTTCAGAAATAACAACAACATGCACAATAACAATCCCATAGCTACTGGTATGAGCGCCCCTATGGGTATGGTCGGCAATATGAACATGCGCGGCGGCATACCGAACAATGGAGGATTGATGCGCGGCGGCATGCCCATGATAAACCCCATGGGTGCCATGGGTATGGGTATGGGCATGGGTGCCATGAACCCTGCATTCGTGGGAAACATGGGCGCAGGCTACGGTGGTGCTGGCGGCGGTCGAGGTGGTGGCATGGTCCCTCAAGGTCCCCGAGGAGGTATGATGGGCGGCGGCTTTGGTGGAGGACGAGGCATGATGGGCGGAATGGGTACGGGTTTCTAGTGTTCCCTTTGCATACCTGTATGTGGACTCGCAAGGCTGACTGTGGACCTTTTTTTTCTTTTTGGCCCCCCTTCCCCTCTCTACAACCGCAATATCCTGTCATTTCCCTGTAATGGGTGTTCTTCGTCGCATTCGCATTCGTTTTTGTAGGTATGGGCATGATGCCGATGGCCAATCGAGGAGGTTTTAACCAAGGACACTTCAACCCTGCCTTCATGGGCGGTGCCGGCGGAGGTGGCGGGGGACAGTACGGACATGATGGGCCTAGGAAGCGATTCAAGATGGACGGCGGCGAGTAAATTATATGGGACTTCGTTCAAGGCACGGTGGACGAACTGGGATACTCTTCGGATTCTCTGTCATAGCTCCAGTTCCTTCCCTTCTTCCATCCTTCTAGTTGGGAGAAGTTCATGATTGTCGCCCATGCCATATTTTATCGCATGTTATACGGTTTGCATGGTCTACGTCCGCGTATATTTCGTTTTTATCTTTTTTCTATTCTCCTTTTTTACCTCCAGCTCTGTCGTGCTCTCAGCTTTCGTTCGCATAGTCTAACATATACATACACTCAAAATTCAACGGCGTATAATACAGACATCTATCCAAATGTTCCATCCCACGATGAAGTTTCAATGGCTGCATGGAATCCGCGACATGGGAGATAAGTAGATGGAAATCATAAATCAATTGCATTGTTATATTACAGTCCGTGAAGTGAGGATATACAATAGTAGGCTAGGGTAGTTCTCTACTCTCTTCGCGAGAGTTGGGAGTCACATGAGCATCGTGTATGTATACAGTTAAGTGAAGAAGACGGGACAGGAGACGAACCAGGGAACCAACGGATGAGCGACAACAAAGAGCGAGACGATTGTTGGTATATTCGGCATGAAACGGGATGGGATGAAGCAAAACCAAACGAATTAGGTGCGAGCTGGGGGAATGAGGCGATATAGCACTGGAAGGTGCATGAGACTGAGCATGAAGCATACGGGACTGTTAAGCGTAGGTAAACGTCGATGAAAGCCTCGGAGATAGACGCTATAGTTGAACACACCAATTGTAGTACGGGACAGATGCAAGTATATCCAGCAACGCAGGATCGAGGAGAAGGAATTAGAAGAGACCACGTTCGCGTGCCTCTTTCTCCTTCCTACGCCTGCGTTTCTCTTCTTCGTGGCGTCGCTCCTCTTCGAGAGCAAGTTCGTCTTCCTTTCTAGCAATGCGGGCACTGTTATAGCACAAAGGGAAGAGCAAGCATGATGGTCAACGACAAATATCGAGACAGCAACACCAGTGCACTGTCCAAGGTGTCACGAGCCGAAAGAAGTACTGACCTGATCCTTTCTTCTTTCTCCACGTCACTGACACCAGCTTCCATGTCCTCGTCGTCACTGAATACATCCCGAGAGATATATTTGTCCCTGTTCTTGCCGAACATCTGCCAGATCTGCGAGCTGATATCATCCGCCATCCGTCTTTTGACTGGAGGCGGCGATCGAGACCGTGGGCTGAGGGAATCTGAACGAGGTCGCTTCTTCATGCTTGAGGGAGCTCCTGCAGATGCAGATAGCTTGCTCGAGGTAGGAGCAGATGGGCGAGGCGTAGACATCGACTTGGACAAAGAACCGAGCGGCTTTGCGCCTGGCTTACTGGTCGCCGGCGATTTCGCGGACAAGCTCCCGGATGATGCTGGCAACTTTCCGGTAGCCTTCGTAGACAAGCTAGGAGTCTTCGTGAATGAGCCCAAAGTAGACTTTGAGGTTGAAGAAGTAACAGCGGAAGATGATTTGGGGGTAATAGAGGGTTTTGGCTGCACAGGCGGGGTGGCAGACTTGGCCTGGGATGGCTTGGTAGGAGCGCTATCATGCTCCATTGAGCTCGCACGAGATCCAAAGACTGATGATACCTGGGATGACTTCGGAGGGGAACCGCTCTTCTTCTTGCTGGTGCCAAACCAGTCATCGAAGGTGCGTGCAGCATCGCCCTCGAGGATCTTCGCGCCCTCCTTCTTAGCCTTGAGGTCTCGTGTGAACTCGTCGATAGTGCGCGTATCCCGTTTGTCTTGGTTGAGGGCGGTCAGAGTAGGCACCTCGGCCGCCAATCGCTCTTTGACAGAACGATATCCCCCGGTAGCGCCCTCGCCATTGCCAGCCTTCTTGCCGGCGACGATGTCAAGTGCGCCGCCAGGCAGTCGTCTGCCCATCTTACCATAGCCCGAACCCCCCGACGACCGTTTCGATGACTTCTGGCCATAGCGTAGTTCAGCCTCGAACTTTCGCCGTCTCTTCTCCTCTCGCGTCAGCTGGGTGCCATGGCCTGAGTCAGAGTCGTCAGATTGAGATTCCCCCGTCGCGCGGCGAGCACTCGAGGAGGGATATTCCGACTTGGCTCGCTTGGGTCCGTAGAGTAGCGCAGCCCTTTCTTCAGCCTTTCTCTTCTCCAACGCACGCTCCTTGGCCTCGCGCTCTTTCGCCAACCTCGCCTCCCTCTCTTGCCGTCTCTGCTCCTCCTCCAGGTACTTTAATCGTAATCTCTTCTCCAGCTCCTTTTCCTTCCTCTCCTTCTCTTCTTGCTGTTTTCTCCTCTGCTCCTCTCTCTTCATTTTCTCTGCCAACGCTGCCTTCACAGCCGCCTCCGACTGTTGAGTTTGCGAGGCACTCATGGCCATAAGTTCGCCGAAACTTGCGACCATGATGAAAGATACAGAAAGCAGCAGAGACTATGGTCCAAGAAGAGAGCGAATGATACGGTGGGAGCTGTGAGTGAGTGTGAGGGAATGGAAGGGTCGTGGTGGTAGCGGTGCAAAGGGCTCAGCTGCAGCCACCACCGAGTCGCCGATGTTCTGTCTGCGTTTGGAAGTCATTGACGCCCACCCGCACGTGATCAGTCAGCACGAATTCTGAGTTACTCCCTACGTTGAACGTTATACGGCCAGTCTCGAAAGTACATGGACCACACAGTGATAGTGCACCGAACATAATCTGTGGCGTTTGCAATGTTCTCGCTTGATCTTAGGGTACGCCAACGGTAGGCGAGCATTACATACCTACAATATCCTAGACCTCCGGTCTACAGGGAGACCTTTCGAGAAGAATGGTAGATATTATATAAATATCCAGTTCGCTCCAGATACAGGAAAGAAACATGCACGAAACGTGTATAAAATGCAATAGTGCAAAATTTTGAACGATCTGTCCCATCGTGAAGTCGTACCCACTCCAAGGGTCATCATGAATGCTAGATGTGAAGAGATCCTCAATCAGTCCAAACTCTAGCGGGCAATAGGTCCGCCACGTAAAGTGATAGGCAGGCAATGCCAGATAGCACAAGGTAGACCAAGTTTCCACCCAGATAGTGTTTGTCTATGGAAAGAGAGAACAGGGAGTTGGCTGTTGCGGGGCCAATCGTTCGCATGATGGAGACGCCGACTTGAGCAAGACCGTTCACTGTGCCCAATGATGCTTTGTTCGGCGAGGACGCGGTGATGTAAATGAAGATGCACCCTGGAGAACGAGGTCAACTTCAGACAGGCTACGATCATGGAGAGCTTATGAACACATACCGTACGAGAAGTTGATGATGATGGATGTGACAATCTGGAAGCCGACTGCCATCCATACGAAAGTCGAAGAACCCTCTTCGGCTCGTGCCAACATATTGATTACAGGGAAAGAGGCCAGCACTACCACTGCTGATGCAAGTCCCCAAGTGTAAACGCGCTTCGTACCGTACCTATCGTGGATCTTCGCAAAGAAGAATATTTGAACGATGCCATTGAGCACGCCAAACACCTGCAGAAGCATCAGTATTCCAGCTGACTCGACAAGAAGCTAGAGAACTCACGGAGAGGATGCGACCGATCTTGTAAGGGGGCAACCCAAGGCCTCCAAGCTCAATGGGGGTCGAGAAGAACACAGGCTGTATAGATCGAAGCGTGATATCCACAAGGGCAAGGCAGGCATAGTTGAATGCGGAAATGAGCACTCTAGGAACTAATAGCTCTCTAAGAGGCAAGGGGCCACTGGTATCAACGTGCTTGGTCTTGAGGCCATCGTCAGCTCCAGTTACGGGGCCAACGCGATGATCCTGAGAGGCTGTAACATTTTGATACTCGAGGTTCGCCTTATGGGTACGCATCTTGAGGAGTTTGCGCATCGTTATGGGAGAGGGAACAGTCTGAAGAGGAGAATCGTTAGCCGGAGATCCAACGAAGCGGGATCAGAAGCTACAGGGACCGCAGGACTCACTTCTTTTAGGAACAAAAATGTCACAAGCCAACATAACGCCGAGAACGTGGCTGGGACTGCACAAGCTAGGAAGTAAGGATACCTCTCCAAGAATTCATTATGGCCAAAGGTATCGGGAAATTGCTCAGTTGGACGCGACAGGTATCCACCGATTGCCGGGCTGCCGGTGAAGAGTCAGTCCTAATTGCGTGGAATACCAATGCATTGACGACTTACCCTACGGCCTGACCAGTTGCCCAAGCAATGGGCAGGTATGCGTATGCCTGAGCGATGTTCGTAGAGTCTGTGATCTCGGCAACCATGCTCTTCAGCACGCCAATGTTACCGTTGAGTGCGCCGTTCAAGCTTCGACTAGAATGCAACGAATAAAGTTAGCTTCGTGTGATATGTCAGAGCTCGGACCAATTACCTGACAACTGCGCCCCAGTACGTTGTGGACATGCCAAAGGAGTACATTGAAAGACTTAAACCGAACAAACCGGTCATGATGATTGGTTTGCGACCTAAGTGGTCTGACAACCGACTCCAGTGGAGGACTGTCAGAGCTTGTGTCGCAAAGAATATTGATTGCTGTATGCAGGATAGTCAAACTAGGGCAAGGAGATATGTGGGCGGTGAGGGGGGACGTACCATGAGCCCGACATAGTATCCTACGCGGGTCTCATCGCCATGCGTGATGCCCGAGTCACGCACAAACTAACAGGGGTCATGGACGGGGTGAGCAACACTTCGCCATCGCTACAGGGCGAGTGAATGTGGGACTGACCTGGGGGGCGAAGGGATTAATTACTTGACTGGTGAGGGGCTCTGCGAGCTGGAGAAAGAGTAGGATTCCAAACTGGGCCCATGGAAGGGGAGTCTGTTTCTGCTTCCGATGCTGCTCATGCAACAACGGGGTTTCTTCGTCACTGGTCGTCGCGGTCATGATGGAGTGGGTATAGTTACAAGAGGGAGGACTGACTAGAATAAATAGAAGGAGTCAGGACGAGCCGTTTATAAAGCAGAATAGTAAAGCATGTGTAAGAGAATTTCGGATGATCATGGAATGTTGCGCGGGTTTGTAGAAAGCCTTAGATTACGTAAACGCCCATCTGCATCCATCCATCGTCGACGCCCCATTCGCCCCGCCCACGACGACCTCAAGCGACATACGTACATTCGTATCAGACTGCTCAAGGCAATCATCCCCGTCCCCCGTCCAGACCACCCGGACAGTCAACAGAAGAGAGCGAAAGAGGTCATGCAGGTGATGTTGGACCCATCGGAACACTCGAGCGTATTTCGGCCGACAAACGTATGACATGTTTCCTGACACCCGGTCGCCTTCGCCGTTCTGCGTGAGCACTCGAATTTTGCGCTATTGTGTAGTCTCTAGGTCAGAGGATCGTCGTCTCGACACCGTGCCCAAATGGCGAGCTCAGGTTAAGTACTCTCACCATCTGGCGCTATCAGCTATGCTCCCTTGTCATCCCCCGATGGAGCTCCGCCAGTTGCTCACGCATACGCTTCTCTCTTTCCCTAGACAGTCGATCTCCAGCTGCTAAGTATAACCCCCAGGTCGTCGGTGCAGTCGGTGCGAACGATGATCCTCGGCGCTGGACGTCAAGTTGTTGCCTGTTGCGGACTTTGATTTGTCTGAACGTGACCATCGCATATCTGCCTCTGAGTCAAGATGGCACTCTCTCCCATGAGGACATGCTCCCCGCACTTGTTCTTCGCAGGCTGCCCTCTGTCCCGGCCATATATACAGTGCGCGAAGTTCGACCTTCTTAGGTGAAGCTTTGGGCCGGAATACTCAACGCTGAAGTATCTGCTGCCAATCCTCTTCTCAGGAAACTCGGACAGGTTTCCCTGCGTTATACATTTCCTGGCCTGCGTAATTATTCTTCGTTACTCTGCCCGTACACGCCCCTTCCACGCGGACGAAAGCCAGCCGAACCCCATTCCGACGCGACCGATGATATTCGTGACAGACATGGCCAGACGCGATCGACCAAACCTTATCCTACTGAAACGATCCCGACGACGGACGTCATTCATCCTTGCCGTTGATCCCAATTGGGATGGTGCCACTGGTGAAGATGCGGACATGTATATCTTCGCTCAAGAAGGGTTTGATGGCGAAGGCGACGACGTCCCTGAAAACTGCGTTACGCTGGACGAGATCTTGAAGAAGTTCCACCCCCAGACTGATTGCGGGCGAGAGGTCCGCCATTAGACGGAAGGTAATCGGGACTCATTTTTTGTATCCATAGTATAGAATGGTGTGAGGAGAAAGTTGCTATATCTCGAGATAACTGTATATAATCTCCATAATGATGTGTATCTCTATCAATTCGAGTCTGCTAGGCGGTATTTCATATACGATCTGTTGTTTGTTCACCCCCATGCTGACGGGCCAAATGCTAGAAAACTGTAGGTATTTCCCCTCCATCCAAACTGTCAATCCCGCCGCCATTGAAGAAGCTATACCGCAGCCTATGTGTGTAGTGGTAGCCTCGAGCTCATTGAGATCCCTGCATTGGGTGAGGAAGTGAATTTCGGAGGCTTCGCACGACACCGCGTCAAACTGGGCGAATGAGTCTCTTCAGGACCTCACTATTATGCTGGCTATTATCGCGCGCCCTGTGGCGAACATGATTGTGCTTTGAGGCGTGCTTTCTGGAAGACGGTGATGCAAGACTCGACCCGTACTACTAGTAGTAGTGGACAACAAAATCTTTGACGGTTCAGGAAGGCAATTGATACAGCGAGTGAGTAATATTCGTTCCATTCTAAAGTAAATGACTATTTTCATGTCTCGTACTTTTTACATAAGTGCAAGAAGAGCTGAAGAGGCTGTCAGCCTGGATCCAGAACATAAGCCTGAGTGACGCTAGCCTCTGCGTCTCCGTCTCCTGAGGTAGTCGCAACAAACTCATTCGATATAACGTCGCATCTCTTACAGAAGTGTCTCGTGAGCTGTGTAAGAGAGCGAGAGAGTTGATAACATTTTCTCGACGCGACGACTGCCCGGTGCCGGCTCTCATTCCATCACGTGACCGCGGCGAGGCAACCTCGCTTGCAGATTCAGAAAAAGTATGTATGTGCGGGAGGCCGTCGTACAAATACGTAAGTAAGAATTCCCGCGCGAAGAAATAGAGCAAGCACATTACACACACAGCGTGGCCAGTACGCAAAGAAACAGATGCTTTGAGCTCAAGGAATTCTGGAATACAAAATAGAAGACCTTCCTTTAAAGGAACGCCACTCGCCCAAAATGGACACAGGAGGGAGGCTTCCATTGCTGGTCCATGAACTCAAGTGAGCTTGTCGAGAAGACGCGTCGGGTTCTGAATATCGGCAGGCCGGCTCAGAAAGTTATAAAAGAGGCTGCATACACTGTCATCCTCTCCCAGCAACTCTCACCACTTCCCCCATCGTCTCTCCTCTCGACGATGTGGACTTACCAGTGCCTCATCCTCCACGAGCAACAACACGCTCTGCACTACATATAGGACCCTGGAGTACACCTGCTGCAGCGCGGGGATCCCTCGTCAACGAATAAGAGTAGTTGGCGGGGTAGGGCTAACCTTGCTGTTGTTGGCGCATCGACGCCCACCGGTACGCCCTTTTATTCGCCATCGATGTACGATGCGAGGCTGACACTCTTATCACAGGACCTAGACAACCCCTGCTACGGCACAGAGAATCTCCTGCCATGACAGGATTAGGCAAACCGAGCTGAACCCGGCGTGCTCCGGCACCTCGAACAGTGAGTGGTTCATGATTACTTACTTTTGAAGAGCGTCATGCTAACGGTGAGGACATAGGACCCCGGAGTACCCTACTACGGCGTAGAGGTCCCCTGTCAGCGAATAAGAGTAGCTGCCAGGGTAGGGTTAACTGTGCCGCTTCGATGGCGAGCCTTCAATAAGGTCCCGTAACGAGACGCAACCTGACTTTTGGACGCTAACACGTGAGTTGTTTTGACGACAAAGACACTGATTGCTCACTCCGAATACCTCAGATTCCACCTGACCTCCGAGTCGTAGTCGAAGCTCTATGCTGCAGAAGACCGCCTCTGTACATCAATACTGCCTAAGGTATGCGATTACCCCCACAACAAGCTCTCCATGGTACTGACACCCGACCTCATTTCAAGCCCACAAACAGATTCTCGAGCAACCACCCTGATGATCGATGATTAACGACATACCGTATAGCTTGTGGGCAGACATTGTAACTTTACAACGGCGCAGATAGTCTTCTTTCCTTGAAGTTCCGAGTCTTGGAAATTATATATCCCTATTGTGTTTCTGTGAAATCGCGCTGTCTGAGAAAGGATAGATATAAAGAGGCAAGGACAGCGATCAGACTTAAAGCAATGTTGAGTTCCTGAACAAATATACTGGATGCAGAGCTAGATCGCTGGGGTTAGATTCTCCACGCATACAAATACACTTCGTCAGAAACTTCTTCGTGACTACATATATGTCAGTTTCTCGCTCGACATCAAAACAAATTGTACTGGCGAGACAAAGGCAGCCATTGCGCAGGCTCGACATCTGCAAGCTCGCCGTCAGCCCGCACTTCATAGCTCTCCGGGTCGACCTTCATCGTTGGCGTTTCGTCATTCCACTTCATATCCTTCTTAGTTATGCTGCGACAGTTGCGCACGGCTTCGAAGCGTTTCGATAACTTGTACGATGCGATGGTGCCGGAGCTGATGGAAACCTCTGAGACAAAATTGACAGAGTTTAACGCTGCAGAGGCGGGATGGGAGCCCCACATCGGCCTTCCTATAAACGGCTGGACTGTCGGGATGGATGCATTGGCGTCTCCCATCTATGCTCGTTTGTAAATTCTCCGCTCAATCTGCCAAACAAGATTGAGAGAATCAAGTACGAACCTGTGCCCAAGCGATGACTCCGGATTTGAGAACCATCTCTGGTTTGGCGCCGAAATTTTCAGGTTTCCAAAGTACTAAGTCAGCAAGGGTCCCGACTGTGACTTGGCCTACTAAGTGGCTGATTCCATGCGTGATCGCGCTGCAACAAGTATCAGCTTTATTTCCGATATCCAACGTATTAGGAGGGAGAAATGGCGTACGGGTTGATAGTATACTTGGATACATATCGTTTGACGCGGCCATTGTCATGGCCATCGGAATCACCTAGAGAGCTTAACGGACCACGGAATTCCCGCATTTTGCTAGCGGTGCGCCACGTACGACTGACGACTTCACCGACGCGCCCCATTGCTTGCGAATCGGAACTTATCATGGAGATAGCTCCTGTATCATGTAGGACGTCCTCCGCTGCGACAGTTTCAGCGCGAATACGAGATTCCGCAAAGGCCAAGTCCTCCGGGATATTCTTGTCGAGATGGTGGCACACCATCAGCATCTAAAGAGGGTGGTTGTAGTCGTTTTACAAATTGTGGATGAGTACATCGACGGAATCACGTACATCGAGATGTTCATCCAGGGTGTTGTTGGTGTATGGGCGCGTGGGGTTAGTCGATGATGGTAGAACATTGTCTAGCCCACACACGACGATAATGTCCGGTGCGTGACCGCCGCCTGAGAGAAATGTGTCAGTTGTTCGGTAGATGACGCGCAGCGGGTCGACCTACCAGCTCCTTCAGTGTGGTAAGTATGTATGGTACGGCCTCCGAAGGCTTTGATTGTACCTAGTGGAAAGTACAGGGTCAAACATGGGTCGACAGGTATCGAGTAGGCCCCTTACTTTCGACGAAACCACTTTCGTTCAGAGTGTCGGTATGGATATTGACCTAACAGATTATGAGCAAAAGTGGCTGGTAGCTTCATGGTGTGAAACCTACCTGCACGTCATACTTGTCACCGACGTCCAACGCGCTCGTAATAGCCGAGGGCGTTGAGCCCCAATCTTCGTGCAGCTTTAGGCCAGCTGCACCGGCCTTGACAATCTCCTCCAGAGCCACAGTACCCGAGTCATTACCTTTGCCAGTAATAGCAATATTCATAGGCAGGCCATCTACCGCAGCCAACATGTGCTGCATGTAGAACTTCCCTGGTGTGCAAGTTGTCGCGTTGGTACCTGCAGAAGGGCCGGTGCCGCCGCCGATCATTGTTGTCGTTCCTGCCGCCAATGCCTCTGTAACTTGTTGTGGACAGATGTAGTGTACGTGAGCATCTATCGCCCCCGCAGTTACGATGAGTTTTTCGCCGGCTATGACTTCGGTGGACGAGCCGATGACAAGATTTGGGTCGACACCATCCATGATATCTGGATTGCCTGATTTTCCAATGCCATGAATCCGACCATCTTTCACACCTATGTCGGCCTAAGAAGCATGAGATGTTGCCGCTGTATTTTACTTTGATATAAAAAGCATACCTTGTAGATGCCAGTCCAATCAACAATCAAGGCATTGGTGATGACAAGATCGAGGGTGTCCTTGGATGATCTGTTGGTTGCTTGGCCCATTCCTTCGCGGATGACCTTCCCCCCTCCAAATTTAACCTCGTCGCCATATACAGTCTGTAGCCTGTATCAGACTTACGAAGCATGGGCATCGAAGATGAAAGGACCATGATCACCTTGTCAGCCTCAACTTCTATCCACAACGCAGTATCACCCAAGCGTACACGATCACCAACTGTGGGACCAAACATCGCGACGTATGCATCTCGTCCAATGTCAGTGTCTTCCGAAATTTCCAAAGCCCCGGGTTCAGGCTGGTGACCGAACCCTTGTTGGATCAGATTGGAGATGATGTCGTCCGTCCGGTTTGGGTCAAATGGTCCTGTTGCAAGACGGTTTCCCCCAGAGATGATTTTGGCTCCTGCGATAGAACAGAGGGTAACTGTCTTGACGTCACCAGGCTCGAACCGAACAGCGGTCCCAGCTGCAATATCGAGACGTTTACCATAGGCCTTTGCGCGATCAAAGACAAGCAATGGATTCGTCTCAATGAAGTGATAATGGGAGCCGATTTGAATCGGACGATCGCCGTTGTTGGTCACTCGAAGCCGTACGCGCTCACGACCCTTGTTAATGACAATACGACTGTCTTTCACAATGACCGCCCCTGGTACCTTCTCCCGAGAGAACTCAGATTCATCGGTAGGCGGGAAAACGTCGTGCTTGGGTATAGGCAAGAATGACCCGTAGAGAGCGGCATCCAAGTCTCCAGAGTCTGTGCACACAGGGTCGTGGACGGTTACAAGGAATACACTGATGACATCGTGTTATGCATCGGGGGACTGAATAGACATCTGGACAGCCTTACCCGTCAACAAAAGTTCCCTCGACCTGAATTTCATGGATGAGGCTAGGAACCCCTGGAAGAACGTGCCGTCGTCCCAGCAACGTCTTGCCATGCTGCATTAATTCAGCGACCGAGTGATGACCATCACGAATGCGTTCCTGCAACACGGTCGCGATGAGGGCAATGGCCTCTGTCCTATTCAAACGAAGCCCTCTCGCGAGACGTTTCTGAGCCAGGAACCCAGCCTGGGAATTCCAAGTCAGCAGAGATACATTTGAGCTATTCTCGCAGTGAGGTACGAGTCAAACCTGATGTAACAGGAGTTTGTCCTGTTCCTTCGGGGAAATTCGCATGTTGCGATGGTTCCCGCAGACAAATGGAGATGGACGTTCGCGTCCAAGCCACGACGTCGGTCAGGCAGGGGTCCCTTTGAATCCATGGCATGCAAGGTGAGATAAGGAGGTGCAAACGATAAGAGCGTGCCTTGGTGCATATTGGGCTCGGCTAGATGTGCCAATCTAGATTTAGATAACGGTCAGCAGGTGAAGGTCAGTCGATCACTAGTCGATCAACTCATCCTGCTCCTTTGCTGCTGCAATTAGTGTTTTCTTCGAACTCCTCTGTTCGTCTCTCTGAGCCTTCTTGCTGTCGCAATTCAGCTGGACGCCTAACGATTTCGAGCTAGACATTAGCTGGCTTTTCTCATGGTTGGCCTTACACGGCCTTGCCAGAACGCTTTGCCGTTTCACTCTGCTTCCGATCCTGCTCTGGGTCTTGTCATTCTCGACACCGTGACGCCGTAACACCCCTTCCTTAGCGGAACAGCCTGTCGAACTGACTGTCGGGATGGGGCATTCGACTCAGTCATCTGGGACACAGCCCGGGACGTACGTGATCATCAGTTGCTGATCCTTGGATGAGTGAGTCGCCCCCTCACTTCCAAACAATTTTCCGGAACCCTCCAGGAGCTGAGAACGGGAGGTGGTTGACGACCTACCCATCTCTTCTGACTTGATGCATATCCCCCACCATGATAGCAATGGATATCCACTTTTCTGGCTCCCTTGGGCGTATATCTCGCTGGCTGTCCGCGGCTTTTCCTGTGTACTGGTCTGCTCCACTCTTCTAGGTGTGCCCAGCTGTGCAATAACGACTTCCGTTCGGACCCAGTCATTTTCCTCCAGCACGAACTGCGGTGAAGGCCTCGAGCTCGGGCAGCGGTAACCGCCGCACTGTTTCCCGATTGGGTGCTTAGTCAGCGAGCCCGGAGGAGTTATAACGTGGGTGCGCCGTTAACGCTCCCTTTCGTGCGACGTGCGGACGCCCATCAGGCCAGCGACTTTCTCTCCGTCTTTCCGTTCATCAGGTTTCGGCTTCTGGCATCACAAGTTGCCATCTTTTGTTGTTCCACCCTCCCATCATCCATGCCCGGTGCCACAAGTCTCTCGACCGCTATATCATCCCCAGCTGCTCAATCACCCCCTGCCGTAACCTCTCGCAAGCGAACCATGTCTTTCTCCTCCCCACAGCCCCTCAAGTCTGCTCGCACTCTCCGTCGCACTGGTTCCTACATCTCCCTGACGGACATGCAAGCTGCCGACAACGCGCACCATCTCCCTCGGGTGGGCACTTGTGCTTCGCAGGTAGCATCGGAGTACTCGGCTGTACCCTACACTCGCTCCATGCGGCATTACAAGGAGCAGCGGGATAGGCGGAAAGCACTCGCTCGCACTACCAACGAGCCTCAGCCCGTATTCACCATTACTCCCGTATCTATTCCTGCCCCGACACCCAAGCCCGCTAAGGTGGCGGTGGCAACCACGCCCTTCTCCCGTCCCCGGTCGAACTCGCCACTCTCGCCCGTGCAGCAATCTCTCCCGCCCAGAACACACTACCCTCGTTCGAAACCCGAGCCCGACCTCTATCGTGTGGCCATCACGACCCGCATGCGAATGTCTCCGACGGGTCAGAAAATCCTTCATATGGGACCCCGTCTTGCCCTCTCAATACACGCAGCCACTCAGGAGCTTGAACGCATTGTCGCTGCTCATCAGCTCGATCTCGACGGAGATGTCAACATGTCCGGTGGCAACGGGGTGCCAAGTATGAGCACTTCGTGGATAGTAGTGCCTCCCGAGGACTGGGAGATGGTCGACGGCTGCTCGTGAGGGAGACTCATGTCACTCGACGCGTGGCCGCGGGGGTGGTGCGGCCTGGAGCTGGGGGAGATAGAAGCAGACAGGCGGATGCACGCTTTGACGCACATTGGATACCGACGCACAATGTCAGTCGACAGACGTCGATAGGCAGGACTTTACTGGTTCGCCAGGCAACCTTATTTCGACAGCAGGCATGGACACTCGCTACCACTCCTCACTCGACTCTTTGCGAGTCATAACAGTCGTTCTCGCACCCACACAGTCTCCGGCGACTCTGGAACATCGCATAGAGACAAACGCGATTCTTGGAATGGAATACTATGGAGATACCTCGTTTAGTTGGAAGAGGGTTGGCCCTTTGCCGGACAGGGCTGTCCCCTTTTCTATTGTTTATTACCTTCTTCGTTCTTTCTTTATGCTACCTTTCCGTCCATCGCCTTTCTTGTATTATTGTATTATTAATGACGCAATTTTCCACTCAACCCTTTCTCTCTATCACCCTGGATCCCCCACACTATTCCCCTTCTTTCTGCGATAAATTCTTTCGGGTTGAAGCTTACTTTGTATTACTCTTTCGGGACATTGGTTTGTGTATGGAATAACTACGTGAATAGCCTTGCTGTAGCAACATCGCTCTTGTACAAACATTTATCATTTATATGCAGTGCATTTGGATTCGTATATATACGACGAACCGTGTAATACTGCGTACTGCTTGAAGCTGTGGGGTGGCAAATTGTGGCATGGTCATTGCATGCGCACGGTTGATTGTCACTAATGGCATCTTCCCTCTCCTTCCACGGTAAGGGGCGTCAACGCGTCAACCGGTAACCCTAGGGGACCTGCGTAGGACCCGAATTAAACTATGCACTCGCTCTCAGGCGGGCACGCGCAAGCTACGAAACCGGCCTCAACTGTGAGTGTCGTTCCAAGAGGCGCAGCTTCAGCTTTACTGACAATCTGCCACTTCCCTCTCAACGCACCAGGTTCTCTTCTTCGGCCTCAGATAACAACCAAATTCTTTCCACGACCGTCGAGGTGAACCGACCAAGCCAAGGCTTCAGAAGCAGGTATAAATAGAATGGATGTAGGGCTGCTTAACATTGATTGAATGATTGACATGCTCGGCATACACGGGAATCGCCACGACCAGCTTCTCCCTTCACAATTACCCCCAGCCCAGCTGCGTACATTCACGCTGTAGATGTTCGGTGTTCATCATTAATTCATACGGTATCTAGAATTCGCAGGCACGTACGTTGGAGACTGTCAATATCGGCGGTCGGAGTGTGGATATCGATATATCCGCCGACTCACCGGCGGTTGGACACCGAAGAAGAGGCGAAGCATTGAATGTTGGAAGAGAAGGAGCATGAGCTGTGCTTGAGGGATGTTATCTCGAGACTGCCTCAAGACCGCCGCAGTATTAGGCAGGAAACATGACGCCGGTAGCGGTAATCCCGTACAAGGAGGAATGACACCGGGATTCTATGTATGACCAAGGAAGGCACAGGTCATGTCAGTTCATGGAGGAACACTGCCGGTGATCTTGTCCATCATGGCAATGACAGTAAAGTGCCGATTGGGTGAACTTGACTAGGCACGACCGCCATGGACGAAGGCTCTAGGGACCCCCGCTGTTGAGACTGTCGCCCATGAGTGCCAGGACGATAGATGCTTGATGTCTTGCATGTTTCGGTGCGGCACATGAGCATGAGAGCATGAGAGTACTGAGGAGGAGAACGCACCGTATACTCCAGGATAGGGGGTGTGCGAACTAGCGAGTCCGTGGGGGATTACAACTGACCGTGATGAGGCAGATGAGAACTATAATCATTGCGATGAACGTGATCAAATGCAAAGGAAACACAGTATCTGCATATGTCAATTGACCATGCTCTCCAAAGTCAGCCATAATTATGTTCATCATAGATGTGATGCGAACTTGTTAGCTCTGACGTTCGGAATTGAAGGATATTCCGATGCATTGGTGGTCGTTAAGCGAGACAGAGCATGGCCATGCGTAGATTTCAAACGAACCTATTCGATCGGATGGCTCCTGACGGTGATACCACGCTGAAGAGTTGGAGATAGGTAGGTGGCGGATTGTCGACGCGGGGCCGACCGAATGCGCTGAGTATGAGCAGTTCGATGGTGGCTCATCGCACCAGGAACTCGGGTGACAAAGATTAAGTCATGATCCAACATAGACACATATGCAGGAGTACGAATTCAAGAACGTACAGCAATTGAAGAGAATGTTAGAGCAATCGAGAACGGCAAGCATCCCCAGTTAGTATACAAAGCGCTTTACGCATACCTGGCTCGTTTTTTGGGAGAGAAAGGGACGTGTACATCCAACACACAGCCCTTACTGGTCCCATCTTTATCGCAGCAATTGTACGTAAAATTTTCAGGGAATTGTTTCTCGTTTTCCTCGGTATCCATTGGACCATGGCACCTTTCGTCCCAATCAAGAAACATATCCTCGTTCACTTCGAGATCGCCTGGAAAGAATCCAGTAGTCATGGGCCAATGCATTTGGGCAAAGTTGAATCGCATAGGTTTACCTTCGTGATAGGCGCATTCCCCCTCATTCCTCTCTTTGCCTGCGTCGAACTCTTCCTTGCAATTCTCGCCTACACGCCATCGAGGAGCAAATTTAGGAGTCTCTTCCTGCTGTTCGTCAGCGCTATGACGCCTTTGACCAGGACAGGTCACAAGGTGCTCGAATAGAGCTATTCCGACAGCTGAATTTTTCTTGGACAACTCAACAAGAATGGCCTTCAACCGTTTCTCGGATGTCTCAACGATGGCCACTTGAAGATGTGTTTGGGAGCTGTCGTCGACTCGGAGAAAAGTCTGCCATGGACACATGTGTATCATGCAAAATGAGATATACATTGTGCGCAACGGTGCATTGGATGCCCCTTCGTTGCGCGAAACAGCATTATTGGCTGGCATGGGTCTACCAAACAGAGTCAGCAGGAGTCTCCGTGACGAGTCGCAGCTTCGAGAACATGCTTACTATACTTGACAGTTAGCACGAGTACCAACAAGAATTCTGGTAGCGGTGGGAAACTGGTAGGCGGTGAGTGGCTCATAGCAATGCCCTGTAACATCCTCAGTCCTGTAACGATAGCAACTCGAACTTGAACGGGTGCTACTTCTGGACAACCAGCTTCCTTTCGTGCTGCTGGAAAGGCGTCGCGATCGGGTCGATCGATCACTTGTAAACACGTGTTTGTGACCTCCTGGACGTCATCACGACCCCCATGCCGCGCTGCGTACGACCTTTTCTTTAGCACCATCTGAACATGTTTCTGCGCTCTTGATACCCATTACACACCACCATAAACTCACCATAATTTTTCACAGAGTTTTCCGGCGATTTGAGACTGTATGGGACGTTGTAGTTCGGTAGCGAACCCTCTGCTTGCGCCCGCAATCTTCCGACGTCGATTTGCCATACGTCCTGGCATATCAAAAGCACTCATACACACGCCACGGACCCTGAAGAAGACGCCACGAGTATTCAGGAGTGAGCGAGCTATCATGGCATTGACACGATTCAGACCAATCATCTGATTTCTTGCCATAGGGACATGGCTGAAGCGTTCCGTCCTCGGCGGCACCTCTTTGAGCTTCTTCTCCTTCGGAACGTCCAAGAGAAATGAAGGGGACAACCCTGACGACCCCTCTGAAGAGTTATCTCAGCAAGAGGTATGTTGGTGCCCGATACGTGTATCATGCACGCGTTCACAGAGGACCCCAGCAGGACCCTGACGTGGTAGAGGCAAATATCGAGGCTGCTAAGCCTCCAGATAATGCAAAGGACAACGCAGTAAGTCGCCTATTTTTATCAGTATCCTTGACTGATCATGGATTCACAGGAGGTTAGCATACAGTTCAAGTTTAATAACTACGTACTGACTTTCCTCCTCATAGAGTACCTGGCACGGTTTAGATATCCTGAAGCAATCGGTATCCGTAAAGTCGATATCTTCCGCACTATCCACTTGGTCGTGGCCGACACCACCCGATTTTGCGTCGTTGCAAGAGCGCGTCTCCGCTCTCATTCTCGAGCTTGGAATGGGTCCCGGGTCCCTCTACTCTGAAATTGTTCATGATCCTCCTGACCCGCAAATATACCCCGAGGTTGAGTGGGACGCGGAAGTAAGGCTTGGTGAGGACTTGTGTCTCTCAGAGAAGGCGTTTCTCAAGGAACGCAAGCGCAAGATGAAAGGCGCATTCGCCCAATTATTCGGCGTAGAGGAAAGCGAAATCGACGAAAGGGATCTCCCTATTGTAGCATTGGCTGGATCAGGTGGAGGTCAGTCTAGATGTACAGCTCCCCATTTTTTGGTAAAAGACTGACGTAGCCTGCTCCCAATGAATAAGGATATCGGGCAATGCTCAACACCGTAGGGTCCCTGATTGGTGCACAATCATCTGGATTACTTCCTTGCTTGACATACGCCGCTGGCGTCTCAGGTCAGTGTATTGTTTATGAACATTTTCACTCCCACACTTGTGCTTCCACATCCTATGACTCTCGTAACAGGCCTGAGACTGACTTCAGCTTTCCCACTACAAAGGTAGTTGCTGGGCGCTGAGCGTCCTCTACTCTGGAGTAGCTGGCTCCATCGACCCTAAATCCACCGCCGAACACTTGAAGGGAAGAATCGAGACGAGCTATCTAGACACGGCGACACTAGATTTGTTGACAAATCCCCCTACGAATAAGGTATGGAGTCAAGCAGCTGCTTTACTTTATACCCGTATCAGCCATTGAATGATCGTAATGTCCATTGGTTACCTTCAATTGTCCATACAGTACTTACTGGTAAGTCACATCTTACGCCACTGAATTCGCATCACAATCATGCCGATGCAAATTGATTTTTACACCAACCCTTTAGTCAGGTATACTGCGGAAAGCTGCCTCGCCAAGCGGCGTAGCCTCTCTCGTGGACGTCTATGGCACACTTCTAGCATCAAGGCTGTTTGTCCCTTCTGATACCAGCAAGCTTGATTTCAAACATCTTTCCTTGCATTTCCAGCGAAGATGCGTAGATAACGGAGAAATGCCCTTACCCATCTTCACGGCCATACAGCATGGTGCGTTATCGTGGCTGTCCTAAAGTCTCATGCGTGATGTTGTATATACTAACCCATGCTGGACGTTCCATAGCCACTCCGCCGGCAACTTTACAGGCCATTCGTAACGTGAAACATGAACGTGAACGTGCAATTGATCAGAATAGACAAGAGATTCTTGGCCACGCGCAATCCCTCCTTGAAGATGAGACACGCTGTCTGTGGTATGAATTCACTCCTTTCGAGGTGGGGTGCGACGAGATTGGAGGTATGTGATACAGCTGAGATGCGCTCTCACTTGCACTAATCTTTTGATCCTGACAATCGTCGGATTGATCCCTGTCGGCATTCTCAACCTCTTCCCGATCCTATTTGCCTGCTTAACTTTGCCCATGCTTACGCACTGACATCGGTCAACCACTAGCTTGGATACCATCTTGGTCCCTTGGAAGGCAATTTGCGAATGGCAAAAATGTGGAGCGCAGAGTAAGTCTACTCGTTCTTCGTTACCGAGAGTTATTTTGGCCCTGGGGCGGCGGGGCCTGATCTCCCGCCATCCAGGGGCCAACGATCTGCGTACTAACATACCACGTTCTATGTTGCGGAAACAGCCGGAACTTGGGCTCACCATTCTAACTGGGTATGTCTCACAAGCGAGATCCTCCTCTTTGAATCTCTCGACTCACTTATATGATCTTGACGTAGGATCTTCGGTTCGGCGTTCTGCGCATCTCTCAAAGTGAGCCCTCTGAGCAGTGTTGCAGCGGAATGTCCCTTACCTCCAGCATCGGTGTACGACGAAACCGTCTAGCACTATTTCAAAGAGATTCAACCCACGCTCAAACTTCTACCCTTCCAATTATACGACTGGCTCGAGGATATCGTTACCGAGAATGAGCGGGATCTCGGTCTGATTCATCCCGTTTTCCCTGATCAGGTGAGTTTCTATATCCTTTGTGGCGTTATTCCTTCTTCCATCAGCACAACTATGTATTCAAGATCCTCGAAAATTTCTACACATTTGTTACGCATTCGTATGTTCCCTTTATTGATACGGTCTCTCCTATAGATCCCGAACTTTCTCAAGGGACTTGATGGACAACTGCGTGATGGGAGTCCGCCTGACCTTGCTGAACGCGACTTCATGACCTTCATGGTACGTCGAATACAGCCCATCAGTTACGCTAAAGTAACGCAACGTCCGATATCACTCGGCTGCTCATAGGATGCAGGAGGTATGTTCTGGGACAAGTCAATTGGACGTGTGGCTCATATATTCTCGGTGTCGTGGTTTGCCTCCACTTGTAGCGGAGCTCAACTTGCCATATTACCCATTGCTTCGGAGAGACGTGGATTGCATCATTGCTCTCGACGCAAGCGCTGACTCACAGGTACGTCCCGTCCTTCTTTAGATGGGCAATGTATCAGATACGCTCAGCCCCGCCTTCTCGTTCGTATGCGTCTTACTGACCCCGGCCCTTCTCACTGTATAGGATCTATGGTTCACACGGGCAGAAGGTTAGCATCTTCCCCGACTTACTTTATCTTGCGAAGCTGCACAAACCAATCGACCCTGAGTTGACTGATGTTCTTGTCTTTTACCATTTGACGCAATAGAGCTCGCTGCCAAGCGTGGGTTGAGAACCTGGCCGAAAGGGGCCGGTTGGCCAACGGCGATACAAGCTTCGGCGGAAGATCCTGCAGAAGCAACCAGAAATTCCTCAGCACCATCGGTGGAGGATGAAGCAGACTCCGCCAACGTGAAGCTTGCGCAGACTCAGGAATCTGCCCTAGCAGACCAAGCTGGGAAACAGGAGGTCACGGAAGACAAGGGAATACCTAAACGTGCGTAATTGTGCCTGTTTGGCTCTCTAAGAGGCAAAGATTATGCTCCTCACACTCATTTCGTTTGACTTGGAATGTTTCTGTATAAATCTGAAGCGGGACCCACTGAAGCAGCGCCCCGCTCCCAACCTCTCAGTTCATGTGAGGTGTGGATCGGTACCTCTCGTTCATCTGAGAATGAGGCAAGCTCCCGGCTCGACGATCTTGACGAGGAGGCTTTACTGCGTCGTGATGGATTGGGTGTGGTGTACATCCCTCTTGCGCCAAATGAACGCAAGGCACCAGGCTTCGACCCATTCACGATATCGACATGGAGAAGAGAAGTTGCTCCGGAAGAGAGTCAGTCGCTTCTAGATGTTGCGGAGGTATGTGCTTGTAAAACAAACTTTACATTTTTGCAACGACTCATCTGACCTGAATGAATGATCCCGATTTGTTCATATTGCGATTGTCCTCCCACCATCCAACCTTGCGTCGTACTGTAACTACACCTTATTGTTGCATCCAACTCAACAGGCGAACTTTGTTGACAGCAGAGAGAAGATCGTCAGACTCCTACGTGCGATATGGCTCCGGAAGAAGAGGGAACGGGAACGGAACCAATGGATTGCTGAATGGAAAGAGAGATTGACGACATTACAAAAGTACTTGCGGCAAAGCTTTTGATGGACAGATGCAATGAATGTCAAATTCACCTCCACTGATCCTAGGCTTCTCAACTTCTATACTATACCCTAATACATACATACAATTCATGTAACAACTTCTCTATAGAAACAAACTTATGATACACGGTACAGACTAGGATTCCTCGTGTTGCACATAAAGCAAGAAAATACGGCACTACGCCTCCGATTATAGCAGATGACTGAAAAATTGCACGATAACAGAAGAATAGGATAGATGGTGTGAATTCTGGTGGAAGTGGCCGCTGCCGTCACAGTGACGCCAAAAGCCTTGATAAAGGTCTGGTCATGTCCTCTGCATCGGCATTTCCGAGCCAGTGGACAACGCCGTCTTTGATGGAGATGATGAAGACTGTGAATGAAAGAGTCAAGCATCATCCAATATCCGATGAGGTCGCCGATTTACCTAGGGGGATAGAGAGGTTCTGTCCTGGTTTGAAAATAGCTATGAACGTATAGGCATCAGAGATCGTGGCTCATAATGAAACGATGGACAATGCTTCCTGACCGTTGATCGCTGTTCTTCTAACGTCGACAAAGATGGGGTAACGGAGATTACCTTTGGTTTCGACGAACGATTTGACGGCCGCAATGTCGGTGTCTGCCTGACTGAAGATGCCTTCATGGTTAAATGTGATGACCTGAACGTCCTTTTCGTTGAGAGCAATATCAGAGAGGTGATCAAACACCCTATGGCACGGCTTGACAGTATATCAGTATCACACGACCGTTATACAACAACGATTTTGCTCTCACTCTACACCATCTGTACAGGCACACGGTCAGCTATTGTCAGCACGAGTTGCACGGCTACTCACGATGCCCAGAATTCAATTACGAGAACCTTTTTGTTTCGCCATCCTTCCTTGTCGCCTTGGATGCATATGAAATCATTCCTGTCGAGCCAATCGAGATTGACCCTCTTGCCCAATAATGGGCTGACCCACCCCGGACGAAGGAACGGTGGGGGTCCTTTCTTAATCTGGGCCTCGAGAGCATCCCATGGTGGGAGCTTTCTCTTTGCCCGCAAGCTGGCCAGGACCGCCGGGTCATGTCGTGCGGTGAAGTCCTCTGCGATAAAAAGTCGGGATATCAGGATCAAAATCGGCTCCAAGCACGAAAGGAGGCGGTGTGTGGCGACGCACCAACTGCCAGTTCCCATTGGGCTATTGATGGAAAGTGCCACCTTGTCAGGACCTACGAGGAGCCTACAAGGATAAACAAGGTCGTACCTGGGTCCCACTTATGTTCGTACAATTCTTGGAATGGTTTCCAGACCCGCTGACGAAAGTCGTCGAGGACGGCTGCCTCCTGCGGGGTCTCGAACTCCCAAGTACCGTGGGCCATTGTGATGCACAGTTTCTCTTGTTTTGTGCAGAAGAGATAATACGAGTTTATATATCCTGCGGCCGCAAGGGTGAAACATTGAGCGCACGAGCCAATGCAAGGCGCAGAGGCGGACTCACTGGTTGGAGGTCGAAACGTTGATGACCGACGAAACGCTGTGAGCCTACACGGCCGCGGGTTTCATCCTGGTACTTGAGGAGCATCCGGACAGCGGAAGGGTGTGGGTCTATAAAAGAAAAGAGAGGATGATAGGGAATTGTCAGATTGGAGGGCGGCACTGGCTGGACTGGGCCGCATGTGAGGATCATTAATCAAACCTGCTAGAATCGCAGCTGTTTAGCGCCGCCAATATGTCTCTGCGTGAGACGGCGAATGTGGAATTCCAGCAGGAACGGTGCCGTGCCTGGCAAAGCTGCTGGTCCTGGTGCAGACTGCTACCCATGCTATACCGCTGTAGACTTCCAAGACTTGCCTGTGCCTTCGGCCTCCGGTCTCTTGTCATAACTCTGCGTATAATTCTACATCGATCGCTGCTACCACATCGCACGCCTACGGCTGCTACCGTTTCATGAATCCAACCAGCTCCTTCTGCAACTCGCGTTGCCGCCGCGCCTTCTCGAGGTCGTCAATGCTCCGCAGGTCGAACACGACATCCCGCGTCTTTCCAAAGTACACCTGCTCCGCAAGACAGACAACACAACGTTCACCCGTATCAGTACCCATCGGGTCAAAGTCTGATCTTAGCTAGAGTGACGTACCTCCTGCAGGAGATTCCTCATCTTGATTTCCATCTCCTCTATCATCCGTCCCGTGTTGGTGATGTGCGAGTTCTGGTCCTGAATGGGCCAGTCTTGTTCCGTCTGACCGCGTTTTCATGCACAACTCGTCAACACAATCCATGGGCATGTTCGCTTCCGGCCTACCTGTCGTGTCATGCTTCCACTGAGTGACACTTCCCCGTCGCGCTTGACCTCGCTCTTCTCTTCCTTGTCCTTCCCACTGCTTAGACTGTCATGGCTGTCAATCGTCGGTTGATTGGTCATGTGGAGCATAATAGTCGATGTAAGTTTGTAATGAGCTTGTCGGCCCCTCTCAGCGGCTTCAAATACATGAATAGAGTCCCAAGAGCCTGAGGGTTCTCCGGGCGTCGCAGGGTCGAGTGCTGCAAATTCATAGTCAGAGACTCCTGCCGATCACGAAGAATGCGAGAAGCATACACTTCTTCAGTAACACGACCCCCGCAAAACCACCATCGTCGAGGTCCCACAGGAAGACAGAAGAAACACCACCTTCATAATACCTTTGGTAATGTCGAACAAGACAGCCGTCATGCGTGTGAGGGGCCGTGTACGTTAAAGGACAGTTCATATCTGCGGCACTTACATCTCCCGATACGTATCGAAGGCCTCATTGGCAGTAATCTCTAACTTGCGGAGTTTAGACGAGGGAACGGTCCCATCCTCCAATGGCGGGTCGTATTCATTTGACCATGGCGACCTAAGTAGAACACGGAGAGTATTCATGAAGGCAACGCGATGACATTGGGTCTGCCGCTCCGTGCGTACCTGTAACTCTCCCCATCGCGATTGTAGTCACAAGCGAGATATTCTTTCCCTGTTGCGCGATCTGTCAAGACCTTGAGTGGTTGGTCGACACTGCCCAATAAATCATCGGCATAGTCGGGGCACATCCCAACGAGAGCTGCGACATTCTCCTCGACATTGGTGGGAGGCAGCCGACGCATGAGATCAAGCATCGAATCCACGAGGTCCGCCATATTGTTGAGGATGTCAAAGCTCTAACGCGTATACAAGAACTGGATTCTGCAAGAGCAATGATCAAATTTCGCGCAGATAGTACGAGATGGGGGTCACAGCGGGGGTCGGTTTGAAACACGAACAAGAGATGAAAGTAGTCCGGACAACTTTGTGCAGTTCGAGGGATGAAATCGCGATGCGTAGTGGGACTGTAGCTGTGGTGGGACTCTGGGAGGAGGTTAAGGGCACTGCAGCTATACTGAACCACATGCGCCGCCGGCTCAATACACAGATAGGCGCCCGCAACTCATGAAACTCTTTACATGGCGGAATTATCGCCTCTCACGACAATGAATTGCCAATGTTAAAGGATACATAGCAGTTGAGCTTATAGTACACAACGTTAATACCCAAGCGCAAGGAACTATTGGATACATTGCATGGTTATGACGTGCGGGGTCAATCCTCCTTGTGCTCCTCCGCTTTCTTTTCTCCCACCCGACCTTCCTCGGCTTGTTGGGCTTCAAGCTCCCCCTTCCGAGAATTCGCGATTTCCATTAGGTTAAATTTCTGTAAGCGATAGTAGTCCTTCACTATACTGATTCCGCACACACTCTGAAGAGAAGCGAGTAAGCACGGAGATTTAGCCTTCCGAGGAGAAGCAGCTTCGCACCTTGAATATCTCGACCAGGATGAATACTTCTGGGTTGTCCAGATCTACTTTGTGATTATCTGGAACACACTTGGCAAGTGTTTGCACGATATCCGGCCGCTTGAGATTGGTATGGTTGCGTAATCTCAACTCAATTTTGTACTGTTATCGTTCAGAAAGGCATGAGCATCATCATCGTCGCGGTGACAGTGGTGTAACGTACAGTAAATGCTTTGTCCTTGTATTCTTCAAGAATTGGGGCCAGCAAGCGTGTGCAAAGCGATTGAATCTCCGGAAGGTTCGGGGGACAACACGCCGATACTGGGGTCAGTCGCTGAGCGGTTCTGTGAAACGGCGTATGAGCGGAGACCCTCGGGGAACGCGCTGAGATGGATGTATTCTTACCTTGTCTGAGAAACTCCTGTCTCCATGACATCGTTGACCAATTTCATGACCAATCTTACTGGATCGACGGGTTCCTTGCACGAGATGAAGAGGACTAAGGCGGTATGCCGATCGTCAACGGTCTATACACATAAGGAATGTCGAGATGGAGTTCCTCCTACCACAGGGTGTATTCGTCTGGCAATTAGCTATGCGGATCCATTAGGTTCAATGATAACTGTATACCGCATAGAACATACCGAACCTTTGCTCTCTCCTCGGTCGTTTTATTGTAGCGACCTCCTTAGCGATCTGTTTCTCGATGTCACTCCCTTCATCGACATCGCTGTCGGAATCACCATTCTCGGTTTTAGCAGAAGTAGCCGACGGAGCAGTTTCGGGCCATAGCTCGTTCGCGACCTACATCGGACGAAGCGATAAGACGGCGGTGAATATCTCTTTGGGCAACGGCCAGAGACATACGGATTCGAAAAGATCGTATAGTTCTCCGACAGTCTGTTTTTCTTTCCCCTTTACACAAGTCACCCAGATGCCGGGGCCATTCATAAGACGTTGCCCCCAGATTGGGGTCCCGTCCTAGTGACAGATGTTCAACGTCCGCGCGTCAGCGTTGAAAATTTTGTAGGATAACGAGATACGTACAGAACGGAAGCGCTTTTTCTTTGGTTTGTCTCTCGCATCGATTTTCCGCTTACTCTCGGACATTTTCGAGAGCTATATGGATGGGGCGGCAACCTAGCTTTGATGAGTTTGTTGCTAACAAGGTTTGTTGGCCGTGACTGAATGTCAGTGTCAGAAAGCTGTTGTTTGGGCAGGCCAAGGGGAAAACATACTAACCCGAGCGCGATCTGTGGAGGCTTGTGGAGGTGATCGAGGTTACAACAAGTTGTAGAGACAACTGACGCGCAAACCGAACGAGCTCAGTTCGTTGAAGTCAAACGTCCAACACCTCTTCGCTCACTCATCAGTACTCAGTACTCAGTCGCGACCCTTACGCCAGCTTGGCAACGAAGGATCCTATCCCAATATTTCAACCTACTTTCCCTCATGCCCGCTGCTCTCGGAAATCTGTTCGCGGGCAGCTCGCCAGATGTCCGTCGTGTGACGCCGTCCTGTCCTTCTAGCTAGGCCTGTCGCCTGATTATCGCTCTGAATCTCGTTCGACATACTCTTTACTGGGAAGGGACAGCCTCAAAAACCGCTGCAGCCCTGTCAGATTCCAGGTGTCCCCGGATCTGCCGTACCGTGTCTCTCGAACTAATCTCTCACTCAATTCTGCGGGCCCCGTCATTGAACTTTCGAGTCTCATGAAGGGCCGGAATCGTCCAACGCTCGGTGTTTGTACTTCCGGGTGGCGTGCTCGACATGACTATCTTCACGCAACCGTCGACTCCAATGCGAAACTCAACCTTAAGTCGGACTGATAGCCCCCGCTGGGCAATCCATTCCCTTTGTACTTAGGAATGTCACAACTTTATAATGCAGGCCTTCCAGTGCCTGTACGTCTGCTTCTGCCGCCGGGAGGAACGTGCCCAACTCTGTCCAGCAGGTTGTGGCAACCATCGGGTCAGATCTCGACGGGTCCAACTGTCCGATGTTCGACGTCGATCTAGGCGTGCTCGCTCTATGAATACATGGCCAACTGTCCCTCTGTAGGTATGTCGGGTATGTCAAATGATTGTCAATTACAGAGCCAAACGGGTCGCCCAGGGGTTGTGTGCCCCCTTGATTGTAGACAGCCGGGTTCTTTCATAACGTGACGGAATGCGGTAATCCCGCATGACCCACATTGTGGAACATCGCCTTCTCAACTTGGTGAATGTTACATGGTACCTGGGTGGTGTTCTCCAACGTGCAGTTAAACTGTGCAGTTAAACTGTGCAGTTAAACTGTGCAGTTAAACTGTACAGTTGGAGAGACTTCAAGCTTCGCAGCCTGCTGCCATATTCGCTCTTCCATTCTTGGTGTCTCGACCTTCCAATCCTGCCTCGAGGCTCGACCCACCAAGTCTTGGCAGCAGCGTTCAATCGAAATGCAATACACCATTAGTACCAACAAGTGCGGATCCTTCTGAGGCCGATCTGTATCCACTGACTCGTGTATGAAGCTTTTTGCCCTGTCCAACTTGTTGGTGTACTGAAACCCTAATCGACGCGATGTCTTTGATGACCCACCCAAATGGCCGCTGAGGAAGTATTGAATTCGACCTGCTCATGGCTGCTGTCAAACCATGCGATCACCTCATTCATGGTCAGATCCTGCGCATACAACACAATGTCGTGAAACTCAATCTCGCACGCCAACCTTGGACACGGTATTGGAGCTTGACGGATCCGATCACTAGAATTGCGCGCAAGCAACGTACAGTATCATACAGTCAGGATCTGCGCCCGCGATTAATCCCTCCCCTCCTCCTTCCTTCCCTCCCCTTCTCCCTCCGCGCTCCCCGGATCTCTAAACAGTCTCCAAACAAGAGAACGTGCAAAAGCGAAAAGCATGAAGACGGAAATAGCAAGACAAAGTGGTGGTGTGAGCCATGCGACTAGAGTACAACAATTTTGGGACGAATAAGTTAGGATGTTAGATGTATGTCTAACGGCTGTCAAGGACACGTCGACGACAAGAATGAGAGGGGTTCTGCGGATCGTGCCGCGATATACGAGTGCATCTGCATAATTCAAAAGTTATTTATCACCGCGAGACATTGACGAGAGAGGTGACGTACTGTCGCGGCAGATGTCACTCGCGACGCAGGCCGTCACGCGAACGGGCAATTAGGAGCATGCGATCCCCGCCATCCGCAATGGCAGCATTGAGGACCACCGCACCCTTGGTTGATGCAGACATTGCTTTGGTGGTTGTGGGCGACGGTTCGAGATGACCGACACCGTGCGGCGAACCGTGGTCGCATGACGGCATGCATACGGTGAGGATATGAGAGCGTGGTAAAGGCAGCCATGACGAGTACAAGACAAGGCGACGGGTAGGGTGACTGAGTGCTCGGCAGCGGTGAGGTGACCCCGGTGGCAAAGGTAGGCGAGGGCTATTTGTCTGGTTCAGAGGGTTTGAGTGAGGCGGAAGGCATCGGTGGCCCCTGTCCTTTATATCTGTCTGTACTTCCCGGGGTTGAAGCGATAGATGGCATCGGTAATGCTGTCAGCAGTGAGACCATAAGGCGGGCTTCCTGAGATCTACTTCCGAGAGGAAGCCCAGCCCATGCGCAGGCACCAGAAGTGGACAGGTAAAGAACAGAATTTGAGAAGGATCGGCGGAATGAATACCGCTGTGTGTTGAGACAGGACCTGTTTTGACACCCAATATCGATATTCACGCGCAGGATTTCTAAGGGGGACAAGTCCGTAGATGGGCCTGGCCATATGCTAGATTGCCCGAGGAAGGGTGAGTTGCGCTTCTGATTGCAATTTCGTCGTATTTCTGGCTGCTCAGATGACGTGAACACTTTGAGCTGCTGTGGACCCGTCGTATGAGCAGCAAACTACCGAATTCGAGGTGTCAAACAAGCTACACGCGAGCCGTCCTCTTACCTGAGAATTGTGAACCAATTGCCGTATGCACTGCGGTGGTAACCACTTGGTGTTGCCACAGAGCCCATCATTAAAGCTTCGCTTCGGGTGCCTTCCGTTGGGAAATGCTGATGTTATCCTTGGTTATGGTGAGAAGGTTATGTCTCATCTCTTGATTTTACGAATCTTGCAAGCATATAAGAGTTGTCTAGGTGGTCCTAGGGCTGGCATATGAAGGCTTGTTCGAAGCGTCACCCTCGTCGCCTTTACGTCCTGGTTTCATCGTGTCAACCACTCAACGAACCATTTGAAATACCAAATCGGGACTGACGGAAAATGCCGCATGTGTCTTTGGTCCATTTAAACCCTGAAAGGAAACAGCCACCGAGGTTCTCTGGTTTATGAACCATTTATCACTGTCTCTCACTACTCTTTTGACCCAGCTGCCGCCGATTAACACGGACGAGGAGACCTGTATAAGACTCGACATAAGGCTCTCGATCTATCCCAGGATTTCCGTATGACTGAAAGAGCACTCACTGTGGAGACCGTACACGAGACCATGATCTCGTGGCGACAAAGGTTGCAATCGTTTCTCCCATCTTGGACTGTATCATCACCAGAACGCATGGCGGAATCACTCGAGAGTCCTGCCGCGGAGGAGAATTCAGGAATGCAAGTCCAGTACTTTCAACCTGGTCTCGTCGGAGTCTAATCCCACTTCTATATCTACAGGTCCTCTTCATCGGCTGATGAGCCTAGCTCCCCGGACGACACGATGTCATTCCATGGAATTACAGGATCTGACACTCTCGAGACACTGAAGCCCGTCAGATGGTCCTACACGCGCCGCGAGTGGCGTCGACCTCACCAGCACCAGCGCGACGTAACTCCGCCATCGTCCATTCGAATACTCACCTGGAATATCGACTTCGCTACCCCAAACCCAGGAGTACGTCTTCAAGACGCTCTCAAGTATATCCAACAAACAGTCTTCGATTGCAAAGACATCGCGGACAAGCCAGGGCCGTGCTGTATCTTGCTCCAGGAAATACACATCGACGCCTTCGATGTTATCGCTGGCCAGCTTTGGCTAAGAGAACATTTTCTGATGGCGCCGTCCTCTCCAGAGCACTTCCATGCGCACTACGGGCTAGTCACCCTCATTTCCAAGGATATCCCTGTATTAGGTGTACACGACGTCACTTTCGGCGGCTCGACGATGGGACGCTCGTCGCTCATGGTTGACTTGCGCATGTTGCCTATCAAAGGCGATAGAGGGGAACAGAAGCCAGTCACTCTGAGAGTTGCAAATACACACCTAGAGTCTCTCCCCATTGGCGCCGCTCAGAGACCTGTCCAGCTTGCGACGATAGCGGCAAGACTCAAGGACAGCAATATATATACCGGCATTGTCTGTGGCGACATGAATAGCATCGGAGAGAGTGATCGGCATATTCATAAGGACGTGGGGCTGAAGGATGCCTGGACTGGGGGAGACGAGGATGAGGCCGGATACACTTGGGGATATCAGCCTCGCTGTCGGTTCCCTGTCGGTCGCCTCGACAAAATATTGTACACGCGAAACGGGCACTCCGACGTCAGGATCGGGGAGCCAGAGAGGGTTGGTGTTGGTGCGAAGACCTCGCAAGGTCAATGGGTGAGCGACCACTACGGGCTCATAACATCTGTTGCAGTATGAGCAATTCTCCAATGTAGCACTATGTTTGTTGTGTATTCTCATGAAAACTTCTTGCTGTATCTCGAACACGTTTGCATGTCCCCTGTATGTCATACAACCATCTGTAGCACTGTTGTTGTACCTCTATGACGCACCGTTTGTATTAGAACATTGTGTATGCGAAACGGTTGATTCCTTCATATATATGTTCACCTCGGACTGGCAACATTCGCAATGCGTGTCTTCTGCATTGTGAGACATTGACGTAGAGTTCACATGCTATTGCCATGCACGCACCATGCTGTTGGCATCTAAGTGACATAGTATAATAGGCTAGAAGATGTGGCCCGCTGCAGATCCGTCACAGAAGCGACCTGCATGAAGAAATCAAGACGACCCGAAATACGGAACTGATGATGAGTTCACGGGCGGACTCAAGTCGACACCACACTTCTGCTGGTGGGACACAGAATGACTTTCCTACCCAAGAGCAAGACCGACGTACTTGGTCAAATCCCCTTTCCAGCTCTGTCGTCCACTGTACGACGTCGCAGCACAAAGGCTTGAACGACGGCAACGCTTCCGGGAAAACCGTGCTGAGTATATTGCGTCCGCAAGCGGGCGAGAAGACGACCCAGAACCATGCCCAAGCCATGGCATGATGATAGCATGATGGCATAGTCATCCTGTTGCCGGGTGCCGAGCGTGAAAATAGCACAAATGACCTACCAAGATAGCGATAATCTGCAACCTTGCATTCGACCGCGGGCAGCAAATATGGGGTGTAGGGTATCGCTGCGTGCAGAAAATCGAGTTCTCTCTACCTGGGGGGTCAGAGAGCGTGCAATCGGAGGAGGGAGAGGAGGAGGCACTGCGGACGAGCACGCAGTTAGGCCGAGAAAGTGCGAGAAACGAGGTCCGCTTTGTTTGTACCTGGACCAAACAAAGCGCGCAGGACGCGGTTACCTCCGAGGGTATATAAGGCGACGCATGATCTCCGTCCTTTCCCAGCAACAGTCGCCCCTCGCTGCTCCCTCTCTGTCTGTCCCCCTCGTCGCTGTCAGCAATGAAGACCGTCTCCTCGCTCGCCGTCCTCGCCGTCATGGCCGCCTCCGCGGCCGCCCAGGGCCCGATGATCAACACCCCGTAAGTATTCGCGTCGCTTGGCGCCCCGTCACCTGCATGTTCAACTTTCCGTCCACAGTGAGGGCGTCATCGTCTGCCAGCCTCTTCTCCTCACCTGGTCTGGAGGAACCCGTAAGTGACTGTTATGTTCTGGAGGAAGTTCCTAGTCTTACATTCGCTCTCTTAGCCCCCTACTTCTTGGTACGCAGTCCAGCTCATTGAATAAACACAAGTTTTTCATATTGTTCTCAGAGCATCCTTCCGGGTGGTCAACCCAGCGCTGCTCCTCTCGAGCAGTTCACTGACCTCCAGACCACTAGCTTCACCTGGAAGGTTGACCAGCCCGCAGGCACCAGCCTCGGTCTCACCATCCGTGACAGCACGGGTGCCTCTGGCCAATCCGCGCCTTTTGATGTCCACAGTGGCCGTGCGTCATGAATTTCACCAAATCATGATGACATAAGACTGACGTCGTCGTTACCACAGCCGATACCAGCTGCTTGAACGGCGGTGCCAACTCCTCGTCTGCTGGAGGCTCCTCTACGGCCGCCGGTTCGTCGTCTGCTCCTTCTACGACCTCCGCAGTTAGCGGCTCAGCATCATCTTCTGCTGTTGTCACTACTTCCGTTTCCTCGTCCGCTGCAGGTTCATCCTCTGCAACCTCGCCTGTTTCCACCCCTGCCAGCTCGAGCCGGTACGTTCTTTCATCATCTAAATCTCGTCTCTATCTGACATCTCTCCCAGTCCTTCTAGCACCTCTGGCACCTCTTCGGCTCCTTCTAGCTCCAACACTGCCTCCGGCGGTGCTTCTAACAATGGCGCCCACTCCATTGTTGCTCCCTTGAGCTTCACCGGTTTCCTTGGTGCCCTTGTCGCTGCCGTCTTGGCTTAAGCGCATCCTGCTGAGGACTGGTCTTCCCGTTACAAGAACTTGGTGGTTCACACGCGTCACCCCTACCGCCTTTGTTCTCTCTCGGTTGATTCCATTGCAATCGGACATTCTGACAGATATCCCCTCCCTATCGTGCCTTCCCCTCTCTTGCGCGATTAGAACCCACTACCATCCTTCTCTCTTGAACTCTGATCTTCTGTTCAACAAAGTAGTGTCTCACCGTTCGTAATATCCCGATTTTATTAGCGTCTTCAGACACTCTTTCACCCCCGCCTTCCCCTATCCTCTTTACCTCCGCTAATGCATTTACGTTGTGCTACGGACTTTATATTTTCCTGATGATTTGTTTCCCATCTGCGGACCCGGAGTACCTTGTCTGTATTGACCAAGGCATACCAGTCAATTGATGTGTTACCCCTCTTCCTGCAGATTGACTGTCTACTTTCCTGTTGTACCGTGGCTTTGGTTCTGCAATAGCTGTAAATTTCGACTGTGCGACAAAATGTTACGTTGGTTTGCTCGTCGTTGAACGTTCAGTGTCCAGGAACCATTCGAAGGCGTGCAAGTAGTAAGCGTGTACGTACCCAACATTGCTGTTACAGGAGTGCCACGATGCACTGACATGTCATCCAAGGATGACAGAGAAATGCGGTGTATCTTCTGTGACAATCTCCTTTATAGAGTGAATTGTCTCGTACTCCGGTTGATGGGTGCGAATCCCGTCGGAGTACGAGACCACAGAGGAGAATATCGTTTTAGGGGACTATCGCAGAGGATGTCCTTACAAACATACTTACTCTATCAGTCAGAGGCAGGTCAATTTCAGAAGGAAGAGGTAGCGCATATTTCTCGAGATTCGGCAACTTGAACATGCGGCTTCTCTTCTTTAATCAGGTCAGTACCTGCACTGGATAGCCCTCGGACAGCCCTCAACATCCTTTATAACATGTCGCCGACGGTTGTTCGCCGATTCATGTGCCTGACCAACGGTCTTGCAAGGTCAATCTCTGGCGGCACCGGAACCGACAGAGCACATATCCGAAGGATGTCATTTCAATTGTCTTTGATTTTGATGCCGCCATTCAGCCCGAGGCACTTGAAAGGTAAGCTTACTTTGCATCTGGAAGTGATGGTAACAAGTATGAAGCTAACGCTAACCCAGGCGAACCAGGCCTAACCTTAGTGCAACGTTTGGCAATCTGAAGTTCAAGCGTTCACGGCATCGGAGGCGATCAGGTACGCGACTCGACTCCACACTGTTGTTGATGCACTGTTGTACTCAACACGGGATTTGTCATGTAGGCAGGCTTAAGGTAGGCCCACTATATGCTGGGTATATGCGCGCAGATTCTGCGTGTATGCCTCTCCTGAGAGCTTGCAGCATGCAAAAATCTACTCTGCATATTCTGTCCGAGACACGGTGACCGTTATGCGGTTTCCCCTGCTGTACAGGACGTCCGAGTTCCCGCAGAACGTATGTCAAGTATACCGACCCATTGTTGCCTGAGTCGATCACTGAATAGAGGCGAACACAACATTGACGAGCATGAAGAAAGAACGCCAAGGCTGTGTCTTTTCCTCGGATTGATCGACGCCGCTTGTTCGTAGATCAAATATGACCTACGGGCACCCTTGCGCGCATCTTGAAGGAAGTCGGCAGAGCAATTGACCATTGGGAATACCGGATGTTGTCTGTGAGTATTTCTAAAACCGATTAGTCGTCACCGTCGGCCCATAATATCCGTTGATATTTGCAGTGATAGGTGGTATGAAGGATATTAGCAATGAGGTGTACTACGACGCGACTTCGATGTATGCGTTTCACAGCCTGGTGACAATCGTACTCATTTCATCCGACTCGGACGTATTTTAGGGACTAACGTCCAATTGCATTCGTGTTCTTCAGGGCATGATGAGATTCAATCGAAAGGGTATAAAAGCGACGGGACGTCGGGTATGGTACCTCATCCTCCGGTCCATTTCCTTCTCTTCTACCCTCCCCTCATACCTCTTTACGACTGAGAAGCAATGGCACATTTCAAGTCTCTCTCTATCTTCGTTTTTCTAAGTGCCATTGCTGCCTATGTTAAAGCAACCGCTATTGACCGTCGTGACGTCCAACCCATCGAGGCCCGTACATCGTCGAAGGACGTTATCCAACTCGGTTACCCCACCGTGCATACGAAGGGTGCTATTTATTGTGAGCAGCTCTAGTCCGTGCTCTCTTCGCAAGTTGCTCACCGTCCGACCAGTCATGAACAATGATCCAAATGGTAACTATATCATTACGGCCGAGTTGGCTTCTGATGGCAAGCTCGTAAGTTTTCATCTCGCTGGTTCCCCGAGTAATATTCCTAACAGCTTGTCTCATTACAGTCTTACAAGGGGGCTTTCTCCACACACGGGAAGGGCCTGCACGGTTTGCCATTAGGTGGTGGAGATGGTCTCTTCTCGCAGAGCTCTGTTGTCGTCTCTAGGTCGAAGCATCTTCTAGCTACAGTGAACGTAAGTCCCAAGCCAAGAGGTTTCATGAAATATATGTTGATGTTCTTGCGTCAGCCGGGATCTAATACCATAGCCTTGTTCAGAATCAATCCAATGAACCCGGTCGAACTTCAGCTGGTCAGCCAGCCCGCTAACAGCGGTGGTGAATTCCCCGTCTCGGTTGCCTTTGACTCCAAGGGTGAGACTCTTTGCGCTATCAATAGCGGTAAGATCAACGGTGTCAAGTAAGTCGTACGTTAGATTACGACTTTAGAAAACGACTGACCGGTCTTCCAGCTGCTACCACGTTGACGATTGGACAGGCCTCAAACCAATCCCAAACACGCAGAGATTGTTTGGCCTGAACCAAACGACGCCTGCCACAGGGCCCGCAAATACTCCTAGTGAAATCATCTTCAGCGAGGACGGCTCACAGCTCATCGCGTCTGTCAAGGGCAGCTCGGTCGACCAACCCAGGTTCCTCGCAATCTGGGATATCAATAAGGATGGCAGTCTGTCGCAGCAATTCAAATCTGTCCCGGCGGGTCGCGGTGGTATCCGTCCCTTCGGTTTCTCCACTATTTCTGGCAAGAACGCTTTCGTCGTCGCGGACCCTGCTATCGGTTGTGAGATATTTGACACCTCTGGAAGCCAGGCTACCGCTCCTACTAGTACGGCTGTGAACGTCACCAGCCAGATGGCCATTTGTTGGACGGCGTACAGTCACTCGACGGGGAGCTTCTACTTGATTGATGCCGGTAATGCAGACGTGGTCGAGATAAATGTTGATGATTACCCCAAGTCTAGCGGGAAAGTCCTTGGTGTAAGTGCCGTTTCCTATTGATCCACGTTGACTGGCGATACTCACGGAAGCATCTATCTCTACACCTACGCTTTGCCTCAAGGCTCTGGCACTCTGGACAGCCAAATTGCTACAATTCGCAACGGAAAGACTTCAAAGGAGTAGGTCTAATTCCCTGAATATGGACAAACATTCGAGCTGATGAATCTTCTCAGCTATCTCTATCTTCTTGGAGCTGCGAAGACTTCCGTTGATGTTCTTTCATTGGACGGACCTGGAAAGGCCACTGTCGTGGGCGCATTCGACGTGAAGCCTATCGCGGATACTCATGGTTTGGCTATCGGTATGTCCCACTACTTCGTTGTCGCTATCTTTGGCTGATTTCCCATTGCCGTTTCAGATCCTAATAATTTGCAGGGTATGGCGACGTACACTCTGTAATTCGGCACCATATTACCACTTCTTGCCGCTGATTCTTTGAATTGGACTTTCGTTTATGACACGGACTATATATCCTTCTTCATGTACGACGTGGCTGATTGATATCTAAAATGCACCTTCGTCGCATTCAGAACCTTTTGTATTGGATACTGAATACGAAGATGAACATTTGGCAGCTGAACTTGCCAACTTGCCGTGCTCTTGGTAACGCCGGTTTACCGATGATTCGAGCAAGTAAGTTGAGCCTGAGTTTACTAGAGACGATTAGATCGCAAACTATGGCACTCCGAAGAGGGCGCCCTCTTGCTTGAAATTCACGGACACACGCTCTCCCTTGAAGAATTTGTGTGTCGACCGTGGTGGGGTGCACAAACCGTTGAACGTTGAACTTGGGTTCGTACCAAGGTTGGTTCGGTTCGATTCAACAAACACGGTCACATGCGTCGCCTAGGAGCGGCAACGCGATTTTGTCGCCGGCAACTCAACCTACGGAACGCGCTCATCTTGTAAAGCACTTCCTCCAACAAAACTAGATGTGTCACAATGTCCACGGAAGAGATCGACGCTCAGCGTGAAATATACCGCCAGCAACTCGCACAATCCCTGCAAGAAGATGAGGATCCTCTGGCCGCATACGACAGTTTCATCAAATGGACAATCTCGAACTACCCTGGCGAGCTGCTGGCCCGATCGGGGCTCATAGAACTCTTGGAGGAGGCAACGCGAACTTTTAAAGACGCTGGATACAAAGGCGACCTACGATACCTCAAGATGTGGATTACATACGCTGGGTGTGTTGAGAAGCCTGCTACGGTGTACCACTACGTTCTACAGGAACAAATTGGCATACTTTACGCTCAGACTTATGAAGAGTTTGCTCTGGCATTGGAACAAAGCGGAAGGTGTGTTGTATCGCGCTTTACTGTTTCTTCTGTTCGTTGAACATGTGCCTTAGGCGAACAGAGGCCGAGCGGGTTTACCAGCTCGGAATGCAACGTCGCGCACGACCTGCAGAGCGGCTCAAGAAACGTTATGCTGAATTCCAAGCGCGCACTCCAGGAACCCCTATTCCCCAATCCAGCTCGACGATCGGGAGTCCTGCTATCTGGAAGCTCGCGTCTGCCGAAACGCAGGCCATCCGCAGAAACCCTCTACGCAACCATCCCAAATCTAAATCATCGTCATCTAAATCCTCCTCTTCAAAACCGACCTCTGCTTCTCAACCAAGTTCCTCATCTGCTAGCCAACCAATTGCTCTCGTCGTCGATACCACTCATGATCGCTATGCCCACATCCGCAACCCTGCTCCCCCAGCCCCAGGAAAACGCCCCGAGAAACTTCGGTTCAACCTATCCTTACTTTTCACTCAAGACGGCACTGAATACAGCTATCAAGAAGCGCGTGCGAGATCCATGGGTCTCCTAGGAAAGAAATGGGGACCTCCACCACCTTCCGAAACCCGCAAAGTTGGCTTTGCCGAGCCAGACAGTGCTGGAAAGAATACAAAGAACCTCACAAAGCGTAACGTGGGCTGGTCGGGCGGAGAGCCTACGGTGACGCTTGCTACGAAGGAAGCACTGGCCGATGTGTTTGGAATGTATAATTCACCGGAGAAGAGTTTGAAGTTTGGCAAGGTTGCTGCTGGGAGTAAGCATGCGCCTGTCAGAAAGATCGAGTTCGACGCGCCGATGCCCTCCATTACACCCATGGGCCCACCTGCTTTCAAGGCGAGCAGAGACGAGAACGCTGATGTAGGGAAAACACCTAGTAAGCTACCCCGAAGTTTGCTGTTGATTGGGTTCGCGTGCTAATTGAATACCTGTAGTATTCCGCCCGTTCGTAGATCCCTCACTTCAGAAGAAAGAGAACGCTACTCCAGGCCCTGCAGTAAGTTTCCGTACTTCTCATCCTTCATGCCATTGATGCCATTGTCATTGTAGTTCAAGCCCTTCGTAGACGAACAGCAGCAACACCACAAACCTCCTGCGATCACACCAGATCCTGGCCGTCGCGTCCTCGCAGTCAAAGAAACCTCTGCTCCTCCGCCGCGTTCTAGCGAGAATGCGAATCCTCCCCCGGCTCCTCGCGCAAACGAGAACGCCGGACCATTCCAACGACCCAAGACACCTTCAAACAATGTCCTCAAACCTCTTGGCGACAAAATATTCACCCCAGGTTTCTTGGGCGACAAAGGTATTGCCCTGTCACGGTCATTGTCGAAGAAAGAGGAGGGTTCTAGCGGGGCGAGCACCAAACCCGCGCCGTTCAAGGTGTTCAGTCGACCTCCCGCAGATGCGATGATGAACTTTGGTTCTGGCATTCTCGCAAGCTCCAAGTTAACGGACGTGGGAAGCAGTCGACAGCCATTCATGCCCATTCGCGGGAGGGCACCCCTTGCTAGCATAGCTCGCCCACCGCCGCAACCTGAACGTGAGCCCACACCCGAACCGGAGCCTGAGCCTGAGCCTGAGCCTGAGCCTGAGCCTGAGCCCCAGCCTCAGATGCAACAGCAGTATGAAGTCGACGAGGATTACTACGATACATCGACAGATCAGTCATCTGAGATGGAGGATGGCCCTCAGCTTGTACAGATGCAGATGCATATGCAGCCCACCATGACCCCTACGACTAGCACCGAAGACTCTGAGGAGAATTACCAGGAGGAGGAGCTAGGAGATGATTACCATCCAATGGGTGGACGACTCGGCAGGTTTCAGGTGATGACTCCAATTACGGAGCGTACCCTGGAATATGCAACGTCGACGAGCGCGAGAACCACGCCGGGAGATGTGAACGGTCGACCGGTCTTTAGGAGGGAGGACCCTGTTGAGACTGCCGCACAGCTCGCCGCTGAACTTCGAGCTGAAGAAGAGCAGGGGGAGTACGACTACGACGAACAAGAGGATGAAGACGTGCAGCAGCTGGAAGAGAGGACAGGCACGTTAAGCATCGCGGATGCTATAACTGTCGCTTCGAAGTTCCACGCACCCAATCCATGCAATCCCTTCGATCCTGCGATCCTCTCTACCTTGCTTTCACTTATCCCCCGGGATAAGGACTATCATGAACTGCGACCGAAGGAGTCTGGGAAGCTTGATGCACTGCAGAAGTTCGCCAAGAGGAAGTCGCGACGAACCAGCGCAAATTCCACCAGTTCAAAGAATGGTATCGATGAGGATTCTGTCGAGGTTGTGTTACAGACCGAGAACGGCGGTCAGCGTGCATACAAAGTTGTCGATAAACTCGGAGAGGGCGGGTTCGGTGCTGTGTTCGAAGCGTTGGACGTTCAGGCGTTGCAGGAGCGCAAGAAAAAGCAGAAATCGACTAGCGACACCGACTCTGACTATGACATGCTCAGCGACGAGGAAGACGAAGATGAACCGATTCCCAAAGTTGCTCTCAAGGTGGTCAAACCTCGCAGCCTTTGGGAATTCCACGTTCTACGCCGAATCCACACCGTGCTCCCATCGTACCTCCGGCAATCTATCATCTCACCTCAAGCTCTCTACGCATACGCCGACGAATCTTACCTCATCCTAGACCTCTGTTCGCAAGGCACCTTACTCGACATTGTCAACCGAGCTCCTCAAGCAGGTATCACCCAGCAAGGTGCCTGCTTGGACGAACTTCTCGTCATGTTCTTCGCAATTGAGCTCATGCGCGTCCTAGAAGGACTCCATCGCTCAGGGTTCATCCACGGCGATGTGAAGATTGACAACTGCCTATTGCGAATGGAGGACGTGCCTGGCCCGGCGAGTGCTTGGGATAGCGTCTACGACCCTTCGGGCGAGAATGGTTGGCGGTACAAAGGAATCAAGATGATTGATTTCGGGCGTACCATCGACACGAGGCTTTTCCCCGCCAACCAGCAATTCGTCGGCGACTGGCCAACCGACGCAAGGGACTGCTTGGAGATGCGGGAGGGTAGACCCTGGACGTATCAGACCGATTACTTCGGTTTGGCAGGAATTATTTATTGCATGCTATACGGGAAGTACATCGAGGCTTCCTCCGTTGTCAATTCCCCCTCCGCCGATGGACAGCCTAGGTACAAGTTGTCGGCTTCGTTCAAGCGGTATTGGCAAGTGGACATCTGGACGAGGCTTTTCGATCTTCTCCTGAACCCGACGTTGGTCAAGGACGGAAAGCTGCCGCTGTGCGACGAGATGGCATCTCTGCGGGTAGAGATGGAGACGTGGTTGCAGGCGAACTGTAACCGCGCGAGTAACAGCTTGAAGGGTCTGCTCAAGAAGATCGGGTTGTCGCTGTTGGGTGGGAAGGATGGCCGCCGATAGAGGAAGCAAAGTCTGATTCATGTACATAATTTCACCTTTATTCACGAATGCTGTTTTACTGCTGTTACCGTATGTCAATCACACTTTGTCAATTTTTCGTTCCGTTCGACTATGTCCATTATGTTGCTGTACTTAGGTACTCGCCTCCCTGTCTCGTCTCACAGTAACGGCCTCAAAGATTCCGCGTTTGGTACGGCCGCCAGGGCACAGCATGCATGAAGACAGCAGTATCAGAGATTTGCGAGGACGATCGGTACCGACAACATTGACGAGGGAAAACGCAGAGGGAAAAGCGATGAACTTGAACGACCAGCTGAAATGCCTGAAAGCCTGAAATCTTGTGAGGAAAATCGGGAATCACAACAAACAATGCAGGGGTAAAAAGGATGAAATGCAACGAGGTAGGTACAAAGCCCGGCACAGTGATGACAACAGACAGACGCAGACACAGACAGGGAGTATACGTAGAAACATGACAGGGGAGAAGACGAGGCAATCGGTAGAGAAACGACGCTGAGAGACACGGGGAGGGGTTGAGAAAGGGTTGGAAAAGACAAACACAACAGGAGAAAAGGGAAAAGGAGGAAGTAAAACAGGGACACAGCTACGAAGGAAGCATGAAACAAAAGTGAACTAGCTCGTATTCACCACACTCCAGAATAAAATCACCCTCTTCGGTCATCCCACAGAAGTAATTCCAGCCTCTAATAAGAGAGGCTTTCAAACAACATCAACCTCATCATTATCGAAGGAAGAGAGGATCATCATCAACCAACAACAATCACCATCATCCCATCCCACCATCCCATCACCATCCATCGCGTTTGGTGTTTCGTGAATAAACGAGCTAGTCCTTGAAATCCCCGCGAGACATACGCAACGTTGCTCCCTACTCGTAAAGCCCAACCATAACCCACCTACGCCACGAAACCAATCGACGCCCCCATATCCGTATCAACTGTCATCACCATCATCAAACGCGTGGCTTTGTACAGGATCGGACTGGTTGTCGATCCCCTCATCCGTGGGTGACACCGCCCATGGGGACGGGCGGGGCGGGCGCACCTTCGTATGGATGAGGCGGGACACCGGGGGCGCCGTGAGGAGGCATCATCATAGGGTACGGAACAGCATGTTGGACTATGTTATATTTTGCAGTCAGTACTGTGAAATTTGTAAGCGAAGAGAGATGCTTACGTTGGGGAGACTGGTGGTAGTATGGGTGTGCGTGTGCGTGCGAGGGGATAGGGGTAGGCGGCATGGATGGCCTAGGGCCGGCACCGTTCGGTGGCGGCGGGTACGTGCCGGGGGGAGGAGGAGGCATGAATTGTGGCGCTGCGAAACCGTCTCAGCTAAAAATCAGAACCAGAGGATTCGTGAGGAACTTACGAGGCATCTGTCCCATGGGGGTTGGCGGGTACATAGCTAGAGATTAAAAATGCAACGTCAGACTCGACAACACTCCTTCACGATAGGATGTACATACCATTGGGAGGAGGCATATGAGGGTAAGGCATCGGCTGCATATACGGACCAGGCATATATCCCGGTGGCGGAGGGGGCATCCCAGGCATCATAGGCTGAAAATACAAAACACGCGAACCCATCATAAGTCCAAACCATCATCTATTTTCAAGACCAAAACCACAAACTCACCTGTCCAGGATAACCATACGGCGGATAAGCGTATACGTATCCCCTTGGAGCTTGAGCTTGAGCTTGAGCAGCTGCGGCGGGATCTTCTTCGTATGTTGACGGAGGCATGGGAGGGGGAGGACCAGGTGGGGCCATTTGTGGGGATTGAGGTTGTTGAGGTTGTTGAGGAGGAGCAGGCAGAGGGGGGAAGAGGAGCATGTAGCGTTTTCCATTGTATGGCCACGTAGGTGCTAGAAATCACGTGGACATGAGCTTTTGCTTCTTCCAACATATGCGCGAGAGAGAAGTTGTTACGAACCAACTTGAGAAGCCTCGGCGACCTTGTTATGTTTGAATGGATTAAAGTCTTCCTTGATCGAGACAGGCACGTTCTTCTTGTTCGGGCGTGTGGTGCCAAAGAAGGGGTTCGGAGTCGTAGGCTGGTTTTCTGACGCTGCAGACTTGCCGCTACCAGGCTTCGGGGAAGGAGAAGCGCCATTCACACTCGGAGATGCGACCTATCAACCACGATTAGACACAATCCGTCAGTTACATGTAAGGGGGAAAGTCGCTCGGTAGAGAAGACTATTGATATGTGAATGGATACTTACAGGAGAGAAGGGCTTCCCGTTCGGTCTGAACGAAGAAGCGTTTACATTCAACCTGTTTGCAGCACCAGGGCTCAAAGGCGTGGGAGGTCCAGCAGGGGCAGCACCATGTCCACTCGAAGTCCTAATCGTCGGCGGGGTAACACCACCATTCTGCGCAGAAGCAGCAGGGCTCGCGGAAGAAGAGCCATTCGAAGGCGCCGTACTGTTCCTCTTGCCCTTGAACGGAGGAATAGGCTGGATATACATGCTAATCCTCTTCCCGGTCTCAGCAGGTTTACCGTTCTTCCCGGCAGACCCAACCCCAGAGATACCGACCGTACTCTTCGCAGCCGGAAGACCTCCGGTGCCTTGAGCCTGTTTGGCAATCTCGGGGATCGCAGCGGGCGGTTTGGCCGAGTTGAGTGCAGAGGGTTGGTTGAGACGAGTGGAAGTGGCGGAAGCGTTAATGGCGTTGGTGGTTCCTGCGGGAGCAGTCGTGTTGAGAGGACCGATGGCGCGCGCCTGGTTTGATTCGGCATCCTTGGACGACTTTTCTTTAATCTGGCGTTGCTTCTCTTCATCCTTGGCAAGGATGGGGACGAGGTCATCGGGAATCGGCTTGTTCAGCTGCACAAGAGACTCGATATCGCCATTGAACGAAGGAACACTCGAAGCACTCACCTTGAATGTCTTGCTGAACTTGATGAGTTCTGCCATACGTTTGTCCATCTCGTTCTTGACGAGAGCCTGTCTCTTCTTGATCAACCTGTCCTTCTCGCTTGAGACAAATTCTCGGAACGCAGGGACAGCATCTGCCGGCTAACGAACGTGAAGGGAGGTTATAACGAGAAGAGGTTAGCGGGATCAAAAGAATTGTCCCCAACAAAGGACAAACAACCGTAACACAACCCGATCATGAGAGGGCAATCACGGAAAGGCAGCAAAGCAACACAGCAATCACACGAGGCATTCAGGGAGATCAGCAAAGAGAACCAACAAAACGCAATCAGTTTTCCCCGGCTATGTCAACGAATAAGTTGAACGGCTGGACATTACCTTGTTTGCAGGGGAAGCAGTGTTGGCGTTGACAGATACGGCGGATCCGTCTGGTGCGTTCACGGCAAGTTTGGGGATCTCTGGTTTCGCGTTGGCGTCCTTTGAGGGGGCGACACCACCCGCATTGCCTTTGCGGGCACCGGGTGGGACGTAAGCATTCGCACTGCGAACTACGGCGCCATACCTTTTGGACAAAACAAGTATAGTCGCAAAGTTCAGTGCATTGACGCAATAAACGTGAGGATGTATGCACGCACTTGTCTTCCTCGTTGGTGCTTTCGCCACCTGCAAAGTTCATGACTCGCTCCTCTGCAATGTGTGGGTTGTTGGTTGCAGTCTAGAACATCCCAGAATGTCAATATATGCCGCATGTAGGAAGGAAGTTAGGGGAATCGCGCAGTCAGTGGTCTAATGGAAGCAAATACGCACCCCTAGAATCTCAGCAGCCACAGCCTGAGCCTTCTTCTCCTTCTCCTTGTAATCCGGTGCATCCTTGTTAAGGGGAGTCGTGTACTCGTCTTCATTGAAGCTGGTCTTTATGCCAAATAACTTCTCGTTCGCGTCAAACTGATCCCAGGCCTGCTTTCCGGTGGCAGCGCCTGGGCCAAAAGTGAGCTCGTCCGTGTTGCCTGCGTTAGGCGGGGCAGAGGGTTGGGTAGAGGCTTCCGGGGAGGAGGGCTGCCAGGCCTGCAGCTCGCGCTCCCGCCGAGAGAGACCCTTCTGACTGATGTCTGTGTCGGTCTTGAACGCTAATAGAAATGAATGTGTATGCCAACGCCACTCTAAGAGCACAGAAACTTACTGTCCGTTCCGTTGGGCGCCTTGGCATCGGCGGGACCAGAAGCCCATGTGTCGATGTTGGTGGACGCAATAAAGAAGGACTCTTTGAGGGGAGCCCCGGGCTGGGTGAGCTCCTTAACGTCCTTAAGAGTGACGCCGGTCGTGTCGCCTTCTCCGCTGGTGGAGGCGACGACGCCTTCGTAACGCTGTTTGGTCTTTGTGGAAAGCGTAATAGTCGTGCCCTGGCATGATGACGAGTGAGCACTCGGGTACTGTGACGAGTGTGATGCGGTACATACCGTCAGGCCAGAAAGCTGCTGCAATACACGATCCTGCGGTTTGTCGTTGCGAGGGCCGCCGTTTGGCTGGCCGAGAGGGGGAAACGCGGCGGGGCTCGCGGGCTGGGAGACGTTTGGGAGGCGTGCGTTGGAGCCCGCTGGAGAGAAAGTGGGTGAAGCCCTCGCGCCCGACGACCAGGCGGGTGGCCGGCTGCATGTAAAGTCAGAGACGGAGACGGAGGAACGACACGAGAGAGACCAACCGAGCAGGATCTGCCTTGCGGGCTTGCTTGGGGGCTCTTGCGGTGGTCGCCATGAATCAAGTCCCGCTGAAAGGGGAGAAGGTCGAAAGAAATGTCGAAAGCAGAAAGGAAAGAAAGCGAGAGAACGGAAGAAGTAAAGGAGGCTATGAACGCAGACAGATAACAGCAGAGCAGCGCGGCGGACTGTGTGTCCTCGTCGTGGGCTGCGGTGTGCGGCGGCGGTCGGGAGATGGCAAGGGTCGTGCGCGGGGGTAGGAGAGGGCTGGTCAATGCGTCGGGCGGCGAGCAAGGGGGAGTCGACGTCGTGCGCGACAGCGAGCTGGATTATGTTCAACAGCCGCCCGTCGTCTCGCGATTATTTCGGGCACGGACCCCGGACACCCCGTATCTATTTCTACTTCTACAGAGTACACATCACTATCCTGGATACTATCCTACTGCTCATCCTAGTATCGCGGGCCCACTCTTTTTCTTCTTCTTCTTGCCCCCGCTCGCAAACGACCGCCAGCTGTCCACCCGCTGCTCCCGTGTCGCTGCAGCACAGTCAGCACGCCGTAGCACAACATACACGGCACTCTCACCTTCCCATGTAGCCTCCTCCTCCGCCTTGCGCTTCTTTGCATTCTGCTCTTCCTCCTTCTTGCGTGCCTCGAGACCCTCATTCGCCAAATTCATTTTGATGGCTCTGCACTGTCATCAGTAGACAGCACATGCAACGGACTCTTGAAACTCACTTCCGTCTCCGCACTTCCTCGTCAATGAGCAGTTCCTTGGACTGTGCACGCAGCTGCTCCTTCCACGGCGGACTCAGTTCCTTCAGCCTCGGATCATCGTCTTCCAGCGTCGTTGGCAAATTCAACGATCGGAGGAGCATAATCCGGGCCTGCCTGATGGCCGCATTCAGCTCCTCGCGTTTCTTTTCATCAGAGAGTTCGCTCTCGGCCTAGACAGCTTTCTTAGACACCCAATGTCCATGTACAAAACTGAACACTCACCTTCTTGAGTAAGTCGAATGCATCTGGAGCACGAGGATGGGATGTCTTGTCAGGATGGATGACTAGTTATCAAACAACGTACATGTTCCAGAGCGGCGAGGTTCAATGAGGCGTCAAACAACCACAACAAGTACAGCAACCAATTGAAGATAAGCGCAGCAATAGTCGGAGAGGCGAGTAGACGGCTCACAAAGTGAGAGGTGTCGGTACTTCTTCTTGACGTCCTCGGGTGTGGCTGTCTCGGGCAAGTCTAGAATTTCATATGGGCTGAAAGATTGGTGGGCGTCGTGAGTAAGAATGTGTATATTAGAAGCGTGGGGGACGTACTTCAGCTTGAATGCTTTCAATATCCTGTCTACTTCGATCTCCCGCTGGAACGCAGTGGCTTCTCGATTCAGCAACCTCTCAATTTCATCGGGGGCCTTGCTCGAGGTCGCCATATGTTCCTACACTCTATACAAATGTTCAATGAACGTAGTTACGATACGTCTGAGCGCGTTCTAGGGAGGGTATCGTGGACGTCGGGTTGAAAGCTGGGTAAGCTCGATTTGGCCGGGGGCCGCTAAAGTAAGCGAGCACTAAGCGAGACGTTGTAGAATGGATTTGGCGCTCGGCTACTAGAAAGTCATTTCACTTCATGAACCACTTTCTCGTCGCTGCTTTGCGGCCAAGCTGCAAGGCTTCTCTACGGTCTTCAAGGACATGGACGGTATGTGCAGAAGATTCTATCTGAAGAAGAAATTGCCATTGTTGAATGAAATACCTGTAGAATAATTGGAGGCCATCTGCTCATTCGTACCGGTTCAAGCCGGCATGTTTACGAAGGACATACGCTACCGAACCTACCCCTGCTGAAGCTGGGCCTTCAAACCCAACGACCTCTGCATCTGCATCATCATCAAGCAGTAGTGAACCGAGAGTGTCGTCGACTCAGCAAAGGATACGTGAAGAGTACGCAGCCCGGCAGAGAGAACAATATGCCAAACGGAACAAGAGTCTGCTCATGTACACCTCCGCCGTCGTACGTCCCACCCTACCTCCTCACAACCCACCATGGAGTCATCTAATTTCACTTGTTGATATTGCAAAGATCGTCCTCGGCGTAGGCATAACATACGCAGCAGTCCCCCTCTACCGGATGTTCTGCGCCGCAACCGGTTTCGCCGGAACACCCAAAGTCGGAATGGGCAAATTCGAAGCAGACCGTCTGGTCCCCATCGAAGACGCAAAACGAATCAAAGTGCATTTCAACGCTGATAAATCCGATGCTCTGCCGTGGAGTTTCGTACCGCAGCAGAAGTTCGTTAGTGTGTTGCCTGGGGAGACGAGTTTGGCGTTCTATAGAGCCAAGAATGATTCGAGCCAGGATATTATTGGGATTGCGACGTATAACGTCACGCCGGATAGGGTGCGTTATGGTCTTGATCACACAGTGTGATGAAAGTTGGGTATTGACGCTACGTAGATTGCACCGTATTTCTCGAAAGTGGAATGCTTCTGCTTCGAAGAACAGAAGCTATTAGCTGGTGAAGAAGTTGACATGCCGTTACTCTTCTTCATCGATAGAGACGTCTTGGACGATCCTACATGTCGGAATTTAGATGATGTCGTCCTCTCATATACGTTCTTCCGGTACGTCCTTCACCTACACCGTCACACAGAGCTCAGCCAGACTGATACGTTATGCGCTGCTGTTAGTGCGAGGAGGAATGCCCAGGGACATTTGGAGCCAGATGCCCCTGACGATGTCGTCCAGGCTTCACAAGGGTTCGGTGATTATGAGATGGCACCGAGGGTGGAAGATCGTAGAAAGGCCGAGGCTGAAAGCAAAAGCACCTCAACATCTGCTTCATGATAAGTATAGCTACTCGTATAATTCGCATCCTAATGCTACACCCCCACTTCTCATCTCATATACTCTACTTTGGCTCGAACTGATTTTGAAGCGAAGCAAAAAGGTATGGTATTACATTGGGCTCACGGCCGTATTGGTATTGGTATTGCTAGGTAGGGAGAAAAGGCAGAAGAAAGCAAGAATAATACAACAAAAATAGTTTGTTCGCTACACCTGAGAGAAGAATCAAGATATTACTTGAGATCGCGCACGTCCTTCTGATACATCACCTCCTCTTTCATTCACAGAACAATCAAGCATGTCAATCAGTTCGTTCAGTTCATCAAGAATCAAGAATCAAGAACCAAAAGCTGCCGGACACCCACGTCCCCGTCACAGCAATTCAAGCTCTCTTACCCCTTTCTCTACCGTTCACTCGCAGCGTAGATCCCATCTCCCCCCTTCCCCTCGCCCAATCTTCCCCAGATCCGATCTCTAAAGATCTCCCAAGTTCGAACTCACATATCCCACTCATCCCACATCGCAGGCGAATTCACCTGCCCATCCATACCCCCCAACTCCGCCGTCTCAACCAACTCCACCAACTTATCCTCGGTAGCCACGACCTGCGGGTTCACCCCCAACGTCGTCTTCTTTCCCCTCATAGCGACAAGTAACGTATCTCCCTCATGCACCATCCGGATATCTTGACCTTCCATGACTTGGACTAGTTTGCCCGTACGGATGGTTCGGATCTCGATGAATTCGGGGGAGAAGAGGAGGATGTGGTCGCCTCTGTGGGCGTAGGAGGTTGCTTTGGTTTCCCAACGGAGGTACCCGCATGATCGTGTGGGGAACCCATGTCTGTCTACATAACATCCCAGCTCTAACCGTGCAAATTCATTATACCATATAAGTCGTTCGGATTCGTGTCGAGGTGTGGAAGAGTACTAACCGTCGAAGACGACCAATAACTCGTTATCCCCGCATTTGATCATCCCCAGTGGTTTCGCGTTTGAACATCGGGTCTTGAGAAGGTGCATCGGTGGATTTGAGTCCGCAGCAGAAAAGTCAGGTACGACGGCATGCATCGCTCCCAGTCTATCAAAGCCAATGTCAACGTCAACGATGAAAAGAGAGCGATGTCAGTTGAAGTATATCATTCGCGAAGGTCAATCGTTTGCTTACTTCTCAGGGTCAAAGATATGTATACCCCTCTCCGCGCAGATTCCTATGCTCTTCCTGAGCGCTGTCACCCCATGTACGTCCTTGGGAATTGAGATGGGCTGAAATGATGTTGATGCTTTTGGTTAAGAAGAGGAGATATCGGGTGTGACTTACAGGTTTGTACGGTTTATACGATAACGCAGTCCCCGTAATACTCTTCCTCCGCGCGAGCGAGATCTCTCCCGGTTGTAACGGCCGTACCAAGTGTAAATTCACCTGCAGGAAACTCCGCGTGGCATACAACACTACGCACAACTCTATCAGCTCGTTTCCTATCTCTCATCACTGCTATTCTTACCGATGTACTGTCCATTGAACCTCGCAACCTTGACAAAGTCGACAGCGGTATCGGGACCGCTCAGTTTCTCAAGGCTGGCGTCCAACGGTTGAGGTGGAGACTCGTCCAATCCTACACGAGCGAATAGGTCTAGAGAGAAAGATTGAAGACCTGCATCTGATTGTACGAGGAGTTTGTTATGTGTAGGGATCGTATGTAGGGAGATGGGTGATGGGAGTTGTAGGACTTTCTTGACGTGATCTGAACAGTCGAAGTTAGCCTTCCTCTGAAAGCTATAGGATTACGCAGGAAATGTACCTTGTCGACTTCTATCAAGAAAGTATACCCCGCTTGGACAGCCTACTGCTAGATGTCTTTGCTTCTTGTAGTCTGAGGAAGAGATGTTAGCTTTGGTATAGAAAGCATGTATAAGTTTGCTTACATATTGGTGTCGCGCAGTTAATCTTCCCCGTCAGTCGATGTCCACCAATAACGCCGTGCGGAGTGAGCCCATGCGTCTTGAAGTAGTAATCGTTCAACGTCTGCATCGCGAAGAACTACAAACAAATCAGTCATCAAGATCCACAAGACGAATGAACACGAACCAATAAAAACACACCTTATTCGCATCCTGGTTTAACCTCCTCAAAGCAATCGCCTCATTCAACTCCTCATACCACTTCTTCCTCTCCGCCTCACTCGCAGCATACAAAGTATACGAACGGATATGTTTGGCGCTAGCATGATATACGGTGAACGGATACATATTCCTGTAGCGAGATCGGATGGAGAGAGATTCTAGAAGAGAGCGGGAGGATGGTGTGGTGATGTCTTGTGACGAGGATTTCTCTTTGCGTTGCACGGGTTCGGCGTTAAATGATGCTAGGCGGAGGTACTCCAAAGGTATAGGCTGGAAGGCGGGTTTGTTAGGCATCAAAGGGGTAAGGAAGTACGAGTGTGCTTACACGTGATACTACAACATTCTTTACTTGACCATGAGAACGTAGTTCAGGTTTGAGAATAAGCACTGAACGTCGTCGGTGAGTACCAACTGCAGTGGGGAATCCCTTACGAGAGATAACGGAAGCTCACAATAGTTATCCAATAAAGCTGTATGTAGGTCCGCCCATTGATACGTTCCCACATTACTGTCACGGTACCGTCGAGCGAGGGTTCCGGAGAACCGTAGATTCCGACCTTCGTTGTACAAATCCAAATCCTGCGATACGACAAGTCAACCGTATATAGACGTAATTAAGCAAAATGGAGACATACGATAATCTCGCCCTTCTGGTACAAGAGACTCTCGCAGAGAGCCCAGAACTTGACCTTGGTCTCTGCGGTCTGAATCTTCGGCTGAGTACTTCGGATAAAGTTATTCAGCATATTCAAGATGAACGGCACGCTTTCGGGGTCTTGGTCGGGATGATCAGGCTCGGTATGCTTCAGCATTGTCTCCAGTTGCAGGAGTAGCCTGGGTAGTCGTGTCACAGGCCGGGAGAGGAAGGTGATGAGATCCCGTTTCCGTACTCGAGGATCTTGCGAACATTGGTTGAGGAAATATTGGTACTTTGTATTTGTTCGGAGTTCTGTACGATGTTGGGCCTCTGCAATCGGGTAATGTTCGATATATTTATCATATGCGGTCTGGAATTCGACAGTGGCTGCGAAAGGATAACAGCTAAGGGACAAGACTCGATTGCGAAAGACGCAAAGCTAACCTTGTAAGATTGGCGCGGCTATACTTTGGATTAGAGGATGCTCCTCTCGCTGTATTTCGAATAAGGCATCTCGCAGTTTGCGGTGATGTAGCAATATTTCGTTGAGATTATAGAATACTGTATGAATAAATCCTTTAACGCGTTGTTGGGGTATAGGCAAGGTGTTCAACATGGGTTCCACGAATATGTCGTTCACGAGCTCGAGGTCGCGAACGTATTCCTGTTCGGACTTGATAATCTCGAAAATGTTCGACTGCCGTTGGACTTCTTTCTTGTCTAGAACTTCTCTTGCTGCGGCGGGGACTAGTCGGTACCACTCTCGGTCACTTTCGGCCAGTTCATAGTTTTGAAATTTACGAAGACCTTCCTCTGACTCGAGACTGCAGTTGGATTGAGAGGAAAGCGATGGAATTAGATCAATATATATGTTACAAGAAGGTATAGAGAGGAACACACACGTCAGATTGGATAGTTCCTCGGATAACTCCGCAGATGGCAACTAAATGGGTTCAATGGAAGACTCATCGGTTTCCTGTCAGAATATTCATCAAATATTCATCACACCTCTGGACTGCTTTCGACAGATTCTACGAACGAAGGCGGTCTTGACATGCTCCTCTCGCTGACATTAATGTTCACTTCACTTCTTGTGCCCCGATGCCCCAGAGAGCGTTGACTAGGGGATGGCCTCAGGGTGGCCCTCTGGGAAGAGGACCGGTGGAGAGAGGCTTCTTGGGTGGAGTAGCGATTTGAACGGGACTCATACGCACTTGCGGCCCTACTGGGAGGACGCGAGGACGAAGCGGCAGACAAGTCAGGCTCAGGGAAGCTAGGGCTTAGAGGGTATGCTGAGTCTGGAGAGGCCAAAGCAAATGAGGAATTGTTGGGGTCATTCGACCAAAGGTTGAGAGGGTCATTATTGGGTGGAGGGGTCACCAGAAAGTTCCATTGGTCAGTCACTGGAGAAGGGTTTGTCGGGGGTGCTGCACCTGTTGGGATAGAGAGATGAGGGTGTCTGCGATAATTGGCCATTTCTCGCAGTCATGGACAGGGAACTCGCGTAAAGCCAAGTCGCGGTTCCTCGGAGAAGGAAAGTCTATAAGGTTATACTGCATACGATCAGTGTCAAAACGTGGTGTAGATTGGGGACGATAAGGCAGGCCATACCGTTGCTTTGTGGGGGGAGAACAACAACGACAATGTCGCTCGCGTACAAGGCCTGTGGCGGGCAGCATAAGTTAGCAGCAGCTCAGGGATACAAGAGAAAGTTGCAGCACATTCCAAGCATTTGCCCGGTCTGCCATCAGCCGTGACGACATATGCCCGACATTTCCTCAAGAACTAGTCCAGAAAAGGGATTTTGTGCTTTTGGCCACGAACTCGTGACGGCCGCTTTGGGCAGATTTCAGCTTTGCACCGCGTCAACACGTTTTTCCTGGGAAGCTGCTTTACGCCTTCTTCATCCAAACCACCACCAGTCCATCTGCGCTTCAGCCATCGTCGTCGTCCCCTCGCTTCGTGGCACGACTGACTGAAGGTATACAGCCCACTATTGCGTAAACAACCCACACTGACCCAACGTCGCCAGTGAGCACGCTGGAAACACCACAATTTGACTTCACCCGTTATACACTGGTGAATATACCAGCGCGGTATTGAAGCAACCAGGTGCCTACATCCCATTCAGCCCCCTCTACAATTCATAGCTTACGCTTTCCCCCTTCCGATGGATAAGTCTCATCGTACCTATGATATGCCAGTGGACGCCGTCACCGATCTACACGACGAAGATGACCACGACTCTTTGTTTGGTTCCCCTCCGCCGTCTCCTGGCAGGGGCAGGTCACCGTCGCCGCTAGCTCTCCCTGGGGGCAGCGGATCAGATGCTACACAAAACGTGGGGACCCTTGCACTTCCTGGTTCCCAACTGTTTTCTGAACTGCCATCCGTTCTATCAGCACCCCCGGTGACCTGCCCTCCTGCTACTGCTCCTGAGTCGCAGCAGAGGCATGCGCAGAAAGCTTCCTCTGCTCGGGCGGCAACTGTAAGTGCAAAGGCCTCTACTTCATCGGCAGGTGGTGGTTCTGCAACCCGCTCGAATTCCCCTGCTCCGGCGCCTCGCGCTTCGCGTGCGCAGAAGAAATCCAGCAAACGAGCACATCAGCAGTCTAGCTCATCTACACCTCGCCCTGAAGGCCCCAAGATATCTCTGCCGAACCCTTCAGATCCGCCTCCCTCGAATTTCCTTCGCAATCAACAGGCTTTGCTCGGTCTCGCTGGTCTCGTGAGTGGAATTAAACCTGCAGATCTCGCGAATCGTCACAACAGGGGGTCCACTCCGAGTAACCCAATCGTTGTGGAGGACGAGGATGAGACGCCGACCATCGGCAAAAACAATCCTGCAGGGTCTGTTCCTCATCATTCCGTCAATGTGCCCATGCCCTCTGGTCAAGATATCCTGCAGACGCTCGTTAACCAGAAAAACATCTTTCCGGTTATCGACGCTCTACTTCGACTCGCCGCGCGTACGTCTGAAGGACAACCTCAGCAGTACTCTGCCTTCCAGCGTCGAGGGAACGAACAGCCTCCTAACAAGAAGCGCAAATTAAATACGGTGCCTGCAGGTGCTGCTGACTGGGATGTCCCTTATCCTTTCGCTGCCGGCCAAGGACCGTCGGACTATCGTACGAACTGGGAACGTGAACGGGGCAAGCAGTTAATCGGCGATCTAATTGCGTTGGTAAAGAGTGCTGCACGTAAGGCTGCGGCGAAGAACTTGTATCAGACCATGACGATACAGCAGCAACAGCAAATTTGGGAGCAAAAGTATGGGATGCAGCCGAGGGTTTACGGACATTATCGTCCGGATACTCTGAACTATGGTCTTCCACCAGGTCAATCCGCCGTCCCTCCCATGTTCCACCCCTCGTCTGTCCATCAGCCATTCCCGTCAGGGCCGGTCCCACCGCCGCCGTATCCCCAGTATTACGCCGCAGCACCTTACCCCTACCCTTATCCCCCACAAGCATATTATCCTGCTCCACCATATATGTATCCTCCTCCACAACAAAATGATACCCCTGCATCATCTTCATCCACCGCATCTGCATTCAACGCATTTGACCTTCAATCAACATCAACATCTTCCAACGAACCCACGCAGCAATATCCTAACGACCTTGACGAATTCCTCGCCTTATTTAATGACATGCCGCAGTCTGAACTCGAAGAGATATTCTCTGCGCCAGCCTTTACGGATCAATTTGGACCTACGTCCGAGTCAGCCGCTCCCACCACGGAGAAGTCGGAGACCGACCAACAGGAAGGTTCGTCTGGTGCTGCGTCCGAATCAATAGCGGGGCCTTCAGGCTCTTCGGAATCAACTACGCAGCCCTCCGTTGATCAGTCCGTGTACGACCACGATCCTGCATTGATGATGATCGATCCGGCACTGGTGGCATTGTCGTTTCCTCAAACGACTGAGTCGTCGGCGTCCGAGTTTCCCCCCCAGGATCCTAGCTCAGTCCCTCCCCCACAGCAACCTCAGATATCTGTTCATACGCATCGAGGAAGTATAACTTCCACATCGAATGGCAACACTGGGCCTCCGACGCCTACCCTTGTAGGGTCGCCACTTTCTCTGTCCTCGCCTGACCCACAAACGCCTCATTGGGAAACCACTTTCCCCGATGTGGAGATCGCTGGTAGCTCCGGCGGGAACGAGGAGGGCCATGGCCATGGTAGGTCAACTGGGGATGCCGATGTCGAGATGAGGGATGGAACAGGTGCGTGTTTGGGTTCTATGTTTCCCTCGAGAAGCAGGTTAGTAACCAAGGTTGTGCGGTTCGCAGATGATGCGGATGGTTCGGGCAGTGGTAGCGGTACGGCGAAGGGTAAGGAGGTGATGAGAGAGTTCTCGCCGTCTATATTCGACGGACCTTCGACCGTGGGGGATTCGCAAGTAACTTCTCGTGAACAATCTGCTGTACCGAATTCAACGTTTGAGCCATTCGTTTCCCCTGTGCCGTCTTCCGCTATGGATGGCATTCCCTCCACTTCGCAATTGCCACCGAACCCCACGGCATTTAGTCCAACACCCACCTTTCCTATGCCACCGCTCTTTACCGGACCATCGGTACCTTACATGCATACACCGTTCTTTACCACACCTGGAGTACAGGTCGCTCAAGCGTTGGCTGCCGTACAACCCAAACCGAAGGTCAGAAATCGCGAAGATATCATTCGGCGTGCTCGGGCGATGCGTGCGAAGTTGGTGGATGAGATCGAGAGGGCAAAAGTGGCGATGTGGGAGACGACGATGGAGAGTGGGCTTCTAACGTTGTTGGCGAAGGACAAGTCATTGGGTAGCTGACATGGCGTGGCGCGGTGTGCTTAGCCTCGCATACATGGGCAAAAGTTGAGTAATGGTAGTTCGACTAATGAATACATCTACATAATGATTATACTTCATCTCAAAATCTCCTGACAAATGTACAGTCAAGAATCAAGATAGAGCCAGCAAGGTAGGGTAGGTATTGGTATACATGGTGTGCCGCAAGAAAGACAAGCGCATTTAGTCCGAAATCTCGATTATATCTTCCTGCGAGGGAGCAGCGCGTCTCTGCCGCTTCGATACGGGGACGTTCTCTTTGTCTCCATCTTCCCCTTCATCAACCAAGTCGATCACACCTAAATCAACTCGTTGCGAACTGCGAGCCTGCGAAGAAGATGCCACTGGACGGGACGAACCTGCCCGTCGTATGGGTTGGGAGACCGATATCGGAGCAGGACCACTGCTTGAACGTGAGGAGAATCTGCTTGCACCCTCTTCTGCTATCATCGTGATATCCCTGTCCTCTGTCCCCACCAGGGTTCTCGCCGTGCTTTGCAATCGCGTCTCCTCCAAAGCTGTACCGCGAGCTTCAGTGCCCACTGTGGATTCCAAGATCGAATTCATAGTATTCGTATTCGACTTGTCAATCTTGTATCTATGCTCTGCTTCCTCTGCTGCAGCCAGGGCGTCGTCATCAATGTCACAGGAGAAGTCGTAATCGGAAGAGCCGCCATCGTTCTCATCGAATCCAACGTCCATATCAACATCTTCGGTGGTTCGACCTGCGGTTCCTTGCGCACTTGGGAAGGTCCCCTGCAGTCGAACACGATTACGAAGATGAGTTTCCTCTTGTTCCTCATCGTCGGATGTAGATGTCATTGTAATCGGCGGTTTACGATGAGGAGTGAGGATTAGCTCTCTCGCCAAGTCAATCGACGCGCCGTGCTTTGTTACACTCGAGTTTGAGCCTGAACCCGATGAGGACGAAGGAGCTGGTCCGTTGAAGAATCGCGAACGTGTTGCTCCTGCTTGTGTTTCACCCGCAACGGCTCTGCGGGATTGTGGGGGAGGAGGCGTTTGTGATTGAACCTGGGGGGATTGACGAGAACGGGAACGAGATGGTTCTTCGTTGTCGCCATGCGTGACGAGGGTTGCGTCTGGTTTTGGTGAAGGCGACCTTTCTTGCGGCAATTCCGGGGTTTGTGCACGAGGCTGCTGGACAGCCTGAGGCTCAACTGGCGGGTCAGGTTGCTCTCGTTCCGGGTCTGGCTCTGGCTCTGGGGCGTCGAGAATTGGTGGTGGCTGCGGTCCTCCAGGGTCATCATCCTTGTATCTGAAGTTTGGCAGCGGTCAGGTCGTGAATTGCGACCTCGTAAGAGTTACCTACTTCATCCTCCTCCTGAGGCTCATAACAAAATCATATTCTTGCCGCGCCTCCCTGTCATCAGTCTGATAGCCAAGAATATTGACGGCGTTGGGCCTTAGAAATGCTATTCCCCTCCGTATTTGAGGATTACTGAGGATCATCTGCAGCGACATGATATCAGGAACGCTGTATCATTCCAAGGCTATCGTGCACTCACTTTACAACCCAACGAGGTTTTTCCTAGCTCTAAACCTTCTATACGAGTGTCCTCAATAGCAACGAGCTGCCTGTGGCCATCACTCAATACCATCTTTAGTAAGCTTCTAGGATATCTTGGGATGGGCCCTTCATCATCGTCTTGGCCTTCTTCGTCAGAGTTTCCTAGACCAGCGAGATCTTCCCGGTCTATTCTAATCTGCCGTACGTTTGACAATGAGAATGCGCTGTGACCAATCTCTTCAAGAGAGATGAGCTCAAGGAGGATAGGTGGGCCTCTCAATATAGTATTTTTAAGGGCCTTGATATTCGCGGTCAATCCCGTTGCCGGAACCATAGACAGCGAAAAGTCGGAACAGAGCAGTTGCTGATTGACTTGGGTTTGAATCTCGGCAATATCAGTTATAGGATCGAGGTTTTTGGTTTCAATCACCCAATTGTAACAAGCCTCAAGCCATTCCTACACACATTGTGAGTTGTAACTAGCAGCGACGCGCACTTTGTACTCACAGCATCAATCTTGGGTTTGGGATATCGTTGAATGAGCCATTTGGACAGCGCCTCTGGGACGGGCATCACTGCAGCGAGGAAAAACGCGTTCAACGCGGCTTTGTACGCGTAATGTTACAATATTTTCGTGTCAGATACCTTTGTTGGACGAAATGAAGTGAAATGAGGTTTCGAGTCAATGTACTTGGATAACAGCAGGTCTCGGTGTTGTGCGGAAACATAGCGCATGGCGCTTAGCGACTGGCGTTGAGTAGAAGCCGGCGCCAGGATTCTCATTTTCTCCTCTTTCCGTGACGCACAAGCATTCGAACAAAATTAAAATACTGTACTTAGCTGCGAACCAAATGTGCGTATGTCTGCAGTCCTGAACAAGTCCTCGTCGCGGCTCTGTGTTCGTTCTATGCTCGTCCCAAATCGCAGCCCCGTCGCATCATCCCATACGTCGGCGACTGGCGGACGTCAAACCCGAAGCAAACCAAAATTGCCCCGTTTGCCTATCCCCGACTTGCACCAGACTTTACAGCGATACTTGAGCTCCTTGGAACCTTTCTTACGTGAAAATGAGGCCCGGGATGGCATCCCCTTCGACACGGCCCTTCAAGCTCGCAAGGATTGGGCAAATACGTTCGAGCAAGGCATAGGCCAAAAGCTGCAAGAAAGGCTAAGAGGTATTTCGCTGCAAGTTTGCTGCCATCACATTTGCCTATAGACAGCAGACCTTGACAGGTCCTCCCCGCACAACTGGCTCGATGATAACATCTGGCTTAGGGTAGCGTACCATGAATGGCGCGCGCCGTTAATCGTCAACTCAAACTGGTGGTTATCCTTCAAGTACGACCCCAATGTCCCCGAAGACGTTATTCATGGTTTGCGAAGAGAGTATGTCGAAGGAACATCCATCACCCCTTGGCAAGTGCGCAGGGCCTCTTGGTTGCTGTATCGTACGCTCGACTTCAAGGCACGGTTGGCAAGGTGCGTCAAGCTGAAACCAAAGTGCAAATATGTGCGTGCTCACCGTATCGCAGGCAGGAAATATATCCAGAAACAACTCGGGAAGGTATGGCGCTCACTTTCGTATCTCTGCTTTCTTACTTAGTGCAGATAGGCATTTGGTTTCAACGGACCATCGCTTTGAACTTCAATAAATCTCGGATACCCCAGAAATCTTGTGACACATTCTCGTCGCTGCCCTTGCCCTCGGATCCCACGTCAAGGACCATTACACTCATTATTCATAACTGGCTTTACTCCGTACAAGTTCTTGACGATGACGGTAACACGCTGCCTCCCCGAGAGCTAGAACGTCGGATGTTCTCTGTGGTCCGGGATGTATCTCGTCGCCTCAAGAGTGGAGGACGTGCCGTTCCCATCGGCGTGCTCACTGCAGATGACCGGGATATCTGGGCCGAGGTAGGTATTCCAGATACCAAGCTATGCTCAACGCTGACGACTCGTCCTTCAGAATTTGACACATTTGCTCAGCATTTCTCCATTGAATGAAGAAATTTATCGCAAAATCAACCACTCTATCATTGCCGTCAGTCTCGATCCCTGGACGTACACACTTCCTAGTTTCTCTCCATCATCAGCGCAGCCGTTACCTGCTTCTGACTCCCAAGAGGAGGTCGACGCCCACTTACACAATATCCGTTCTTCCCACTCATCGAGGCCCGGACACAATAGATGGCTCGACAAGCCGATCACGCTCATTGTCGAATCTAACACGCGAGCCGGTTACAATGGCGAACACTCGCCTTGTGATGCGCTCGTGCCCAGCATCATGGCTGAATACGCGATGACGAAGGAGATCATTGAAGAGGAGTTCGGTGTTCCTGTTTTCGACGCTGCCAGGACGACCAGCGACGCTTCGGAGGGCTGGGAGCGTTTGGATTGGGTCACGGACCGCAAGATTGAACAAGCGTGTGTAGAGGCGGAAGACCGGATACGCAAGATTGTCGACGACTCAGACGACAGTGAACTTTGCTTCAATGCATTCGGTGTCCAGTGGATTAAAACTACAGGTAATGTCCGATTGCGACTCGAATCGCGCATTCGTTCACTAACACTTGTCACCCATTACAGCCAAGTTGGCCCCCGACGCGTTTATACAGTTGGCCATGCAACTCGCATGGTACCGTACCCAAGGTACCTTCACCGCTGTCTACGAAACCGTCCTCACGCGGTTGTTCGAGCACGGTCGCACGGAAACTATCCGGTCTTTCACGGCGGACAGTCGTGCATGGGTCCTTGCCATGTCGGATCCGACCTCAACGGTATGTCTCTATGTCTCTATAACCTGCCCAACATTTTGCGACGTTGCTTACACCATGACCTTAACAGCCCGAAACCCTCCGTGAACTACTCCAACGTGCGGTTCAAACACATACACGTCTCACGCGACTCGCTGCAACCGGCAAGGGTATAGATAGACATCTGCTTAGTCTTCGGTGTATGCTTCGACCGGAGGAAGCAAATTCGAGTGACCTTGCCCTCTTTAAGGATGTGCTCTTCGCAAGAAGTCAGACCTGGAAGCTGAGCACAAGTGGTCTGAGTGCTGGGTATCCTTTCCGGGGAACTGGGTATGCACAATTATTGTTGCTCTGTCAATACTTCATGTTACTGAATGACTGTGAACTTGAAGGTTTGGTACCCCTGAACATGATGGTTATGGGATTAGCTGTGAGTGTCACTGTATATCAGAGATTGCATATACTGATGTGGATTGAGTATAGATATGGCAGGTCCTGAATCAATCAAGTTTGGTATTGAGTCAAAGCATTCCTCTTCATTGACTTCCACCTCAAAATTCAAGGAATCTCTTACTCAAGCTTTGCTAGACATGCAAGCCTTGTATATCTCTCAGCTCAAATCACATCTATAGTAGAGATCTAGAAGAATGTTGCTCATCCTTTTAATATCAATTCAATTTTCTATCAATGTTTCAAGTACATTATATTCATGAGACAGTATACAGAATACTGAAAGACACATAGAATCGGGTATAGCCATAGGCATAAAACCTTCTGTATACATTGCACTGTCAGAAGTTACCCTCAGCAATATCCTCCTCAGAGATCCAAGCATCTTCTCCACAACTAGCAGCCAATCTGCCCACCAAGGAGTTTGCTCCAGCCCCATTCACCAAGAAGTTCCAGCTAGAGACAATATACATAGCCTCCCTGCATCTGGTGAGCATGACATTAGTCCTTCTCAGATCCTGCAAGAATCCAAGCTCATCAGTTCTGACAAGGGAGAGGATGATGATGTCCTCTTCATTGCCTAGAGTCAATTACATTAGTTTGTGGAGTAAATGTAGCATTATATTGCAACTTACCTTGGAAGGAGTCAACATTGAAGCACTTTTCATGCCACACAAGTCCATTATTCTTGAGGGCATTTTGGATAGCAGTGCTTTGAGCTTCATAGGGTGAAATGATTTTAAAGTTTACACCCTCTTGTTGAAAATGAGAAGCCATTAGGAGGATAGTAGTAATTTCAGCAGAGTTCTAAATATACTAGAATAAGTAATAAGATATAGACTAAAGAGTAGAGACACATACATAGTAGCTGGTGCCTTGAGGTTGCTCAGAGGAGTTATTGACATTGACAAAGAATGTGCAGTAGTTGTTTGCATATTGATGTGAAGGGTTAGATCTCAATTGCCCATCATACATGGCCTCAGAGATGAAGTCACCAATCTGAGAAGGCATTCTGTCTGCAATGATACTCAGTATATTGTGATGACCAGTATATTCATCACTTACACTGAATGTCCAAGAAAAGAGCAGAAGATCTCAGATGAGACACCTCAAAGATGCTTTGAATAGTTTCAATTTGCTCTTGACCATATGGAGGTACTGCAACAAGAGTTATGAAAGTGAATCCAATAGAGTGAACAACACTTACATTGTTTATCATCTCCAATGAAGCAGAGCTTTCTGATAGAGTGGAATGTCTTGAGAGGGTGAAGATAATCAGAGACCTTAATCTGTGATGCCTCATCTACCACTAGAGTCTGAATAGGAATTTGTGATGTGAAGTTACTAATGAGGAAGTGGGAAAGCATGCTGAGGGTGCAGAGGATGACTTGACATCCTTGTAGCTCTTTGGCTGCAGTCTTGAACTCATCAGATCTGATAATGTTTCTGGATACTCTCTGATAGAGATGTTCATGCCTAACCAAAGTTAGTCTATAGTATAATGCAATTGGAACATATGTGACTCACCAGCCCAAGTGAAAGTCCTTGGAGACAAGCAGTTTCCACTTGTAGAAGTTGATCTTTATGAGTTTCTCTGCAATATTCTTTACAGCAACATTTGATTGAGCCACTAGCCATATACCTCCTCTATCAGCTCTGGTGGCAGAGACAACATAGGTAGCAATAACTGTGGTCTTGCCAGTTCCAGGAGGACCTTGAATGAGTGTTATGCGCTTATCATTGTCAAGACTGAGCATATGAAGTACTGCTTCTTGTTGGGACTCATTGATGAGGATGTTAGGAGCAATGACAAGGGGAGGTGGGGGTGGTGATGTGAATGATTCAGGCCAGACTGCCAGAGAGTCAGGTTTGGGCCAGATGGTGCGCATGAAGGGGTTGTCAAAAAGATTGAGCTTGCCCTGGAGGGCAGCAAGGATGTCAGCGGCCTTGAATCTGTCTGATGCAGTCCCTCCATCCTGCCCGGCAGTGAATAACTCAGTCACCGTCTTCTCGTGGAGTGAGTATGGCTGCTGAATGGCGATCCAGATCACAGGGCCCTTGGTGTGGGTGGTTCGTCCAGGTATGGTGTATGTCGCGCCCGCGCGGTCCCTAAGCTTGAGATAGAGTTGTTGATTGAGCTACCAAATATGGCATAAGTATTCTCCTCGAAACGGTCAATGAGCAAGTTTACCGAAGCTTGCAATACTCGAGTTTGGAACCTTGACAGTTCGACACGTAACTTCGTGTTGGAATGGTGAATCTGCACGCTTTTGAAGTCGTGCGCGGTGACGGTCGCCTTCTGACTGTCGAGGCGCTGATCGCCGCGCACTTGCTGTGCGAGGACATGCAGCTCCTGATTGATATTGGTCAGTACCTCATTGCTGCTAGTTTGAGAAGCTGAACGCCGCCGTACCGCATCCGGGACGACAGAGGTATTGACTCTAGGTACTTGTCGAACCCTGTCTTCCATGTCGCCATTGACCGAGGACAAGTATACGGCGATCCACGCTCGAAGCGCGAGAACACGCTCGGATCTGCGGTCTGAAGTGTCCCAGATCCAGGCGTTGTCGTTGAATACCGAGCGAACGTTATCGGGGCTATGAAGACGAATAGAGGTGCTTGCTATCGCGAATTCGATGGCTTTGACTGGGTCACGATTCTGGGCGGCGCTACATGCGCTCTGGAAATCTACGCCATTGACGAGACGCAGATCGCGGTCAAGAAAGAGGGACAACGCAACGGGACCGATGTCGAACGCATAGATCTGGCGGCTTGGACTGCATAGCACGCGGTCCTGGAGGAGTTGTCGCGCCTTGGCTACGGCGTCGTTGACGGTGTTGCGGAACGTGATAATCAAAACATTTGCGGATGTACAAAGGGCGAGGACGGCGAGTTTGTTTTTCTGAGTGTAAGATGCTGATATACCGACAGCTCGTGTGGCGTCGGTAACAAGTTTACTGAGGATTTCATCGTTCAGCTCAATCTCTTGGATCGTCTGGACTACGATAGACGGATGGGATACATCCAGTATGTTCTGCTGGAGGAGACGGTCGGACATGATGGGAGTGCGAGGGAAACAAGGAGCAAGCGAGTGGCCAAGTCGCCCGCTACAGGACATGAACGTGCCCTGCGAGGGTGTGACGATCTAAGGACAAAGGGCCCCCATCGGGTTTGGCAAGTGGCGACCAGAAAGCTTCGTCTTTGTCCGTCAACCGAACCAGCGCGCATGCTATTCATATACAAACAGAAACATTCTGCGGTCGCAGCAAACAATACAGGATGGCAGCGCAGCATCTAAAATCTACCAGAAACGATATCCTGCCAATTCGTCCAGGGTTCATTCGACCTCGTCCACTCTCGAGCAAGTTTACCAAGGAGAGTGTCTTTGGCCTTGTCCGCGATGAAAGCTCGACTGGTGAATATAACCATGCTCTTTTTGCACCGTGTCAGCATCACATTAGAACGACGCATGTTTCGCAGGAAGCCAACTTTCTCCGAACGCACAACGGAAATTAAGATATGATCATCTTCGTTGCCTGATGGAGTAGACAGACAAGGTCAGCGGATGAACGGAGATCACATAGCACACGTATTGACCTTGGAACGAATCCACATTGAAGCACTTGTCTTCCCATGCAAGTTTAGCCGCTTTCAAAGCTTTCTCAAGTGCGTTGCGCTGAGCATCGTAGGGGGTGATAATTCGGTAACTCTCGCCTGAGGAATGGTACCTGCGAGCGATATGCACAATTGCTTGGACCTCTGCTTCGTTCTGCGACATAATAGTCAACAAGCGAGATACACCAACAACGGGAGAACATACCATCCAGCTGTTGCCGAAGTTCGTTTCACGGCCTTGTGCGATGTTGACGAATCGGCACGACAACCTTCCTTCGATACTGTGCTCTGTCTTCAAGCGTTTGCTGTACACATGCGTAGATATGAACGCTCCAATGTAATGCGGCATGCGGTCTTATTTGGAAAGTCATAAACTTCGAAGAGATAGGAAATACTCTGAACTTACATTGCGTATCTAAGAAGACGGCGCGCTTCCGCAAATGTTTCACCTCGAATATACTTTGCAGATCCTTGAGGTCGTCTTGGCCGTAGGGCGCCACTAGTCGATGCAGTCAGTTCCATACGACCTGCAATGCCCGAGCCGTTGACTCACATTGCTTGTCATCTCCTATGAACACAAGCTTGCGGATGCTGTTCCTGAACTTGTTGAGCATCGGGATGTAATCGCCAACTTCGATTTGACTGGCTTCATCGACGATGACCGTCTCCACGGGAATGAATCTCGTGAATCCGGCTTCCATGAGACGAGGGTGTGACAACATGCTCAAGGTGCAAAGAATTACATGGCAGCCGTCCAAGAGCGTTCTCATGTCGATCTTGTGGGGGTTGAAATCATCACTTCGTATCATATTCTCCTCGATACGATGGTACAGATGCTCATGCCTGAAAAGTTAAACGTCAGTAACTCGCATTCACTGAGCACATAAGATAAGCTCACCATTGGAAGTGAAAGTCCTTTGACACGAGCAACTTGAAGCTGAAAAAGCTTGTTTTGGCTAGTTTCTCCGCTATATTCTTGACAGCGACATTGGATTGCGCGAGAAGCCATATATTGGTCATCTTACTGTGGGTGGGATTGTTAACAAGTGTATGAACGCTCGCTGCAATGACTGTCGTTTTGCCTGTTCCAGGAGGCCCATGCACGATGCAAATACGGTCAGAGGGGCTTTCCGAAACGATCTGAAGAACAGCTCTACGTTGAGAGGCATTCAACGGACGCTGATTAGGGAAATGGATACGAGGCACGCAATTCACGGTCATGGCGCCAGAGTTTGACATCGCGACATCAAGAAGGATGGCTCGGGCAAACGAATAGGAAAGCAACGAATTAGTCCTTTGCAAGCATTCCAGAATGACTTGTGTTCGCTCCCGTTCCGCATGGGTTGGGTCGTCCTTCCCATACGTGTATACGGCCTTTACAGTCGCTGTGGTTGGAATATTTTGACCGAGAGATACCTTCGCGTTCTTTCCTCTGACATTCGTAGCTCGTCCACTTGCTTGCTTCGCGCCATGATGATCATAGTGCACAATGATCCTCTGCGAGACAACCCTCAGACGATACAATCATGTATGGGCGTGAGATCTGCTCACCTGATTGGCAGATTCGCGTATACGAGTTTTAAATCTGGTCAAGTCTAAGTTCACCATACCGCCCTTGCCTCCAATCAGGTCTTTGCCCACATCATTCTTAACCTTGGTCGGCTTCAAGGCATGTAGACGATCTGCGACGCGAATACACTTGGCAAGAGCAAGCAATTGCTATGACACGCTTATTAGCATGCGTTCTGCATCGCAAGAACAATGAACTCCTCACCTTCCTTTTCATATCATTCGCTTCGATATCGTCGGTCGCAATAGGCTTCACCGCTTTGCGGTCAGTAAGAAAGGTAGGGAGGGTGCTGACTATATACGACGCCCACGCGCGCACCGCAAGGTCGTCTACTGCGGTCGATTCCTTAAATACTTTCAAAACCTTTTCCTTGTATAGGCTGTCCTCTCCACCTAGCGTTGCAAACAGTCTTTCGTTGGAGTCTCTAGGCGCTTTGTGAGGTGACAAGGACTGGATGTCGACAGCTTCGTTAATCAATACCCCATGATCGAGGAACAAGGCTGTCGAGATTCGGTCCATGTCGAAGGAAAGCAATCGTATTTCTCGGTTGCATGTCAGTTGCTGGAGAAGGCTCAAGTCAGCTTTCTGGATTGATCGACCCTTGCCACAGTCCTTGGTCGACGGGAGCCGTATGACCAGGACCTTGTCCAAGCTGGCGAGCGCTATTGCAACCATGCGACATTGAGATCCATACAACGCGGCGACCCCGAGGGTATTGTCGCCAATATTGCATGAGAGCAGAACATCCAGGTCTGCCTGTCGTAGTTCCCTGGCCTGGACGACTGATGCATTCAAAGGCAAGCATTTACGCCTGAATATGGCGGGATGAATTGTGAGTTTGTCCGCTGGCATGGTGGTAGGACGAGAGGAGCAAGGTATGTGAGAGGCAGAGGTCGCGTCGCGTCTTAAAGACAGTGTCAGACACGCGGTAGCGAAGAATGGAAATCCACTAGCACTGCCTAGGAACAAGAACTCAAAGAGATGTCATTTTGGACGCCAACCGGCAGTTTCTCTTGAGGACGCTCCGCCTTGTGCGCCATTAGGGAGTTCATTTACGCTGGTACCATTGACGTGAATGATAAGCAAATGCATGCTGCACGGCTACGTCCCTTCCGGAATAAAAGTTGTCGAAAAGGATGCCTCTTGCGTCCAGAGGAATGACACGTAAGTTGTCTCAGCAGCGCAGAAATGGTGAACCTTGGAGATCGTAAGTTTGCAGGATCAAGCTCAAAGGCATGTTCGATGGTGAAGCTTTGAAGGCTGGTGAAGGTCACGGAGAGATCCCAAAGACAACTTGAAGAGGGAGCGTTTATGTGCGGCACGTGCTCGGCAATTCGGCGGGCTTCTATCGCGAGCAGAGTACTAGTGTAAGCTCCTCCAGTTGTCCGCAACTTCCTCCAACACTTCCGTCACGACTTGCTGTTCTCTTCTCATTCTTTCTAAAGCACAAAAAGCCCACAAAACATGGCTACTCCTTTCATCCTCGGCGTTGGTGCTATCGCTGCAGCAGTTGCTGGTCGGAGCCTCCTGCGAGGTGGCAAAGGCGCCGCCGAACAATGGGTCAAGGGAGGCTTCAAAGCACGGATGGACAGGAAAGAGGCAATAGCAATTCTCGGCTTGAAGTACGTCTATCTAATGTGCTTAAGATCGGTGCATTTGGGTTAACCGCAATCGACTTGTAGGGATGGTCCTACGCTCCGTAATAGGCTAAAGGATGCACACCGGCAAATCATGTTGGCGAACCATCCTGACCGTGGAGGCTCGCCATACATTGCCAGTAAAATCAACGAGGCGAAGGACCTGCTGGACAAGGAGCTGAAGAGATGAAATGACCTGTGAGTTCACCCACACTATAGCGCTCTTATGCCTTGGCTGACTTCGTGCAACTCAGATTGCTTCACGAGATTCCTATCCATACCCTATTGTACCCAGCTATAATATGTCCATGTTGTACCCCTCGCTATCTCATAATGCTCTCTACTCCGTTGGTTTATCCTCGCTATCCCGTGTGAGTCGATTCCGTCATGTCCACCACCACCGGAAGCGAAGTGCGAAGGAGGTACGCTTCATTGCAGGCTAAGTAAGCCAAACAACTCGCCTCAGTATTCTTCAAATCACCAAAAGAGCCCCATTCGAGCTCCATATTCCATAACTCTCATACAAATCACCGAGAAGCCTTGAGTACGATCGCAAATCGTCAACGTGCTGACTAATCATAATTCTCTTCCTTACCATAATGTCGGAAGCCTCCTCTGAATTGCCCTCTTCGAAGCTTGGCACTAAAGAACAGTGAGAGCATCCCTATCTGTATACGAAAGCGTAGCTGAAGGGCTTTTGCGCCAGTTGGGACAATGTCTACTCTTCAGAGTTGTCGAATTTTGAAGACATCGGCGATGAAGGTGAGATCTGGTAGGTGTCGTTTGCTCAAGGGGTCCGTGCTATCGTGAATTCGTGCTCTCTCGCAGGTTTGGAGAGGACAGCGTGGAGAAGATGGTAGACTGGGCAGTGGAAAACGTACCTCAAAGCAGCAACCCCTTAATCCTAGAAGTAGGCTCGGGAAATGGTTCCCTTCTCTTCGCACTAAACGAAGCGGGCTACCCACCTGAACGTATCCTTGGGGTAGACTACAGTGAAGGTGCGGTCAAACTCGCAAGGGCGATCGGGCTTTCGAAAACGGCCGAGCATGAAGGGGCGCACAAGATTTCTTTCGCCGAGTGCGATTTCCTGAAGGATTATCCGAAGCCGTTGGATGTGGATGGTAGAAATGGAGAGAGTCAGTGGGACTTAGTGTTGGATAAGGGGACGTTCGACGCGATGGCCTTGATGGAGAAAGATGCGAGTGGGAGGTCCCCTGCGGATGAGTATCCCACAAGGGTATTCAATGTCGTCAAACCCGGAGGACACTTCCTGATCGTCTGTAAGTCACTCATATATTCTCATACTCGGCCGTCCATACGTCTCAATCCCTGCACTCGCAACAGCATGCAACTTCACAGAAGACGAGTTGCGTGAAAAGTTCGGAGGAGCGGGCCTACAATACCAGTGCGTGATTTCGAACAAAAGTCGGAAAATACCGTCCTCATGTTTTCCTCTCCTCTCCACTTTCCGTTCCTCTCTTCTTACTCTTTCTTCCCTAGTTCGAGGATAGAATTTCCAAGCTTCTCCTTTGGCGGCAAGAAAGGGAACGTGTACTCTAGCGTGGCTTTCCGTAAGCCCGCATAACGCCAAACCATATTCCTACTCGTGGATATCCATGGCCCGGGGCCTGACCAACACTATTGGCAAAACTCCGTATGATAAATCGGTTAGGCTGGTGGTATACGTATATATCATCTCTCCGATAAGTAGGATCGGATGCAGCTATACACCGACAGGAAGGACAGGTTAGGTGTGTTAGAGATTGGGAACGACATCCAGACCCGTCCGAAGCGTATCCAATGCAACCTTGGTAGCCCATACCAAAAACCCGGATTCATCCATGTCCTCCACTTCGTGCTTGACAACCTCTCCAAGGAAATACATAAGGCCCAAGGCAAGTGCTTGAATCTTCGTCGCCTTAATGAAGACCTCTTCGAGGGGAGCTCTGTTCCTCGTCCGAGGTAGCGCTTCAGGGTCAGATGATATGAGGGGTGTCGAGAGTTGAGTGCTAATGAACGTGTCCGTGAAGAGTTGAACGAGGAATTTACGTGACTGAGGCTTGAGCACTGTGAAATCGACGGGCTAGAGGAGAGACATCCATATCGTCAGTATCGATTGGCGGGGTAGCGGACGTTTGTCAGCGAGCCCCGCTCACCTTCAGGATGGCTAATGTTACACAATCCTTTGCGATCCACCAGCCATAAGCTTTCGCCAAATTACTCAGCCTCGTTTCGGATATATTCTTCAGGTCAAACGAGACCGCGTCGTCCCTCATGTTCTTGAGAATCTCAACACCACCGACGGTTGTCTCACCGAGATCTCTGAGGAAATCCCACAAGCAATATTGCAATGTGAACTTGTGACTGACCGACAATCGGCATAGTTGTTGGACGATGAGTGTGTAGTACGGGTTATACGCTTTCTCCTAGAAAAGATGTAAAACAGAAGTGTCAGAAGATGTCGTCGAATGAGATCGACGTGAATACGCACGTTTCCGCAACAGTGTAAGATCACCCTGATAATCTCGCGCTGCTGTACCTCAGTCAACTTCAACTGCGACAACCTTTCACAAGCATGGACGTAATCCTACGACCAAGGCACCGGTTTTAGGCTCTCGTGACAGACCAAAGGATTTGTAGTGCACAGAGCAACGTACCTCGCTACTCATGAGAACGACAAAGATGCTTCGCCGAATATCCGTGTTCATGCCCTGCTTCCTCGCGAGTTTCAACAACGCGCTTTCGCTGGCCGGTTCGGCCGACACATCGGAATCAGGTACGCTTGAATTTGCTTGGTTCTGTAGCTGTTGTTGACGATCTACCAAGGGGTCGCCACCCCATGCGGCACCGACAAGCCACCATTTCCCCTTTGTTTCGGCGGAGTGAAGATCATCTAGGGAGACGCGGAGAGGCTCGTGTGCGAGGACGTGACGTTTCTTGCTGAGACCCGAAAGGAACTTCTTCATTCGCTCCACGGCATCGTTCCCGGCGTGCTGGCTGGCTGCTTTCTTCACTCTGTTGTTCTTCAAGTTACTCAAGGTCTCGATCATGAATCGTGTTCGGGAGCTATTGGAATAGGAAATAGGTCAGGCGAATTCGAATTGGGCGTGTAAGTGAAGTATACCTCAAGGCTTTGTGGTCCTCTGGAAGCTTGGAATGTACAATGTGGACAATGTCCTTCAAGGCTGACGGGTCATCTGTCCGAAGCTGCTGTCCAGAATCTAATCCGCACAATTAATACGAGTTGCATTAGCCGAATGTGCTAAAGAGCTCACTGCGCGTGACCTTGAGCAACAGCTCAACCTTGAATTCGGTCAGTTCACCCTCCAGCAAACCCTTGATGAGGTCATAGATGAGGGTACACGAGACGACCTGGAAGTTATACAGCTCGGACATTAGGACTATGAGATTAGATGTCTCTTTGCCCTTGACTTCGCTATCCACTTGCTCCGTGTTCTCTGTTACAGAAGCATTCGGCGCGCTACTAGACTCGAGCTCGGAAAGATGTTGCTCATATGACGCTACGGCCTGCTGAACGAAGTAAGCAGCTATTGCCTGTCAGCGTTCATTGGAAGTAGGACAAACTTAAGTTGAACTCACCAAACTCTACACCAATCAATTTGTGCATTGCGGAAATGAAGGCGGCGTGTAGAACGACATACGAATCGAGCAATATTGAATGCGAAGATATTCCGTCGATTATGAGCTTCGTCAATGTCGACGTAACATCTAAACAGGCATTATAAGCTACGGTTGAGACGATGTAGCTTGCATTCGGGCTTACCATGTCGCCTATTGTTCCTGTAGACTTCCTCTACGCCGTCAATGATAGAAGCGATATTCTGTTCACTCAGCCTGGCCTTATATTAGCTCGAGTCAGTAAGACAAACAGCAGAGAACTCTACCGATTGAGGAGACCCTTTAATTGACGAGTTAACTTCACCATCTCCTCCGATGGTTGCTCCCCAGAGGCTCGATTACGCAGATGAGGCGGGACATAACGAGAACTTGGAGCTTGCGTGGTCGTTTCCGAACGATTCGATAGTTGAGGTGCTTCTTCACTATCCTCGTGATGACCGTCGAGACCTGTCCACTCTTCCTCTTCCTCCCCTTCGGCTTCGCTATCATCTTCACCGTCGCCAGTTTCCTCCTCCTCGGACTCTTCCCCTGAACCGCTTCCGTCATCAGAAGTATCATCTTCGGAGGGGTACTCTTCGTCATCCATTTCACTACCTCCTTCGTCTGTACCTTCATCCTCGTCGTTCTGAAGGAAAGTGAGAATTCAAGACACAGGATAGACGACAATGCCATACCTGTGCTGGATTGAACAATGTCTGTTCCATAGCATCCAGGTCGCCCAACAATTCTAGGCCACGAGATCAACTACTGTTCCAGCATATAAAAAGGAAGAGAGCGTACCGTCTAACCCGTCTTCCTCCAAACCCTTGCCATACTTCTTCGATCGACGACCACCCTTTACCCACCCAAGCTTCGACTCAAGGTAAGCGATATACGCATCTTCTTCTTGCTCTTGCCTGCTCTTCCCCTTTGACTTCAAGACAGGCCCGGTCGACGAGCGCTCCGTGAGCTTTTCGAGAGCAGTTTTCGGTTTCGGCTTCTTCGGTTCCTTTGCAGAGGGTCGTTCGCTCGCGCCCTTTGTAGAAGAGCTTGGAGCAGGCGCAGGTTTATACGGTGAGGGTTGAGGTTTCGGTGCAGATTTTGTACTAATGGGACGAGCTTCCGTTTTCTGCTTTTTCCGACGGGGGGACTCTTCATGTTCCGTCTCAGCAACTCGTTTACCATTCAAAGTTCCCCCTGAAGTAAAGTATGCCGCTTTCTTTTGCTTGCGACTTTGTCGCTCTAGTTTGCGAGCTTCTTTGCGAGACAGATTGCCTCGGCGATGAGCAGCATTTCGGGCCCCATTACGACCATTGTCTGAATAACTAGTCAGTTATATGGATGATCCTTGTCTGCAGCTTCCACATACTATGATTAGAGTCAATCTCCTCGAGGAGAGACTGAGGGAGCGAAGGCCCTGTGCGTGGTCGCATTGAAAGCCAAACTTTGGATCTCGATCGGGCTCAAAATCTCGTGGTATGTCTTCGAATAGGCGCTCACAGCTCTTCCGCGAACGTGATCGTTGTCCAAGTCCGTCGAAAGTCCGTACGCGTCCAAGTTCGTATGTTTCTTGTTTCTTTCCGCCATCCTCTCGCTGACATCGGAATATTTCAGACTATCTTACATTACACTTAATCCAGTACATCTGCTTCCGTATCGATTCTCGCGACCAACCTCTGTAGCTCGAGGGGTAACATATACACCGTGATTGAACCGGGGAAACACGCGATCAACATCATGTCTCTGCGTGCACCGACTCCGTCCCGCATAGTAGGTCCTTCAGGGGCGAAGCCTCCCGAGCAGAAGACTCAATATCGCGTGGAGGAGCTTCTCGTCAAGATTCGTACACTCGAGCACACGATAGACAAAAACAAAGCTGCACTAGTCTCAGAGGAGACCCGTTCGAAAGAAGCTATGCAGAAAGTGCAACAGACATGGAAGAAGGAGAGGGAGGATTGGAAAGCCGGCTGTGATGCGATTCAAGCTGCCCATCGTATCAACTTTCTGACTGCTACCGTCGATCTGGAGAAACAGAAGAGTCTGCTACTTGAACAGAAAGATGAGCTGCGGCGCGAACGTTTGGCACGGATGCAACGTGATTTTCGGTTGACGCTCTTCCAGATAGAGGAGTCTAGACAGGAAGATAGGATAGCGCAGCTCGAAACTGAGTTGGAGGAAGCTACTGAATTGCACCGAAGGGAGGTGGAGGAGTTGCAGAGTACCCTCGGTGGCGATGCCGAGGAGTTCCGTGCTCGCTGCACCGAATTGGAAGAAGAGGTAGAGAAGAAGACAGAGGAGCTGGAAACCGCGTTGGAAGAGAAGGCGCAACTGGAGGCACGTATTATGACCCCAATGTGCATTGTCCGATTATCCATATCTAGTCTAACAATACACGACCTGATATCCACAGAAAACATTGTCCGGTTTGCGTGCTGACCACACGACAACAGTGTCTTCGCTAGCGTCGAAATCCTCGGAATTGGAACGGCTCAAGCTGAGATACGAGGATCTCAAAAGTACACATGCCGAACTAGAGGCCAAGTATACGGAAGCGCAGCAAACAAACACCGACCTCCGCCGCCAACTTGACAAATGGAAAGATCTAGAGAGTCGCGAAGGGAATGAATTGGAAGAGTTACGCAAGACCAGGATAGAATTGGAGATGAAAGTCCAGGAGTTGGAGCAATGGCTGGAAGAGACCTCTAAGAAGACTAAGGAGAGAAAGCAGAAGATCAAGGCCCTTTTGCAAGATCAGCAGGTATGTTCTCAAGAATCCTTAGTATTTTCATGTGGACAGCGTTAACGGACCCGTGATATCCGTGTATCAGAGGGAACTTGAGGAGGCAAACGAAACAGCTGACCGCCTAGAGACGGAAGCTGAAGACGCAAAGGGCAAGTTGCGAGAAGCAGAGAAGAAGATACATGAGTTGCAGGTACAGCTCGAGATCGAGAGAGCAAAATCAGAAACAGCCCTGCGTGCGGCGAAGGTACTCTATGCCATTTTCAGATTCGGCCGTTGCGTTTTAAGCTTACGTTACTTAGGAACATATTGCGGGGTCTTCCAGGAGCCCTAGACGCGATACGCACCGCGAGGTTGCATCGGAAGATGAGGTAGAGAATGTGGTAGTGGCATCTCCTCCCTCATCGCCTAAGCCTCGGTCCAAAGTTGCACCCGTGAAGGAACGCAAACCTGCGTCGAAGCGAAAACAGCCATCCTCAGATGTGGAAGAGATGGACGTTGACGACGAGGAAGCCTCTATAAAAGGCGGGCGTAGTAAGAAGGGCGCGAGCCGGAATGCGGACCTGGGTAAGACATCTGCTGAGAAAGGAAAGAAAAAATCGAAAACATTGGACACCGTCGTGGAAGACGATGAAGAAATCGAGGATATTCCCACTCCAAAGGCCAAAGCGAGAGTGAAACGGAAGGCGGTTGTATCTGAAACGGCGGAAGACGATGAGCCGCCAAGTCGAAGCAAGCCACCAGCACGCACACAGACCAGGAAAGCTTCTACTCGAAAGGCAGTATCTCCGGACGATGGTGAGATCGATAGAGAGGCGGTGCCGTCACAGCGGAAGGGGAGACGAAAGGCCAAGGCAGATGACCAGGATGAGGATAGTGATCGTAGCGGGGATGACGATAACCAGAGAGGAAACCAGAGAAAGGATGCCGCGAAAGCCAAACAGAGTAAATCCTCAAGCAAGGCTAAACCGTCCTCGAGGCAGCCTAGCGCTACTCAGCAACAACAGGCGGACGACCCTGAAGATGAAGCAGCGTCCACGGTGCCTAAGAAGAAGAAACGGAAGATTAACCTGTTCCCGTCCGCTCAACCGACGACATTCAATTGGGGCGAATTGTCACAGGTGAGTCAACGTCGTATTTCTGTAACTCGGTGTACCCTAGTTGTTCTCATGCGTCATCCACAACAACTCACAGGGGCCCGGTGGCTTGAACATTCCTACGGATTTGTCGCCGGTGAAAGAGACAGATGCCGTACCACCACGATCTACGAGTAGACTAGGATCTGTTTTTAGTCGAAATCCTGCCGCCCGGCGGTAGGGGCAAGACACTTATCTCTGATACAAATCGCCTTGCTCACTGCAATACTGCCGGAATCGTGAACCTGAACAAAGGACGAACAGCACAATGGTCATGTTCTCCTTACACATATCGCCCCCGAGATCCGAGTGTATGACGAAATCGCCGATTGCACTTTGCCTCGTGAGTTCTCTCGGGTATCTTGACCTCTTGCACGTTTTCTCCTGGTGTCGCCTCGTATTCATTCGCAACTGGTATGGAGGCTCTGTCTGGCTCAGAGTTCCTATCTCAGATTGTGTTTCATCTTGCCATTCTCATAGCACCCGTTTGCAGGACTCAGGTGATACACGCATTACTGTCCATTCATTCCGGCTTGGTAACTTGGATACTATGGATAGCTTAACTTACCAAGGCTTTCCTAGCGCCCATTGGCCTGGCTCGACACCCTTCACTTCAATCTTCTGCTGCAAAGTACGCTTTCTCAACATGGGTATATGCTGCCATGTCACTTCGCGTTTCAGACCAGTGCATCGTCCATGAACGCAATCAGTAATCACACACTTATCACGTCGCTGCGCTTCTCTATAGGGTGAACCTAACGCCTGAGCTTAGCTCCCGTTACGGTCGGCAAGACATGCTATTTTGCCTCATTGTCGTCAAGTCTCACACCCATGATAGTTCAGGGTGCGAGCTCGAACATCGTCGCGTCTACATGGTACACGATCCTATCGATTTGGGTCGACATTGCTTTCTTAGCAAGCCATTATTTGAACGTGACTGCCCGCGTTATTTGGTGGCCAGCCTTCGATCCACCGGTTGGAGACCTATCACCTCCCGTAATACATAAACATTTATGTCATCATGGGAACGACGCCTGGTAATTGCGTTTTCTAGTCTGAAATCCTCTCCTTGTTGCAGGGGCATGCTGCGTCCGTCTTCGGACATCCGGTCCCTGGCTTTATATTCGACTAATTGTCCAAGTATCGACTTGTGGTACCTGCAAGCGGTTGGATATAAATGGCGGAAAACATTCGAGATACATACTGGCAGACTAACACTCCCCGAAATGGCGACTCCTCAGACATTCATCCTCCCCGACCTCGTCAGTAACTGCCCATACCCTCTCCGAGTCAACCCCTTGAGCGAAATAGTCACTCGCCAGTCGGAGGAGTGGATCCTCAGTGAAGCCACTTATACCGAGAGGAAACGTCAGGTCTTCCTCAACGTAAGGGCTGGCGTTCTCACCGCCAACTGTTACCCCAAGGCCGACGAGTTTCACCTCCAAGTTGCATCCGATTATCTTACGTGGCTGTTCTGCTTCGACGATTGGTCGGATGAGTTCGATGAATCAGACGCCTACTCTTTCGCCGAATGTATCATGGCATGCCTCCGCGACCCGGTCAACTTCCAAACCGACAAGGCTGCGGGTCGGTTGACGAAAAGGTACAGTCCAAGTTGGCATGTGTATTCGCATCTATGGCTCTAACCGTCGATTGCTCCACATCCACAGTTTCTTCAGCCGTTATCTCCGTACGAGTGGGCCTCGTTGCGCAAAGCGGTTCATTGATACTATGGATCTGTACCTCAAGGCCGTTGCTCAGCAGGCCGCAGATCGGACAGACGACAATACCCCCGATCTCGAATCCTATATTGCCCTACGTCGCGACACCAGCGCGTGCCGTCCCTGTTTCGCGCTTCATGAGTGGGTTGCTGACATCGACCTCCCCGACGAAGTCGCGCAGCACCCCCTTGTGAAGTCCATGGAGGAGGCAACGAACGATTTAGTGTCGTGGTCCAACGTGCGTCTCTTACGTCCTTGCGTATGTCAACGAATTTACCCGCTAGCCGTCACAGGACGTATTCTCGTACAATAACGAGCAGTCCCGCGGTGATACACACAATCTTGTTGCCGTGATCATGAAGCATCGTAATCTTGATCTTCAGCGCGCCATGGACTACGCGGGAGAGCTCTGTCATCAGAGCATTGCCCGGTTTGAGGCTGCTCGTCACTCCCTCCCCTCCTGGGGTGACGAGGTTGATCGTGACGTGAAGACCTACGTACAAGGGATGCAGGACTGGATTGTAGGGTCGTTACATTGGAGCTTCACTGGAACCAGACGTTACTTCGGTACGGAGGGTGCCGAGATAAAGAGGCACCGCACCGTCCAGCTTTTGCCCCAGAAGAAGCCCAAGGGCGGAGTCGTATCAAATAAGAGCGTCGTTGTTGAGCAAGACCGGTACAAGGCGAGTTCGTTTGTATTGTACCTTTCACGCGTACTGGCACTGACACAACCGTGTACAGATTGTCAATCTCTTGCGCTCGTCTATTATCCTATTATTCACCATATTCTTCGGCTCTATCGATAGCATTTTCGCTTGATCCCGGTCTACTGTTTCCATTGCTTTCGTCGACATTGCTGTCTTGCTTGCGAATCTCGTTGAATTGCTTTTCTTATATGCCCGTTGTCTTCGCCGCTTTGTCGCTGTGTACAAATGATTGCTACTAGCTATGTTGTTGTATACACAAACTGTACTATAGTCGAGCATTAAGCTTGAAGTATGAACTCAAGCCATGTACCTTATTGGTGTAAACCTTTGCTATGCCACAATTGCTGGATACGAGGTGCTTTGGGTCATTCAACGGCGGAACGACGACGTTCAACGTATCAAACGTTCAAATACGAGGCCTTCCTAATCGGGCGGCTACCGCCAAACAAGGTTTTATATTGAACGCCAACCCTTTTAGGCTTGCCATCATCCTGCTTGGAAGGCCCAGAGGTGAACGTCTGGAAGTACTCAGAAGCTCGTCAAGACTTCGTTACTTTTGGGCTTTGGACACACCGACATACTTCCTACAACATGTCCCCTTGCAAGCCAGCCAAAAATCTTAAAGTCCACGTACCACGACACAACTCCCAGCGGCTCGGACCTGCTGTAACCGCGCAGGTGCAGACACAAGCCAAACAGAAGCGTATACGAGTGGACGTTCGTCAGACTGCCTATGAACCAACGAGCATCCTTGCGCAGGCAATTGTACGTGATACATGTAGAACATTCATTCAGTGTCGTCTGATATCTCTCAGGAAAGCGCTTCGGACTGGAACTCCTTACTTACGACTGCACGAGCAGAGCGAGGGCCACAGTGGGATATAGGAACACAGCAGTGAGTGATACAGTAACTTATTTTTGTTGCGCTATCACATACTTCTATTTCCTTAGGTTCCTCGTGGAAGAACACTCCGATCTCTATTACGACCCTTCACCTCTACTAGGTTACCTGAAAGAAAGCCAGTCTGAATCAGATGACAACAAAGGAGGATCTCGCGGCAGCAGTAGTAAACCTCCCGTACCTACTCCAGACTTCTCAGCCACGGCTCCCGGTACACCCCAATTGAGACGAAACCCATCCATGCCTCCTCCCCCTGGACCTCACGGGCCACCATACTCCCCGCGGCATTCAAGCCAGTTCTCGCCATACTCTAATATGGGACCCGGCCCAGTCCCCGCGTCGCAATTCTATGGAGGTGGAGGAGACCCCGGTATGGCGTCACCGCTCCGGATGGGAAGTATTGGGGGATTGAACATGGATAATATGGGCGGAATGGGTTCGATGGGGATGGCATCTCCGGAGCTGCGCAGACGAGCCATGTCTAGGGGCATGAGTATGGGTGAAGAGGGATTCGGTGGAATGCACTAGTGTTTGGGGTCTTTTCGGCAAGAGATAGTATTATCCTCCACCTGGCATCGCTAACAAGTGCGCTAGGTCGTTTGTCTAACTGCTTTCTCGTCGCCAACTCTCTCGCTATCGTTCTGGATATATACCGCCATATGTATTGTAAGCAGTGTATAACATCGTATCCAAGATAAGCAGCACACAAGAATGAAAGCAAGAATACAACAACAGCAAGGGAGATTCGGTATATACAGCATAAAATGGTATTGAAATCGAGAAAACACGCGCCTACCAGCGACGGGATCACACCTCTTACTTCTTTTTGCCCTTCTTCTTGGCGTTCTTCTTCGCATTCTTGCTCGTATTCGTGCTCTGTCCGGAGGGTGTAGTTTCGAGATCTGCCGCCTTGACCTCGTCAAGAGCGTCGTTGGTGGCTCCCTCCCCAGGGTCTTCACCGCCCCCATCTTGAGCAGCCTCTCCATCCGTCTTCGGGGCATCGGCAGGGTCGGTGTCGGTGACAGCAGCAGCAGCATCCTCTTTCTTCTTAGCCTCCTCGGCATCCCTCTCTGCCAACTCCTTCTCCATTTCTTCTTGCAGTCGTTCCACCTCTGCAGCGTCAGCAGCCTCCCTCTCCTTGGCTTCCTGCTCCTTCTTAGCTTTATCTTCCGCTTGCTGCTGTTTCTTGGTTTTCTTCTTGCCTTTCTTGCCAGTAGTCGGCTCAAATGCGCCGGCATCTTCAACAGCAGGTGTCTCGGCAGTATCTCCGTCAGGTCCAGCAGTCGAAGGTCCTCCAGAAGGCGCAGTCTCGACAGGCGGAAGCTGGACCGTCAGGTTCGGCTTGGGCGAAGGCTCCTTGGGAGGTTCCGGTGCAGCAGGAGCAGCAGGGGCAGGTGTCTCCTCGACCTTCGGTGCTTCCGGCTCCTTATTCTCGTTTTCGGTGTTGGTATTGGCGTTGTCAGTATTGTTGACGTTGTCTGACGAACCGCCGAGACCCCAAGCACCACCGATACTTCCAAAGGCACTGCCTTTGGCGCCCCAGCCGCTGCCAATTCCCAACGAAGAACCAAATGCAGAGGTCGAGTTCGCATTCGGCCCTGTCTCTTTCGTAGGACTTGTCGCGGCAGCTCCGAAACCGAAAGTATTGGTAATAGCACCAAATGCATTCGAGGCAGTGGCAGCAGGGGCACCCCATGAGCTCCATGCACTGACAGTACCACCAGCACCGGAATCGGCCTGGGCATCCTTCTTCTCTTCACCATCCTTATTACCCCCTGCCTTACTCCACGAAGTCGAGCTGAGGAAGTCGCTGAATGCGCCAGGTTCCTTCTTATCCGAAGTTCCCCAGAGATCATCCAACCCTCCTGCTCCCTTGTTCTCCGTACCAGTGTTCGAGAAGCCCCATGAATCTCCCCCGCCGTTATTGTTGAAATCGTTGTTGGCGTCGGTATGGTTCGGCATGTCCCATCCACCGGGAGCAGGGAATTCACTACCAGTACCTCCCAGCGGATCAGAGGGGGTGAGCTCTGCAAGGGCTGTCGGCTCCGCAGCAGAAGGACCCTCCAGAGCGAGTGGTTGCTCGGGAGCAGCAGGCGGTGGCGGTGCTTCGATAGCAGGAACACTCGGTGGAGCTTCAATTGCAGCGGGAGGTTCGACTGGGGGCTGCGTCTCGGCCGAGGGAGGCTCAACAGCTTCCACCTTTGGCGATGGAGGTTTCGGTGCGGGTGGGGAAGGCCAGGGATTAGATTTCTCAACAGTCGGTGTGCCAGCTTTCGACAACGCTTTAGGCGTAGGAGCTTTAGACATTGACAAGGGTGTAGGCGCTTTGGAAGCCAACTTGGACGCAGCGGGTGTGGCAACCTTGGACGCGGCAGGCGTGACCGCTTTCGATGCTGCAGGAGTGGGACCTTTCGATGCTGCGGGTGTAGGCACTTTTGAGGCGGCCGGTGTAGGTACTTTCGATGCGGAGGATGCTGTAGCTGCAGCCGAGGGAGTAGCAGCACCCCAAGGCGAGAGAGACTTGGCTGTGACCTGCGGGGTACCGATCTTTGATGCAGCCGGTGTAGGCACCTTCGAGTTTGCTGCAAGCGGAGTCGCAGCCGGTTTCGGCGTCGCAGCCTTAGACGCAGCACTGCTAGCGGAAACAGCAGGAGCAGGCGCGACAGCTTGTTGAACAACAGTCGACAGCCTATTCGGCGAGGGTACAGCAGAAGACTTGTTTTCCCTGGGCGTGGCAGCATTATCAAACGACGTGACCTCCACCAACGGAGATCCATTCGGTGTAGGTTGCTTCGAAGTAACAGTAGACGGAGGAGCGCCCCATGTATCATTCAAGGTCTGACCCAACCTTGCTGTGGCGTTACTCCTCGCCGAAGTCCTGCTATCCGTCGATTTACCAGACAAGTTCGCTAGCCTGTCTCGTTCGGAAAGGCGACTGGGTGATTCGGGGATGATCTCGCGACCTTTACCCTTATCTACCGCACTGGGAGGAGCGTAAGAAGGTGCATGAGAGTGCGTCGATGGAGTATGTGAGTGAGAATATTGTGGGTGAGAATGAGGGGGTGTATGGGTATGAGAGCTGGGAGCCGTCCTCTCCCTCCAATTAATATCAGACCCTTGAGAAGTCTTCCTCTCCCTCATATCATATATCTTGGACGGGTCTCTATCATATGACGACACACTCGGTCTCCTACTGACCGTAGTCGACGACGACGTTTTCGGCGGGAAGTCAAAGTGCGCGTTTTGTTGAGTTGGAGTGGGTACTCGCGATGAGGAGATGGAGGGCGCGCGGGAGGGTCCGTGTGAGCGAGGTGTGGCTGAAGGTGGACGAGAGGCGTATGTCCCTTGATCGTCGTCCGGGATGCTGTCAGGTTCATCTTCGTCTGCTCGGTGTCCGGATTCGTTGTAGACGATGGACGCGGGACCGCTATTGAAAAGAATCGTCATTTGAATCATGTTACCTTCCCCGGTAACTGCAGAACTTACTATCTAACTTTGCCCTAAAACGATTCATCAGCACGCATTCCCAACGCACACAGAAAATCGACTCACATTGTCCGTCCACTTAATCCTCGCCTTAAACTCCGTCAACCCAAAATGGATCTCAATACTAAACACAATCGTCCAATACGTCTTCCCATTCTTGCCCTGCTTCGGCTGAGCGCTTCCGGCCAGCGGTGACAAATCAGCTCGAACATAACACAACGTCGAGAAATGTTCAGCTCCACGAAGGATCCATTTGGGTACCGTGTTTCCACCGCGGAAACACCAAATCTCGACTTCGAAGACGGAGAGAGTGGTAAGATTTGTTACTTCTGTGCAGTATTTCCGACTGAAGACTGTTGATTCCTTGACTTTCACGCCCTGAAAGTGAAGACATCGCGTCAATGCAGGATTCGAGATCGAGAATAAAATGGAGAACCCACCCTGCTCAGAATGCAGTCAAACGCGTCCGGCAACAGTTTCGGCCCAGAAGGCAGTTCGAACAGACGATGTTTACGCTCGATATGTTCCGGATCGTTCTGGTCAAACTCGCGTAGGTACTCTACGCCATACATGAACTTGGACATGCGAGCAGAGACATGATGGTCGCAGTAGAAACCGATTGCACCGTCTGCTACTGCCTTCGATCTATACCCACTTTATCAGTATCGACTTCTTGAATACATATAGAGAGAGAACGCACGTTTGAGAATCGGGTCTGCTAACTGTTACACCCAACGGCGACAGATGTTCTTGGAGTTGACTGAACAGCCACGGGCTAGCTGCGAAGCCTCCAACGAGCCATACGGACTTGACAGCTCCGTTGGACGCTTCAATTTGATTCCGGATAGAGGCGACGGCTGCTTGGATCGACGGCTCGAAGAGGGCGGCTACCTCCAGTCTAATTGTTGCAACAAAATGTAAGCAATTTCAGAAACAGTGACATAGGAAGGAAGAGTTACCCTGTCAACTTGAGCTGCCCGCCTCGGATGCCGACGCTGGGATCTTTGTCTAGGGGAGAACCGAATGGGACAAATTGAAGTTCCTTGTTATCTCTGAAGAGACGTTTGGTGGTCTCGTCGAATCGCTTCGTGATATGATCTAGGGAATCTGAGGTTCCGTATTTCGAGTTCTTGAGTTTCTCTGCGCAAAGCGGTAACATGCATTAGTACATAGCACATATAAGATGTTTGGAGATGAAATCGCGTACCCTCAAAGAATGCTCGTGCTCGACGAGAGACGAAGACTGATCCGGCGAAGACACAGTCCGGAGGCGCGATTTCTTCTATTACGAGTGGGTTTGTGCCTCGGATGGCGTACGAGGATATATCGAGAGTTCCTCCTCCCGCATCAGCAACAATGAATCCATGTCCGGATGGATTCTACGCGAGAATGATCATAAATAAGTAGGCTAGAATGGCATTCGATCTCGCGCGAACTCACCGAAAGCACATCCGCAGCCAACCCATTCAACACACAAGCATGCAAACTCGCCTCACCCTCCGTCACAAACCTAATCCTCGCTTTGCCCTCATCAGTATCCGGGATCAACCCACCATACACCGCCGCTCTCCTCATCTTCGTCTGCTGAGCGCCCTCCCAACCATTCGGATGACTGAGGACAAACTGTAAATCATGTTCTACGGCATGCCAGAGTGCTTGACCGTTTGCGTGGGTGTCGATGATGAAGGAACGGGTACAGCGGAAGAGGTAGGAGAGGAAGTCGCCGAAGACGTCTACGGCGGATTTGTTCTTTGGGAGCGCGGAGAGACGCATGCCGTTCATTTTGAGTGTCATTGTACGCGGACGGAGGCGTAGCTTGAAGCTATAGGTTGCTTAGCATTGGTCATAATACGAAGAACAAGTTAACATACAGCTCTATTCTCTTCCAACCTTCCTCCTCCGCTTGTGCGAGGACGGACGCTCCGTCTGCTTCTGCACCTGCAGCTTTCATGTTTCCATGTTGGTCATAATACATTATTGAGGGTATCTTTGAGTTTCCGGCTACATGTTCCTGTCCGGGGAATCTGAAGCGCAAATGAACACCCGAGATCGCGAAAGTAGGCAGGGAGGACGTACCGGGTTACACCGTGTATCTTGGGAACCTCGCCGGGTTCGAGTATAGCATATGATACACCACTAAAAGTCGTTCCAATATCGAGAGCGATAACGAGAGAGCGGGTGGTCCCGCTGTAGGGTTTCCTGGTGCCCCCGCTGGGCGTCATGACGGTGGGGAAGGAGGGGGTATCGTATCGTGTCGGTGCGCGTGAAAGGTGATATGAAGCGAGGGCTCAGCCTGCCTGCAAGCTTATAAGGCTAGCAGGGCCCCGGAGACGGAGAGGAAAAGGGAAGAGGGTGAGGTGACCTGCGAGAAACACGAGGCCATGACCTGGCCATGGCTGATTTTTTTGGGCGATTGTGACGAGTTCCCACCGCACTGCCAGAGCTGCCCATACTTGTCCGACACGCACAACACACGAGGGCGAGGGTTGACTCGGACGTCGAGGGGTAGGGCATTTGCAGGGTCTGAATGCTTAGAGGACGTTGTCGGAGATATCTCACTGGGATCGTCTGCGAGATGGAGCGCGATTTGGCATAGCCTGGATACGAATTGTAGCATTCGGGCATAACTCTGGAGAATCCCTAGATACACATTGCAGCGGCATGCATCAACTGCGCATGACGATGTTCTTGTCGAAGATGCTGAGGTGCTACCACAATCTTACACAACGCCTTCTTGGGCGACGCGTCTCGATTTGGCTCCGAGGTTCATGCCCGGAGGTTTCGCAAGCTACTTTGAGGGTAGCTACCACAACCAATTTGCAACGTTGTAAGTAAACATCTCCTATACAAATGTCCAAAGCCCCCTTCTGGCCGTTCCGTAAGAGGCTCGGAGCACGATGAGCCCAGATGCACGTGTAGAACACGAGGGGTCGCCCTCTTCTGCTGCACCAAAAACAGCGCAGTGACTAGGCCGAGGAGGAGAAATGAACTCGAGTGACTGATCCTCGTACCATCTCCTTCTCCTGCCCTCCTTCTGCCCTTCTGCTCACTGCACATTCCCCGCGTCACCTGCCCCCGGTCACCCATACAAAAGCAAGTCCGTGTTGGCTCCCCGCCCTGTAACGCCTCTCCCACTCCCTTCCTCTTGCTAATTATCTTATTCCTTTTTTCACAATGCTTGTGCAGATATCTCCAAATACCACGATTGAATACCTCTCTGTCAGAGGTCCCAGCTACCCCTCATCGGGTTCACGCGCCCGCCACCAAACGAGTGCGCCGGCACCCCCCAGCGACTTGTTCTCATCCGGATATCTCTCGGACGAGTACCCCATCACGCCAACTGCAGACCCCATCGCCCGTCTCACTCGCGAGTGCAGTGCACTCCGTCTTAGGCTAGCCACTGCAGAACGTATAGAACGCCAAGGTGCTACTCCTACACCTGGTAATACCCCGAGGCTTGTACCGGCTCCTACACCCTTGCCCTCGGCTAGAACACCGCCGTCTACCTTTGGTAAATTACCCTTTGAACCTCCCCCACCTCCTCCTCGCAGCTCGAGAAGAAATCGCCATCGGAGCAAGCAGAGTAGTGTTCTTTCTTCTGTTGCTCCGTCTACCATTACCGTGTCAAGCACGCGAACAAGACATAAAGGCTCTTCGTCCATTTCTTCAATCTCGGACGTTGAGACCGTCGTAGGGAGTCCTCCCTCATACTACGGCAAAACCAATAACAAATCCAGAGCTTCGTCTACGACCTCCAGGACTTTCTCGACTCTTTCGGACGTAGAGACAAACACTGTCCTTTCCACACGATCGAGTCAGAGCAGAGCACCTCCGTCTGTAGTGAGTACTCGTACTTCCGATACTCATACGCAAAGTCAGACTCGACGTCCGCAACCACCTCGGCTTCAAATACCCTCATTGAAACCGATACCCCGAATTACAGTGACAACGCCTAACGACATCACACCTACCACAACGACTGCAAGAAGCACTAGCACTGTTACAAGAGCTACCACCACGACGTCAAGACACGCACCACCGGCGCCGCCGCCCAAAAACATGAAACCCTCTGAACGGTGCAAACAGCTCGAGAAGACTCTGCGAGAGGTGCAAGAGCTTCTCCGAGTGAGGGATAGAGAGATTGAGGTGTTGAAGAAGGAGAGAGATAGGTTGATTGCGGAGCGGGAGCAGGACAGGAAGGTTGAAGCTGAGAGGGAAAAGCAGAGAGAGCGTGAACGCGAAGAGGAAAGGGAGAGGGAGAGGGAGAGACAACGGGAGAGAGAGAAGGAACGTGAACGTGAACGTGAGAGGGAGAGAGAACGTGAGCGTGAGCGTGAAAGAGAGAGGGAAAAGGAGAGAGAACGCGAAAGGGATAGGGAGAGTCAACGAGATAGATTCAGAGATTCGGACCGTCGTTCTGAGCGAGGAGGGTTCGAGCGTGAACGGGATTCTCGAAGACAAACGCGACCTCTATCATCCGTAACAGAGATCTCCGCTCTCGACAAACACCTTGCTGGCACTTCACCCCCACCACCCCCGCCGGCACCTCCACTCCCTCCACCGTCGCATAATCACTCTTCCCATTCCACAATAAGTAACGGTCTCGTGCGGCGAAGCAAATCCCAAGCACCCGTCTTCTCGCGTAACGGCAGTAGCACCACCATCACAAATGGGGATGACTACAGCACCTTGAACGGAAGCAACAGAAACACCCTCTACACCCACCACGCTCCTTCCCTCTCCCTCGAATCCGAACAAACAGCCCAACTGCGCTCAATGGATGTCTTCCTCACGAAGACAGATGGATGGTCAGGCGCACAAGTCATCCAAGCAGTTGAAGACCTCAACGCCGAGATCACACATTTCGCAGCTAGCGCTACAGAATCGGCTGTATTCGAGAGGAGACCTTCTGTTTCGCCCGGTTCGCCTACGCCTGGTCATTCGCCGGGACATGGAAAGGGGAGTAAACGGGGGAAGAATAAGCGGAACAGACATTCGATGGTGCTTGAGCAGCAACAACAACAACCGAAACAGCCAACGCAGGAACAACTGGATAGCGTCTCTTGGCTTGGACCTGCTTTCGCTAAGGTGCTTGCGACGAGAGACCATGCGCAGGATCCAATGTTGGTTCAGTTGGCGTTGCAGGCTAGTGTGGCGACATGTTGCGCGAGGAGTTTGAGTTTGTTTTGTGTTGGGTTCCCTGCGAAGCTTGATGGGTTGCTTTCGAGGATATTCGGGCAGATGCAGCTATCTGGTACGTTTCCTATTCTCCTTACACTTCACCCAATGTCGACTCTAACATTCGTCGCACAGAACCTCAACCAACATTCGCCCGCTGGCGATCCCTCACACATAAATCTATCCGAGCCCTCTACCCCGCCCTAGAAGAATACGCCATAACCGAGCTGGTAACCACGATGCTCCGTTGGTCCGCAGCCGTATTCACCCTCTCCGGATGCCCGACCTCTGCTCCTACCTCCCACCACAACAATCGTCACTCACGTGACATCGGGAAAGACCCCTTGTTGGGTTCACCGACGTTACGAGCGCAATTGAGGAGGATCGCGGAGGCTGTATCCCGGATTGCGAGAGTGACTCGTGAAGAGATCCTCTCGACTAACTTTGAAGTCGTCCTTATCGACCCGGGGTGTATATTCGAAGAACTCGGAATGACCAACGCGTTCTCGCATGCCTCGCCTTCTACTCACGCGAACGGACACGCGAACAAGAAGAATGGGGCGAGTGATAACAAGGAGAAGGGATGTGTGTTGTGTACGACGGAGTTGGGGTTACGGTGTGTTACTAAACGCGCCAGGACATATACCTCTGGTCTGGAGAACGGTGAGGAGAAGGTGGACCTGGAGAAGAGGCTGTTGGTCCCGCCGAAGGTGGTGTTGGATAGTGCCGTGGACGCTTTGGATTGACGGACATGTTCTCATTCTGACTCATGCGCGACCTAGCTTTCATGGATGTTAAAGTATTCAAGCAATATTGTATGAAATATACCCTATGTCTCGCGTCATTTTATGTCCACACCGAGTACATACTGCAAGGCATACACTATGCCTTCCCTACCACCCCTTCTCAACGCAAAGTAAAAAGTCAAGGTAAATGCAAAAAGAAACGATTTTAATGACTTGATTACGTAATAGGCACTACCAGGGTTCGAACCTGGGTTTCGGGAAACTAAAGATCCTGGTATCTTCAAAATCCCGAGTGATAACCACTACACTATAGTGCCGATGTGTGTGGATATCGTTAACGGAACCAGGATCAGAGTATCAATCGGTTTCGCAGCAATTTTTACTCAAAAACTCATAACCCGAGACATAGACGCCCAAGAGCTGCTAAGCGCGCGGTTTGTAATCATGTGATCGCGTTTTCTTCCGATCTACAGTGATCTCAGGTTCTTGGCTGGAGCTCAAACGGACTTGACTAGCTTGACTGCTCAGATCCCAGAACGCTTTCCGTCCGATAACTCAGAGTCTCCCTAATTTATATTCATTTCAGGGACTTTACAGCGCTGCCTGCTTGCAAAGCCTAGGCTTACAAACCCGTGTATTATGAGAAGCACGCATGCAGCATCTGATATCAGTGTCACCGTATGACGCCATGTGTAAAGAATGTACGATGCAACCTCAGTATGTCTCCGAGCCCTTCGTCTTGTTCTCCCATTGCGACGCAACTACCTCGGCAGCGATCCAAAATCAAGATCTAACTGCGCGCAGTTCTCTCAATGGCGGACTCTGAGGCGCAACTTCCCTATGACCTGATCATTCGTATTCTGGAACTGGTCGACCTCGAGCTGTACTATCCTACCTTATACTCGAGCTCATTAGTGAACCATACCTTCAACCAAGCTGCGCGGAGGTTGTTGTACAAGAAGGTCGTCCTAAGCCCCCCTTGGAGGATGACATTGGATTTGAGGCGGAGGGATCAAGAATTGGTTTGTCGTCTTCTGAAATTTCCGAGTAGCGAGAGACACTGCGGGAAAACTCACCTAACCCGGGCTAGAATGGTTTGTTCCAATCCGCAAGCTTGCCTCATAATGCGCAATATGTCTTGGAGCTTGAGATATCTGGTATGTCAACTCTCGGCTGCACTGAAGGGAAGGCTCTATAATGCTCCACTTGGCAGGCTATCTTGAAGGCCGCCCTCCTCCGCTCAACACCTTTCCCTCAACGCTAGCTCGACTAATTACAGACCTCTGGACAAATCTCCACTCGATAACCTTTACACCGCAAGAATACCCAGATGTTCTCATACCCAATACAATCACTGCGCTTCAGAAGTGCACCTTCCTGCGGTCCCTACACGTGAACAACGCATATTGTACTGAAGAAATCGCCCCACAGCTCATGCAAATCGAACGACTGGAGAGCCTAACTATCGAGAATCCGTCGAGAGCCATTCTAGGGCTCTTGCCGGAATGGCTCGAGAGGCTTGCGCCAACATTGGATGCGTTTAATTTGAAGGTCTGGGGGATCGGGACCCTCCCTTGGTCTCCATCATGTTGACGGATAGCTAATTGAGAAATTAAGGGAAATTGCGGTTCTGTGACACCTGGGGTGCTCCGCGCATTTGCGCCCCATCTGTCGAAGATACATACCTTTGGCCTTGGGCTTTCCTACTCCCTCATGCATGATGACGTCCTCTTGTTTCTGGAACGGATGCCGTGGCTGCATAACTTGGAGCTTCGCTACTATCTGGTAGGTTACCATCTTCTCGAGTCTCATGAAAGCACTCACATACCTCTCTCAGCAAATTCGAGAGCCAACCGTGCAAGTATCATTCCCCGCATTGCGTTCTCTCCTGGTCCGCCATACCCCGCTTTCGAACGATACAGACGCCAGGAATCTCTCGCAATTCATCGGCTACTTCTGCGCCGACTCTAAGTTGAAAAAGCTGATACTGGAAAGCGACGATGATAGAGAACGAGAGCCTGATGCAATGATGGATATGCTTGTCGGTCTCCTAGTCACGAGACACGCGAGTACTATATCGATTCTCCGGATGGATGCGCTGTTCATCAGCTTTGAGGCCTTGAAAGACCTCTGTGGAGCCTGCACACAATTAGTCGAACTTGGTGTTAGCTGTGACGGCGGGCCCGAAGTCTTGGTGCGTGCACATCTAGTGCTGTATTTTCAAGACGCAATAATTAAGGCAACGCAACAGCATGAACTCCCTGCCGTCACTCAGAAACTGACACGGCTATATTCGATACACCTGTCCTTCCTTTTCCCTATTACTAGTCTAAGTCCTGAACAGATCCGAACGTGGATGTCTAATGGGACACGGACTTTGCGTCGTCTATCCGTGAACGACCAGGATTGGAAGGTACGCCTTGCTTCAGCACGAGTCGCTCCCTCAAATGAATTCTTCGTAGGGCGTGTGGACAACCGGAGACGATAGGCGAGCAGTATTTGACGTGCAACAGGTCGCCCCCTTTGTCCCTCCATGGTCAAAGCAACATCGGCCAGCATGAAATCAATGAATGAAGTATATTTGCGTGTCGAGTCGTAACTGTACAACGTTCGGTTGCCTGTAACGAATTCCATAGAATACGTCTAGTGTACAATCGTCCTGATTCATGGCGTAAATAGACAACTATAGTACAAAGACTGAATAGGTGAAACCTGGTTATTTCAAGAGGACTTCCCTTCCACTCCTTGAACCTGCCGTTGGTGGGCAAGTCGGATCCTGAAGAAGACTGTGAGCTGCCTGATGCTAGTACAAATCATACACGACTTGTACTCACTGGTTCCGAGCGTTTAGGACACGCAATGTTCGCTCTCGTTCCAACTCGGTCATGTTCTGCCAATTGGCGATCCGTGACAGCGTCTGTGAACACGGCTGTTATCAGCACCAACGTATCGCAGGGAGAGTCGAGATACTTACACCGTCGCTATTGACCACCATAGGCCCCAGCTCATCGAATTTGATTGCGGTGTTGGACCTCGCATCCAACTTCACCGCGTCCCCCGCCTCCAAATCGGGGGCAGGTAGAAGGAAAGTTTCATGCTTCTCTCCCTCCTTTGATTGAACATTGGTGTTGGCCTGTTCGACGTTGCTCATGGCGAGTGTGTTCAGAATAGGGTATCGAGACAGCGAGAATTAAACAGAATAAGACAGCGGACGATCAACGTTGACTGAATCTAAAGATCAAGGAGCAAGTTGACTTCACTTTATATCGAGAAGAAACACAACATGTGGCTAGCCTTGAGCGCATGAGGACATCATGAAGTCACCAAACTTCGCTTGCCTTCGCCGGAGAAGCCTCGATGGTTCTGGTACCAGAGAAGTGCGGTTCCATATAAGGCAGCCCTAGAAGTACCGTACAAGTACGATACGAGCTTTTGCGGCCAGTGAGAGGCATAGAATCTCAAGTAAAACTAGCGGGATAAGCTATCGTCCCTCTGTCCAGACCTGTCGGAACGCGACAAATACTGTTTGACCAGAATGCGCCAGCCTGCGTGTGGCACTGGGTTGGTAAGATCTTGAGACGCGGAAGAGCGTGGTCTCGTACCCATCCGTTCTGGAGAACGTCTGGGGCATTTTGGCAGAGGACCCCTACCGTAGAGCTAGCGCCCAGTTGTAACGGTCACATCAGGTCTCGTGCCTGACTTCCCGGTGGCCTCCGGTGGCGTCTCAAGATTGAGTTGCAAGATCTGGTCACGTGAATGGTGCACCAGCAAACGTCTCTGCAGTTGGATCTCGCTGACGGTAGAGCCTGAGCACAGCCAGAGTTGAAGAGAAATATTGTATAGTACAGCACAAAACTCTACTACCTGTTTTTGAGCCTTTTAGAGAGAAGATAATGTATTTTGACAGTGGCAGAAGCAGTACTACTACACTTTCCAGGTGAATCTGCACTTGTTTGATGTTTGTATGAGTCCTGCTGACATCCGTGTGGTTTTTATAGGTATATAACATCACTCAGATATCGATCGTCCAAGTTTTATGAGCATACAGAGTCTCCAACTGACAAGACAACTCAAAGCCATCGCAGCAAGGAGAATTGAGACTGCGAGACTTTATCCAGAATAGGCAAGATCCCAAAAGCCTATCTCCGTCCCATCAGGCACGAGGCGTGATGTGACCGTTACAAGTCGGCGCTAGCTCTACGGTAGGGGTCCTCTGCCAGAATGCCCCAGACGTTCGCTGCGGTGGTGGGGTGCGAGAGAACGGCTGGGCACGAGACCAAGTTTTGCCGTCCTTTGTGGCACCTTCCTCGAGGCGCGTTTGTTCTACTACACTCACCATCAACACGACCGCAACTTCCTCTGGCCGATAACCACCACAGTTACGCCAAATCAACATGCTGCTGACTCCCTCGATTACTCCTCCTCCTTCTAGAACTGATTCACATGGAAAGGCCATGCCTAGGAGATCATCCGGTGTCCTCTCTGACAGGACGAACACAACACCAGAACCTCAAGCCAACCATCCTTCCGCAAAGAATGCTACCGAAAAGAGACCGCAGATGAAACCGAAACGTTTCAATATCCCTGTCATGACTCTCGACTCGCCTACAATATCTAGTGCGATGGCTGCGCGGCTCGCCTCGTCTGTCGTCTCGCATGTCCTATTCTTGAAAAGTCAAATCCCATTGTGAGTAGAAGCTCACATAAACCAATTCTACCTACTGACAGGAATCTTTACTACAGTCCCGTAGCTCAACTATCAAGGATGCCCGGAAACCACGCAGACACACGAGCAGCCAGGAAACGAGAAGATCTCATCGGCGCGATCGATACCCTAACTTCACATCTCCAGACCACTTTCGTCGCTCTCTCAACGGCCTTCGCCCGAAGGGAAACAACGTCTCAGAAAATAACACCCTTCGATAATATTCCTCCCACTCAGGTACATCTGGCCATTGTTCTTGGACCCAGTGTAGGCGCGGCGAAAGCACGGGTCATAATTGTGTTTGACGGCTTGGAAACCAAAGTGTGGGGCATACAAGGTCGCGCAAATGCTTGGAATATCCAGGAGAACGACCCGGCACCTCAAGATGAGGAAGGAGACGAGGACGAGGATGGGGAAGAAGACGAGAGTGGCACTACTGATGGGGGAAATGAGGATTCGGAGAGCGAAAACGAACCGAGTGACTCGGAGGAAGGATCTGAACCCCCACTTTCGCGCTCACCTTCTCCCTGCCATTCGGATGAGGGGACCCCTGCTCCTGTAGAGAGCAGCCAACCATTCCAAATTCTTCGTGATTCTCCCCCACGATCACTCGACAAGGGACCAGGGCCTACACTACACCAATCTGAACAGCCGAGTTATGAAGAAGAACAACAAAATCTTCGCACTGCAGACCGACTTCTTTCTCGTACCTTGGCGAGCGCATGTGCTGAGGACGATGGGGGAATGTCTAGCGAACTAGGTAAGCTTATCGCGCGTGTGCATGCACTAGTTCGAATTCTGAATTGCTCTCCTTTTTCGTAGCTCCGACGCAGATGCACATACTCCTTCGTGCGCCCAGGCGATTCCAACATGCCGCTTGGATACCTCGTCAAAACCTAACGCGCTCACTCGAGAGCACTCTTGAAGCATTCCTCGCAGAAGCTGTCATAGATGAAGCAGAGGGCGAAACTTCAGACCCGAAACCAAAAAAGCGAGTCAATCGCGTGGGGGTAAAGACAGAGGGTGTCTGGATCGGGTGTCAAAGGGAAGACGCTATAGAGGTTGTCAACAACAATACCCAGGATATGTCCGAGGAGGACGAGATGATATGGTGGACATGGGACGGAAAGATTGTTGGATTCCAGGACTGGTGACCGTTGTACACGTCTGGACTATCGGCATCGGACATCTTGTATCATTTATTGTATTATATTCAGTTCCCCGCACGCACTCGGACATTGTACACGGCAAGGGGTACGCTAGCGGTACGGGGGAATAGACACGAGTCGTGGTATATCAATATTGAAATACATAAGTACACAAACCGGAAAAGAACTCAACGAAGGGGGACAAATCGATACATAGGCAATAAAGTCCAGGAGAGGAAAACGAAAGGGGCGACAGACCGCGGCGGATTAGATGTATGTACATATCAACAAATAATAAAGCAGACCACGGTCTAGGAAAGAACAGTTCATCTCTAGTCCTCCTCACCAGAGTCGTCCAGCGCAACGTCATGGATAAACTCCTTGACGAGACTCTTGAGTTCGTGGATCAACGGTGTCCTGTTCCATTCGGTACGATGATGCCATATTCTGTTGAGGCAAGTTGCTCGCAGCTGCTCGAGCTGCTCGACGTTCAGAGTACCCGTGCTCTCCCGGAGTTCGTTGGAAAACTCGGAGAGGAGATCCTCATCGAGTTCGAACGGAGGTGGTGGAGGCGTGGGTGTACGTTCGATCTCCATGGGAGCATCTGGAGCAGGAGCAGGAGCAGGGGCGGGAGCATCTGTGCCGGAAGCAGAACCGTCTGGAGCAGGAACAGAAGTGTCCACGCCATTCTCTTGATTCGGGTCAAACTGTTGAAGAATGTTCTGCTCCGGCGGAACGACTCCGTCGAGCGACGGGGCCTGTTGTCCCTCGATAGTAGGCGTGGACATCCGTTGAGTAGCGGCGATTGTTGTGAGGTAGTTAAACGCATTTTCTGCAGAACGTGGCTCTTCAGGGGATTGCTTCGGATTCAGAATAGAGTCGAATCCGAACGGAGCTCTCGAAGGTGTGATCAGATCTAGTGGAGGCAAGGGACCGTTCGAGTTTGGTGTGGGGGAAGAAGGCATGTGAACGTCCCCATCCGCATCAGCAAACCGGACGCCTTGCTGACTTCGATGAGGCGTGGACGGCTGTGTCGAAGGGCCTGCGACCGGTTCACGACTCGACATCCTGGACCTTTTGGCTTCTCGTCCTGCGCTACCCTCTTCCTCTGAACGTTCCGCGCTCGCCTCCTGAGACCGCTGTCTCTTCATTCTTCGTTCGATTTGAAGAGGATCGGTGATCTCGTGCTCGGGCGCAAGCCCATTAGCCCGAGCGCTCCGCCGAGTGCCTGCAGATTGCGATGCGCCGTTTGCAGCGTTCGCAGCTTGCTCAGCGGCCTTACTTGCCTTCTCCTTTTCCCTCTCCTTCCTGAAATCTTCCCTCCTTTTCCGCTCACGCACTGCCATCCTCTGACATTCCATACGGAAAGTGGCATCCATGTCCTGGATGCTGACTTCGGCCGCGGTGTACATGGCTTGAGCACGTAACAATCGCTCTGGATCTTCATGCGCACGAACGTCTGCATTATGAACAATCTTGCGAAGATCATCCAGGAAATCGTCTGGTGTCAAGTATTTGCTTCTGTACAGATCAGAATGCATGATTTCCAAATCCATGTCGTAGAGCTGCGGTCCTGGAATTTGAAGTTGAGCCTGTGCTTGCACTTGACCCTCAACAGTACCGTTCGTCTCGGCGACCGTTTGTTCGACGAGTTCCTCAGTACGTTCTTGGGTTACAACTTCCATCACATCACCGTTTGGAACAGTCTCAACTTCGACGGTGGTAGTTGTCGTGATAGTTTGGACTTCCGGGGCTGCTGGTGGTGGCGGGGGCGGAGGTGGAGGGTCGAAGCTGATATTGTACTCCTCCTGTGAACTAGGTTAATCTAACATCGATTTGAGGCGCACATATACGAGACTTACAGAAGCTCGTTTTGTGAACTTTCTGAACTTGCGTTTCAACTCGGTCAGGATGGGACCCAAGCGGTACTTCAGAAGAGTCATCGTCTTCTGGTCATTCGCTTCCTGAACAGCGAGCTCAGCAGCAGTCGGCTGTCGAGGCTCTAGAGGAGGCGCGATTGGCAGTTCCTCCAACATTCGCTTCTTGCGCTTGACACCATCGGGGAACTGATTGGGCGGACGACGGATATCGTCGTATAGACCCTTGAAGAACTCTTCCCTCTGTGCCGCCGTCGGTCGTGTTAGTTCGGCGCGGTTCTGTCGCGTAGGACCGAACCAGGCCTTGACATCCTTGGGCAGGGAGGAGAATGGACCGTCGACAACTGCGAGGAGGAGGACGGGATCCGAGGGTCCTAAGCTGTCCAGCATTGCACGCACGGTTGTCCGGGCTGTCTCCGAGACAGCCGAACACCAGCCATTGAGTGACGGAATATAGACCACGGAAGGTTGATGTCGTTTGGCTTCAACGAACAGTTGGATGATGGCAGCTTCGAGTGTCTAATGCTCATGTACGTGAGTCCGGTACGAGAAATACCTAAGTAAGGATAGACGCACCCGTGTTGAATCACTCATCAGACTAGCGAGATCCAAGCTTTGTACATGATAGCCTTCCAGGTGATGCAGAGCAGCAGCGGCAATGTACCGTTGTCCCATGCCTTCTGGTCCATAGACCACAACGCGAGGGCGGTAGACGCGCAAAGTCTCCATGGCTGAAAGAGGTCGACGTCAAGAACAAGGATAGCAATTTTTCAAGTTGACACTCACATTGAAGCATCATCTCTCTTTCGAGAGCGCCTTCATCGCCAGGGTCTTCGTACTCTGCTTCTTCCAATGCTGTTCGCTTCTTGCTGGGCGGGAGAACAGTCTCGATGACGTCTGTCACCTTCTTCAAGGCTTCACCAAGCAGCGGCGTCAATTGAGTGGGCAAAGGGGCAGCCTCCGGAGCGGCGGCACGAGCAGATGACGGGACCAGTTCTATTATACATAGTCAGAGGGGACATCCAAAGTGTCAAGAAAGAACAGGTCTATATCAAACGACAAGACTTACTCTTTATAGAAACCATAAAGTCCCTGAGTTCGACCTGAATGGTCTCTGGCTTCAAGAGCAGACGATCGTTCGATCGATAGATCTGAGGATATCTTCGCTGAACCGCATTGAGAGCGGCTTCGGTACACAACGCCTAAAATTAACCAAAGTGAAGGGGAAAGAAGAAAATGTTCATTGTCAGTCAATTTCACAACTTCTAATGGACCACATTCAACGCGACGACTCACGCGGAGATCTGCACCTCCATATCCTTTTGTGAGCTGGGCAAGCCCCTTGCAGTTCTCTTCACCCTTCTCGTCCTCCCAGCCGGCCCATTTTCGCGTCATGATCCGTAAAATCCGTTCCCTAGCTTCTACACCCGGAAGTGGGAAGTAGAACTCTCGATCGAATCGACCCGGACGTCTCAGGGCCGGATCAATCGCGTCGGGACGGTTTGTTGCGCCGATCACAACTACTTGGCCCCGTCCATCCATTCCGTCCATCAATGCTAGCAACGTCGAGACGATAGATGCATGGATCTGGTCTTGTTTCGAAGACCGTACTGGCGCGAGACCGTCGATTTCGTCGAAGAAAATGATACTCGGTTGTTGATTCCGGGCTTCCTCGAATAACAGTCGAAGTTGACGTTCGGCCTCGCCAACCCATTTTGACAGACAATCGGCTCCTTTCCGCATAAAGAACGCTGAGAAATATATGAAGATGAGCGATGGCATAAATACCGAACCATATACTTACATATACCCTTCCCGTTAGATCTGCAGCTGGCTGCCAATGCTCTGGCTAAAAGAGTCTTTCCTGTACCTGGCGGGCCATGGAATAGTACTCCTCGTGGAGGAGTCACATTAAAGCGTTGAAACACTTCGGGATATAGTAGGGGAAGAAGGGTCATTTCCTTTAACGAATTGATATCTGAAAACAGGTAAGTTGGGGCAGTGGTGCATTACAGCCGATACATACGCTCGTCAAGACCGCCAACCTCGTCAAATGATACATTCTGGTTGACACCGAGTGGATCAGCGTCGGCAAGTGCTAGAGTATATATAAGCACCAAAACAACTCTTGAAAGTGACGGTTATAGCGTACATGCGTCACCAACTTTACCAAGGTTGGATGGTGTTCCGGCAGTTGCACCCAGGTCCGGGGGAAAGAGACCCCCTGTACCACCCGCACTTCCAGCAAAGATGCCGCCGCCGCCTGCACCCACGCCAAAGGGTTTTCGAGGCGTGCGAGTGCCATAATCTGAGTCCTGCGAGAGAGGTCAACCGATAATCAGAGGTAGCTGAAGCTTCTTTGCGTACTGAGTCATCCCCAGGAGCACTAATCCACTTGCTCAGTTCTGCGCCCGATGCACTCCAACCAGGGGGCTTGTTTCGTCTGAAGCCCCCCGCACGCCCGTTTGCTCGTCCGGTCGCACGAGGTTTCGGTGGTTGGGGCATTTCTTCAAGCGGTGGTGGGATGGCGTAGTTTATTGGGGCTCTTTGACGGAATGAATATGGGCGACCATCCTGCTCAGCTTCGTCATCCAGCTCCCCTGCAGCATCCTTGTCATCGTCTGGAATGACCTCTGGTTCTGAAGAGGTCTCAGGCATTTCGTCCATGGAGCCTTCCGCAGAACCTGACCCAGAAGAGGAATGATCAACATAGTTGTCTTCGTCGCGCTGCTCCCGTGTAGACTGACGTGTGCGCCGTGTGCTCATCCGCGATTGAGAGGCTCGGGCGGGTTTCGACTTCTTCGATCGTCTAGCGGTCTTTCCATTTGTCGAGCCGTTCGACGTCGGTGGGGGCCGTCTATCCCTGCTTCGCGTATTGTAGCGAGCGGTCGAGCCGCCAGCGTCGTCGTCACTGAGGTTCGGTCCAGGAGGCTGGCTGAGTACTCGATTCCGCTGCCGGGTCCTTGGCCGTACTTCTGCCCCGTCTTCATCGTCTTCGTCGGCATCAGCGTCGTTACCGTTGGGTGGGGGGTCGGACTTTTGGTCAATGATGTTAAGTTCATCCTCGTCGTCAGGACCGTCTGGGTCACTTGACTCTACGTAGGACTGCTTCTTGATAACCCGCCCGCGTGAAGTGAGCAAGGTTTCGGGCTCTGGCTGTGGCACCCTGGCCGGCTCTGGCTCCGGTTGTTCGTTATAGTCTGCGTCCATCGAGTGAGTGCTTTCATGATATTCTGAACCAGACGAGGGGGACTCGATCGTACTCCGCGTTTTCCTGCGCGTATTCGGGGCCATTGGAGGAATGCGAACTCGGAGAGGGGTGACTTGTGGCTGCGCTGGAGGCTCGGGGAATTTCCAAAGCGAGTTTGCAGCGGAGGCGGCTGGGTTGAGGAGGTCTGGTCGCTGTCCGTCGTGTTCGTCGGTGGTCATGGGGAACGACGCCGACGCTCTCCGCCAACGTCGTTGGTCGAGTGCTCGCAGCCGTCGCTGGTAATTATGTTTCTTATGAACGCGCCCGCGCTCGTCTCGCGAGACTTGGCCTTGTCGTCGCTTATCTAATCTTATCGGTGCCCCTCGCTTATAATAGATCACATTTCCTCCGAAGCAATACTTATCGAGTCCGAGTCTATTTGCATCTCCTTCACCGTGAACAGCCATGTCTTGCGGGAACCCCACTACAGAGAGCGATGCGCTGATGCCACGTAAGTCTCGCTACTGCCCCCCAATCAATGTTAACCAGAAATCCCACCAGGCAGACTCAAATACGATAAATCCAGAACTTGTGTCAAATGTAAAGAGAATCAGGGGAACCTCGTAATACGACACGCTGTATACTGCAAGTACGATATCAGCACCCTCCTCTGTTCTAGCAACTAACTTTTGAGACAGAACTTGCTTCTTCCCGCTCATCTCCTACAAGTTCCGCAGAGCGTTAGAACCATATGTGAACCCGAAGCCCGATGGACCTCGACGAACGGCCCTCAAGCCATCTGGTGATCTCCTTGTCGGATATTCTGGCGGCTTAGGCTCCTCGGTCCTGCTTGACCTCGTTCATCGGTCTTATGTCTCTCCGAAAACGTCTGCAAATGAAGGAGGACGAGATCATCCCAGGAACGAGAGAGTATGGAAGAACATATATGTTTGCAATGTGGATGTGTCAGATGCATTTCCAGATGTGGGTCCTGCCTGTTGCTCAAAGGGGAAAATCTGCTAACTCTCTTCTCAGATGAAAAGTAAAGCTGAAGAAATCCGCAATGCTGTTGAGGAACATACTGGCCTGGAATATATTCAACTTCATCTCTATGATGCTTTCGATCCCGCCTGGTGGCGCCAGATCGGAGGCGACCCACCTAAATTCCCGCTCGGCGTTGATCTGACAAGAGAAGGTACGCCCGCCGCCAATCGTCTCTCATAGCCAAACACTCACGCAAATACCTAGATTTGCCATTGGCTTCCGGTTCAACGGAGTCTACTCCTGTAGAATCGTTGCGGTCATACCTCGCTTCGCTACCCACTCCCACCGCTGTGACTACCGCAGTGCACACATTGACTCGATTACTACTTCATTATACCGCGTGGTCTCACAATTGCTCTCACCTACTCCTCGGAGCATCACTCACTAGCCTCGCTGTCTCGCTAATATCTGGCATATGCCAAGGAGGCGGCTTCCATGTCAAGGAAGAGATGCAAGAAGAGTGGTCCCCGTACAAGATACATGATCAACAGACGAAAGTAGATGTCAAGAGAAAGCGGACCGTCCGGATCATCCGGCCGCTCAGAGACGTTGGCATGAAGGAGTGTGCGGCATGGGCTTGGTGGATGGGAGTCAAAGTGGTCGGGCGCGAAAAATTGGAGTGGGTTGGTTCTAAACAAGGCATCGGACGGTTGACTAAAGGTTGGTGCACATTGAATATCAATTCGCTGCGCGCAGCTTACAATATTACTTAGATTTCATCGTGGGCTTGGAGAAAGATTACCCATCGACTGTTTCGACTATCGTCCGGACGTGCGGGAAACTTGCTCCGAAGGGTGAAGTGGACGGTGCTTGTCTGCTTTGCGAGCGGTAAGCTCGATTATCATCTCTTTCTTTTACTCCGTTTTGACGACTGTTTATCACAGCCCTGTTCAACATGGTGTCCAAGAGTGGAAAGCTCGAATATCCATCCGTTCCCGGCAAACCGACGACGAGCAAACTCAACCTTCAAGTACATCCGTTCCCCCATCTCTTACACACTACCTCTGCTATGCATGCCACACTACACTGACGAGCCGCACTCCTCGACCCATGGTCACACCCTTTCCTTCAAATGGCCCACCAACATCAGTGCCCATGCCCGTATGGACACTCACGAACGTACGGGACTTGCATCTAAGTGACTCCTTGGAGGACGAAACTGGCGAAGAGGCCGTTGGGAATGTCAGGAAGATGTCCGAGAGTGAGATGAAGGACGCGGTCAAGGATTTCTTGCTTGATGATAGTTAGTCACGGGCGATTATCGTAAGCGCTCAGGTCATTGCGACCAGAGAACGTGCACTCTTGCTGTATGTATGTACTTTCCATAGTTTGGAACCGAAAAAAACGCTACACTAATTCGCACTTATTAAGCCCGCTTTGCTCGTTCTATCATTCAGATCATTGGAAGCAGTCCAATCGATTTGCTCGGTTCGAAGTAGACAATGGCGCGGCTAACAATAGGAACTTTGACAATGCGGTTGTCAACAATATTGGACATTGGCCCAGCCTATTCTCAAACAATAAAAGCCCAGAGGCTCGGTCTTAAGCAGTCAATGCACTTCTTTCCTTTCTTCTTCCGACATCTTGATTCTTTTATTTCTGTTTGGGTTTAACCTGAATATAATGCTTTTCTATCTAGCAACCGTACTTTCGATCACTATTCAATATGCATCTGGTCATGCTTGTGAGTGGGCAACAGTTGGAATGATGCAATACTTAACTGAACGTTCAGTGCAGCGATCTGGCATCCGAGCATGTTTGGATTCAACGTTACTGCCGAAACGTTCCCTTACGACAATCGCCCCGTCGCACCCCTCGTCGACATGACTTTCGACCAGTGGTGGTTCCATGGCCATCTTGATTATCCACCTCACCCAGGAGACATCTTTGAACTTCCAGCAGGCAAACCAGCCACTACCGAGATTGGATGCAACAAAGGCGCAACATCCTTCTTTGCCTCTTCGGAGGGTGGCGACATCCGTTCTGCCAATGATCCTTGTCCCGGCTCCCCCCCTTCAGAGTACCATACCACCGGAATCGACGATGTAAAGGGTTGTGCCCTTGCTATTGCATACAACTCCAATGAGAGAGAAGTGCAACCGGAAGACTTTGCCGTATTCAGCGTGAACCAAACATGTGTTTGGACACGTTTTACTGACTTCCAAGTCCCTTCCCGTATGCCTCCTTGTCCGGAAGGTGGTTGCCTTTGTGCATGGTTTTGGATCCATTCCGTAGGCTCCCTGTTGCTTTTGTCCTCCTTTCAAACCTATGTTGACTTTTTTTTTTCTTTTAATAGCCTGATAGCGGAAGCGAGCAGAGTGGGTTGAGACAGTTTCAATGTGGTCGCTTCTACTGACGTCCCTCTAGATTACATGACAGGATTTCGATGCAATGTGACTGAGTCCACTTCTACTGTACCTATCGCAAAGGCGCAAATACCTCGTCGATGCGGTGCAGATCCCGACAACGGCGTACCAAACGCTGCGCCTGGAAACTGTACCTACGGTGCTAAACAACCGTTCTACTGGTTCCAAAAAGAACGGAACAATGTGAGCTTCAATGATTCTGTTGCCAAATAATCGAGGTGGTCAGCAGAATCGAGATCGCTGACCACTAGGTCAATGTCGTCAGATGTTTGAGGGAGCGTTTGCACCACCGTTCTATACCGATTTGTACAACTTCAAGGATGGTGCCCAGGACGACATCTTTGTTGATTCATATACCAGCTTACCTACTCCAAGTCCCGACAACACAATCATCCCGAGTCCGGTACAATCTCAGCCATCGGGCACTGCGACATCATCAGTCCCGACACCCACTAATTCGAACACATCTCCTGCTACACCTAGCCAAGGGTTATCCAGTAACAAACACAGAGTGATGTGGTATGTCTTAATTCCCGTGTGTCGATATACTCCTGCTAAGGACCCTGCAGTACATTGCGTGATCAAACATCAAGTATTCAGAAACGATCCAAACGTTCGAATCCCCTGGTGGGATTTATTACTACACCTCACGCCCGCAGGGGTTACAGTCTTTGGTTCCCATTCTGATCAATAATTGCAGCATGGCCAAGACACCATCGAGATTGAGTTGACGACCTGAATGACAGGTGAATGATAGGGCCCACGTCTCTGACTTATGCCTTAATGCAGTGATTGCCTCCGCAGCCTTGGGCGAAGTTGGGTCTAGCGAAAGGGTAGGGTATACTGCAGATCGTAGTGCAGAGTGGATGGGATTCGCACCATAGGATGTCTAATATACAAAGCAATATATAGCGACTACTTACAGGAAAGAGATGCACAACGAGGATTATTATGTGACAAAGAAAATACCGATACCAGAGCGAGCGACGTAGACTGGACTGTCCGTAAACAAACTGAATAGAATACTTACCACAATAGATGTGAAAATAGCTAACTAGTGGGAGTCTCTGGACTGTTCTGCACGGAGTTTCTCCCTCATCTGCTGCCTAACTCGTTCCCACCTCTCCAGCTCCTCTTTGAGCTTCGCGACCCGCTGAACGTTGATAGGATGAGTATCAGATCCCATCCATCGCATCACTTTACCAGCATGGTCGTCATCGTAGCGAGCCTTTGCAGCAGCAGCGGGGCTGCACTCCGCTGTCTGCTCTGTCTCCTTGCGATCTTCCCAGAATTTGACGGCATGCCGAGGATCGAAGCCAGCGTGCGCAAGCAAGCTGTATAACCCGTCAATTACGTTGACCATTTGTAATGAAGATAAGTTGGGAGGACATACCGCGCTGATACTATATCAGCTTCAATTTCTTGAGCCTGACTGGTGCAGTACTCGGCTATTTGCGAGAACTCGCCTGACCCTACTTTGCCCATGCTAGCGAGTGCGTCGTTCAGGAATGGCCCAACTACGAAATTAAAGATTATCAGTAACCCGCGATATGCAACAAACGTAACCTAGACACATACATAACATAGTGACTGGGAAGAGAAGAGCCCGAGCGACATCGGTGAAGATAGAAATTACTCCTGGATAGATAATCGATCCGGAAGAGAGAGTCTCGAGATGGTGAGCGAGAACGAGGTGGGACAACTCATGAGCCAACAGAATCGCGAGTTCAGAGGTCTGCTCCTCGGTGGGGATGCATTGCGTAGGTTGGAGGGGTTTTGGATTAGAAGGGAAAACGGCGCCGAATAGAGAGGACCACCACGAATTTGACTGCGGCGGCTGCGTCGGGTAATTCTCGACACTCATCTCTTGATGTTTAGACAAAATCTCATCAAGGAAGCCTGAGAAAACGACAACTCCGCCTCCTCCATCAGGACCGAAACCATAAGAGAAGGCGTTTGATGACTCAGGCTTGTCAACCAGGATCAACGAGTAAGGTGGCCCAGCGATAGAATGCGGTGCGGGGCTGACGGTTCGGGCGCAACTGAGTTCCGCAAATCTGCGGATATATTCAGATGCTCTTGGGCGTGGTCGCAGAGGATACTCTGCTGGTGGAGGAATAGGAATGTCGTCGGGACCGCATTCAAGCCATTTCGGCTCAAGGTCTTTTTCTCGTTGTAGGATGGGAATAGCGCGTTCAAGGCGCCTCAAAGTGTTCTCGACCCACTTATACCGCCAATCGTCGGGCGAAATGATATTGACGGGACCTTCCTGTGCGAGGATGTTGCCAACAGCTGCGTACCAACCTGGTCCAGCAAGCTGAGCTGCTATTTCTTCCTCTTCTTCAGGGGAAAGGAGAATCAGTCGCCATCTGATGGCGTGCATGTGATCTGGACGTAAGCGAAGCAAACGGCAAATAGGTCATAGGCAACTTACCTGCCCGTCAGGGGTGTCATCTCGAGGCTGGCCGCAAGTGTAGCCCAGAAGAGCAAGATGGGGGCGAATATGAGGGCATGGAAGAGGATAGTCCGGTATCTTATCCTTTTCAGCACTATATCCCTCTCGAGTGTTATGTTGCCAGTCGCCTCCTCATGTTGTAGACGTTTTCTGGACTTGTGGTTCTTGAATAGAAGGAGTGGAACGAAGGTCATCGTTACCCTAACGACTGTACGGGCAAGTTCCATGGCCGACGATGTCTTGAGAAACAATTATGAGCCAAGAACAAGGTATTGGTATCATGACCACTCGGTGCGTACCTTCAAGACACTTGCCAAGAGAGCTATCATAGGCGGTCCCTCATTGCGTCGAGTTGCATGAAAGAACCGTACACCCCCTATCGCAGCCCCAGCAAGGATGATCGGTCGCCTCTTCTCACTTTGCACAATACAACGCACTGCACCACGCAATCCACAGCGCGGTGGGCGTTGCGACGCACTGTGAGCATGAGTCGACAAGTCTCGAGTAAAACTATAGCGAACTGGACGTCCTAGAATTCTTTGAGGGGGGATACGAGGGGGTAGAGCACTACGCGAAAGTAATCGCAGCATCGCACATTGTTTGAGAGAGGGCAATACTGCAAAGCTAGGGGGAGATTCTTATATGGTCCAGATCAATGTAAGACCTCCTTCCACCAACATAAATAAACGCACGCCCGATAACGCCCGCATGTTCCGATCGCAAGTCAATCGGACTAGTGATCACCTTCAGGGGAATCAGGCTTAGGGGAATAATATCGAGCTGGCTGCGGGTGAATATTGGCCATACACTTGGATTCACGCTTAGGGCAAGAGGTACAACGGAGTCAGGAGAGTAGACAGTCAAAATATCATTAAATGTCATGAAGCCCATGTCGGAGTAGTTTACTATACAGAGAAGTTCCCCAGCGATCCGCACGAAACCTGGTATATCAACAGATCTAAGAAATGAATGACGCCTCACTGTACCCAATGCCCTCAATCTCCAGTCCCTCAGAAAGGCCGGGGACAAGTTCGTCGGGACCGGTGACCACTAGTTTCGTAGGCATGACCCACTGCGGCAAACCATCAGCCGCATCAAGGGTGATTTCAGATATACACAACATACCTGGTAAATGTACGGCTTCGTGCCGGCGACGTAGTTCACCATGGTCTTGATCACGTATGGGATCTCCGCCAACACATCAACTTTCTCGATGAGTCCCTTGTATGCGGTAGGAGAACCAACGTCGAGAATCAAAGTAGCGTCGACGTGTCCCGGGGCGTCAGAAACAATCGACGGCGCTGCCCATCGGAAAACAAGTGATGTAGGAGCATCATACCCAGTATCGGGGTCCTTCTCCGGATTCAAATGTACAGCTCTTGACATGACCCCAGCCTTCTCTGGCAGAGGCTCCCCAGGCCACTTCGTCTCTGCAGTAACCGCTGCCAACTTTCCACCCAGCACCAACGAACCAACGTTCACAGTGACAAATCCGGACCCGTTGCCCTTCTTGCCATACTGATCGATGGTAGTGAATTCCATCGAGACAGCGGAGACACCGCCGTGTTGACTGCTCTGGAAATTGGCAAAGTTCCATCGCGATGCTACGAGGTTGGGTCGCATACCCTGGATAGCATGAACGAACATGCCAGGGCCATCTACAGGAATCGCCTGACCCTTTAGGATAACCATACCAATTGCGCGGTTATGCGGCCAGAATCGATGAACGACATAGCCCTCCGCATTATTGGGGTCAGGTCCAAAGTAAGAGAAGCCTCCCTTAGGACCCGCTCCGACCTTGAACCCAGGTACAGAAGCAGGACGCTTGATCTCCAGAGAGATTTGGAGATCATCTGCCAGATTTGCTCGGATCACGTACGTCTCGGGCGCGTCCGATCCAGGATTGGACTTGTGTGTAATGGAGAATTCGTCGGCTTTGCAGGAACGTTTGTCAAGTCCTGGCGGAGGGGTAACGAAGTTGGTAACATTGACCGACTTCCAGACAGTCTCCCTCTTTCCTGGGTTGGTAAGCTTGAACGTGAACTGGATGGTAGGATACCACACTCTGACGGTTCACTAATGTTAATCCACGAGGACGCAACAGAACACCGCCGTACGCACCCAACCGCAGAATGAATCACTTGGCACATCAGAGACGAACCATCTTCAAGGTAGTTGTAGAACACTTGTGTTTCCACAGCGAACCCGCCGGGACAGGTCCATTCCGTATCCTTGGGCTCTAGCTCTCCGAACAGCTGAGTTGCATCTTTATCAGATGACACAGGATGAAAGTTCGGCGCATTGGGATCGGTCGGGGGCGCTGTGCTAGAGACTTGTTAGCCAACTACAGAAGATTTTCGAGAAAATAGAACGAACGAGAAAAACGAGGAGAACATGGTTGCTTGAAGGCAGATCCCTCATGTGCCCGTAGGTGTACTTTAAAGCACCGTCGGTTGCGGCACTTGCCGGCCGAGTCGCCGGGTTCTTCGACGTCTATTCCTGGTATAAATAAGTACGACTCTCAACTACACCTTACAGCTAAATTCAGATCGATAGGCGGGTCCAAAGAAACCAGTACAGCCGTCGGAGGTCAAAACAGAGATCTCAGAGCGTCAGCCGAGACTCGGGAGCAAGGCCGAACGTACTGCGATGATTACTGCGACGCTACAGAAGCACTTGCGGATCTGTTTGCCGTTATACTCCGTAAGACCCTGACTATCCAGCTTTTCGATGACCCGCCTATCGTCATGAATTTAGCTGTAAGGAGGGACAGCCCAAGTACAAATGATGCTACGAGCTATGTAATGCCACGTTGGACGCCAAGTCAGTGTGTTGAGTACGTGTTTGCTTTATCTTTGCGCAGCTCTGATAGCTTGCAGCCCCCCGCTGCGCTTTCAAACAGGCATAATTCACCGTGACTCCGGCGCTATACTATATGGCCTCCTGAATCGCACAGGGCCGGGGTAGGTTTGGGTATGTCATATACTACGTGTATAGTTTGACACGTAGAGCTGGTAAGTGGGGAGTGTGCATCATGGGTATCTTCTAGTAACAGAAAGCATTCGAGTTTGTATCAACTAGAACATTCCCTACAAATCCCAAAACAAATGACAGCTATCCACCGTGCTATCTATGGTCTCTTCTAGACGTCGTTTCTTGCTAGTAGGTGGGTTCTCCACGCTGGTACTACCGGCAATCTGGGCAAATGAATTCATCAGTTCATTGACGAAATCGCTGGTTGCCTCGCTATTGATAGGCTCTTGTACGGTCAGCGACGGATCCGACTGCGTTGTAAATGAACTCGACTCAAATAATGCCGACAAATCGTCAGCAGTCTACCTGTACGTCAGTTTTCTCCCGCTTTAAATCTCATTGACTCAGACAACTCACCGCCATCACGCCGGGAGCCTGAAAATCCCAGGGGATGTCAAAGTCGGTACCCTGATTGTCAACAGAGAATGCAGGTATGTCATACGGCTCGCTCGTGGCTGCGGCATCTGGCGATGTACTCTGCGATGAAGACTGCTCCTCCCGAGAGCTTTCTAGACGCACAAAGCGGAGTGTGCCTGATTTGAGCGCATCGAGAATAGCTTTGTTTTGAGCCATATTGAGAGAAGACGGATTCTGCTTGGGTACGTCGTCAGGCCAACCTTCCAGCCTTATCCCATACATGCTTAGGTTCGAATGCTTGCTCCATTTCATTTCTGCTTCGTGATTTCCTGACGCTTCCCTAATATTTTGACTGCTCAAGCATGTCTCGATTGAGCGAAACAAATACGAACCTTACCGCGACTCTCATGGCGGTATAAACCTCGGCTTTTATTGCACCGGCTGGGCCCTTCTGACTTAGCGTTGTCTGTGCAGGAGTGGGGAGGACATACGGGGTCATTCGAAGATTATTGCTGGCTTCGGCGTACCACTGTGGCCCTAGACGTGTTGCGCAATGGGCCTTGAAGGCATGGGCCCCAGGTGCCCCACCTGCTTTATACCTACGCCAAAAGTCTCGACCCAACTGCGTTCCCCCCAAGAAACCTTGATCGTTGTCCTTCTTCGGATTCACAGCGAGGAAGAAGGACTGCAGTCCCGCAGTTGTCTCCAAAGCGTCCAGCATGTTGGAAACACGTCTGAGAGTATGGTGAACTAAATGTGGGCTGTCAGTACCTGTGAAAGTACGCTTCTAGACATACTCACCGACATCTACCCCTGTCGACTTTGAGGTACCCTGGCTGTCCCCGAACATGTACTGGCTATACCAGCCAGCGACTTGCTCGTATATCTAATCAGATAAGGCGGCGTCAAGTCTAAAGTGCATATCGGTGGCGAAGGAATTCACCTCTTCAGCAGCACGATCCTCCCTTGCAGCGAATGCTTGTAGCTCTGACAGATGTCGTCGGAGCAGAGTTTGAAGTCTCTCCGTAAAAAGTGTATCGTCTGATATAGGATGGTAGTAATTCATCCTGAAAACACCTCCCATATGCCTCAGCGAGTTGTCAGGTGACTTTCAATTGAGGACAGTCTGAGTGATTTCAGGGAAATTGACCCAACAATGAGAAGGATGTCAAGTATAAAAGGACTCTGGTCTGTTCTGACTCGCCTTTGGAAGAGGAGTTGTGAGTATCTCCGCGATCCGAGTCGGACGCGTTTCCGACCGCGACTCGCGGCATCCGAGCACTGGCGGCGCCGGCGGATTGAATCAATACGCGGTAAGCGCCCATATATTGGACTCGGTTCAAGCGCTGAGAGTAGAACTGGCAAGTGTAGTGCTTCCGCAAGTACCACTGTTCTCATACCATATGGCGAGCGATGTTCCTCCAGTCTTCGTAAAGATTGACTCGGTGGAAGAAGAAAGACCTCCTCTCACGAGGACGACAACCCCCTCAGACTCAGGATCTTCCCGTAGGGCAGGTCTCACGCTTCAAGCCAACAAGAATACGGTATTGAAGTCCCATGGTAGACCACCTTGGTAGGCGTGCTGCTTAGCATGAATAATTTAGGTAGTAGCTGATTCATAACATAGGTACGGTGAAGACGGTCTCCCCATTAGTGATGCGTTTGTTGTAGGAATAGCTGGTGAGTCCAAATTAGCAAATATATTTGCGTCAGAAAAGTGAGAATGAATTTCGTTCCGTAGGTGGATCAGCGAGTGGTAAGGTACGACGACCTGCTCAGCACGCTGATCAAGAGCTATAATGCATTCCTAGACCCATGTCGCACGACGAATAGTTGAGAAGCTTGGGTCTATTCCCACTATCGTTATCCTATCCCAAGTAAGCATACACTACAAGCCTCCTCATGCATTCCGTCGACAGTCTTCTAGGATAGCTTCTACAAAAAGCACTCCCCGGAGGAGGTCAAACTGGCCCATGCAAACCTTATGGACTTTGACCACCCCGATGCAATCGATATGGTGCTGTTTTCTCAAGTACGTAAAAGTAGAAACAGGTGTCCTGTGGCAGGATCCTTACACAATGCTCTGCAGTGTTTGTCTGATCTCAAAGCGTGTCGTCAAACCAACATACCGATATACTCATTCGCTGAGCATCAGCGTCTGAATGAAACGAAATATCTGTATGGTGCCGCTATCATTATCAGTGGGTCATTTCATACAATCGTAATACATGATCAGGGGTTCACTATGACCATAGCGGAGGGTATTTTGGCTCTGCATGATCCCGCTCTCAGGGCTTTGTATGACTTGAAGGTACAGGTTGAGATCTCCCAAGAGGATTCCTGTCGCACTGAACGCGCTTCTGAACAGATCTTCGTCCAATGTGACTCGGATTTGATGTTGGCAAGAAGACTACGCCGAGATATCAAAGAACGTGGACGAACCGTCGACGGAGTACTCGACCAGTACCTGCGATATGTGAAACCTTCTTACGACAATTTCGTCCTTCCCACAGCCCGTTATGCAGACATTGTGAGTGCATTCCATGGAATGAGTCTATTTATGTGCTCAGAACGTAGATTGTCCCCGGGCATGACAACAATGTTGCGATTGATTTGATTGCGACTCACATTCGTCGCAAACTGAAAGAAAGAAGTACAAAGATTCGTTGTCAGCTCGCTCAGGCGTCCCCTCGCCCGTCAGCCGCGTCTACTCCCAGCTTCGAGGTGCCTGAGATTACGGAGAATTTGATATTGATTCCCGAAACGCCTCAGTTGAAGGTATTCAGACACATCTCTGGGTACGTGGTCGCATGATGTCTGACTGTTGCTCAGGGGATATACACAATCCTTCGTGACAAAAGCACGCCTCGAGAAGATTTTATTTTCTTCACTGATCGGCTCGCGACGTTTCTCATGGAGAAGGCCATTGAACACCTCCCCTATCGGCCGAAGATTGTTACAACTCCCGTTGGAGAGGAATATGCGGGGAAGGAGCTGGCTACAGAGGTATGACTCCTCTTGGAAAGATTCAAATGTGCTTAGTTGACTGTTTTCTCTTCATAGCATATCTGCGGTGTTTCCATCATTCGGTCGTGAGTAGCATCCACCAACTTTTTCGCATATTTGCCGTTGACATTGACATCGTAGTGGCGGCCCCCTCGAGCGTGGCCTTCAGAGGGTAATCAACGATGTGCTGACGGGCTCACTGCTCATTCAGTCGGATGCTCAATCTGGTGAACCACTGTTGTTACACATTATGCTCCCAGTTTGCATACGGGAGAGGCACACAGCTAAGGACACCTGGGTGTTTCTGCTAGATGCCCAGGTTAGTTATCGCTTCGCGTAAAGCTTAAAGTTACTCTAACATGATCGGCCGTTGATATTAATAGATCGGCACTGGAGCGGCCGCATTCATGGCGATCCGGGTACTTCTTGACCATGGAGTACGGGAGGAGCACATCATCTTCGTAACCTTCCTCGTCGCACGAAACGGCGGTGTTCATTCTCTTCGACGAGTATTCCCTCGTGTGAAGATCATATGCGGGGCTATCGACGAGGGCCTCCGTGAGACGTGGCTGGAGGCCCTCCACGGTCCCAATGGTCAGACAGAGGCAGAGGCTCGGAAGGTATGGGTTGTTGAACCTGGCATGGGGCATATAGGTGAGTTCTCTGCTTTCTCCTGAATCCTCTCAGCTGACACCCCCCTGCGTCATAGGCGATCGCTATTACTTGTAGTTACGAACTTTATGCATCACGGACAATTTGCTTTCGGTTGTACGATTCACTATTGACTATGGCTGCACACTTCTATGTGGATTTCTATACATACACTGTCCTCACCAGGTCCTCACATGACCGCTCCTGCCATCAACGCGACTTCTCTACACAAACCCGACGGTCCGGGCTAAATTTGGTCGTCGTACAGGTGATCCTGCAAAGGAGTATATATTGAACGCGTTGGGGTCACCGAATGTCAGGATCCCTGGAGCGTTTCACCTTCTGCCATGTTGTTATTGACATTGCTTTTCTCTGTTGTCCTGGCCGTAGCGGCTCGCCCCACTTCATTCGTCCTCATTGGGGACAGTACAACCAATAATAAGTATGTTATATCAAGATTCCTCTTGTGTTCACACTAAACATATTCTTCCAGCACTGTCCCAAATTCCGGTGGTTGGGGCAACGGATTCTGCGCTTCACTCGTTGAAGGAACACCCTGCATCAACACAGCTCACGACGGCGCAACCACAGGGTCCTTCGTAGCCCAAGGACTCTTCAATATCTCGCTCGCCGCTATCAAGAACGAAGTGGCAAACGGACGTAGAACCCTGGTCACTATTCAATTCGGTCACAATGACATGAAAATAGCCCCTCCAGAATCGATGGGGGCTAACTTGACTGCGATGATCCAACAAATTCGAGCGATCAATGGAGAGCCTGTCCTTATTACGAGCTTGACGAGGCGAAATTTCAATGCGGATGGCACTATCAATGATACACTTGGTCCTTGGGCTAATGGTATGTTCCCCTCCTATTCCTGAGTCACGTGCGGAATGACGAATTATCGGTGACTTGTTATTAATATCAGAGACGATTCTCATTGCCCATGAGCAGCACACTCATTTGCTTGACCTCCATGCTGCATCTATCAAATATGTAGAGGAGATAGGTCCCGAGGCTGCTCACCGACTAAACAGAACTCCAGACGATACTACTCGTATGTCACTGATTCACCTTACAAGCGTGCCTGGTTGGTTATATTCATCCGTTTCCCGTAACAGACTTGAACCCCAATGGGACGATTGTCTTCGGAAGGTGAACATTGTTCTTCGAATTTCAACTTCGTAGCTGCTAACTCGAAAATGCATAGGCTCGTCGCAGACCTTATGGCCAAAAGCTTCCCAGGACAACTACCTATCGTACCCAACCCTCCACTCACCTACAACATCACACACGGAATCTCATCCTTCTAACTTCACACTAGCCACGGACACCTGATGTAACCGCATACGCAAGAAACGATTGACGTCCATAGTTCGAAATATAAGGATGTACAAATGCAACGTTCTCGGAACGCCGCTACTATTGCTACAGAAATCTACAAGAACGAGAACGATGAGAAAAAGAGGTGTGTCCGACAGAATATGCACAAATGAAAGGAAGTATGTACGAGGGAAAGGGAAAGTTACAAACTACGATAAAAGTTTGAGTAAGGTAGGAGAAGGTTTCGTAGAGAATGTCTGGAATGACTGTCCATTTGTTGAGGTCTAGGTAGGTATGTGCGTGTGTGGGTGTATGGGTATGGAGATGTTTGCGATGATGAGATCTAGATAGCTTGCTTAGACTGATGTTGAACAGACGGCGAGTGTGCTGGAGAAGTTCGAGCCTAACACGAAGTAACGTGAGCATGTGAAGGATGGACAAAATGACAACCGACTCACCAGGATAGAACCAGAAAGAGACTGCAATCACGATATACAGACCTGAACTTGGGTCAGCCAAGCCGTTCACACAATTACAACGAGCCGCTACTCACAGACAAGGATGACACCTTCGAGCCAATTAGACCGACCATCGGCAACTACATAACCCATGGTGTGCACTAGAAAAGCGAGCATATCAGCTATCAATGCGGAACACTTCTGTGGCGACTATGACATACCAGAGATATACAAGACGACCGACTCAAAGGGGTCGAAGAGAAGAGCCAAGGGTTTGTCCATGATCCATCCAAGAACGACCATGAATCTGTCCGGTCAAGTCGTCAGTTATACCTTGAAATAAACGTATTTCGACTTGACACTCACGGAATCACGAACAGAGCAGTTTGCTTATTCAAAGAAAGTCAGTCACGCAACGCGAAACAATGAACAGAGTGGCGCGTACAATGGTCGATCCAACTGCAACGCTGATAGAGAGCGTGAGCTGATCCTTCACGGAGACGTTCACAGAGGTTATACATTCTGGGTAACAAAGTCGGTTAGATGTCAATCATGGGGTCAACAAAGGAACTTACCCGCAAGGGAACCAACAGCAGGCAGAAGGATTAGACCGATCCATTCCTTGCTGATAGTGGGCGAAAGGCCATCCATAGAATCAACAAGCCACTCCGCATTGAGTGCAACGAGCTACACGAACGTCAGCGCAGAACTCAATGTGAAAGGCGATTCAAACGTACCACCGTGACCACGGTCAAGAGAAAGAGAGTCAAAGGCCAACTCATCTGGGGTTCCCTCGGAGTCTCCTTCTTCGCTTCCGCTTGCTCGCCCGGTTCTCCCTTCATGTCTTGCGTATACGTCCGTCCGATGGGTATCTCCTCATAATGATAGAACGAAACGACCTCTTCGACGGGAGACACATCCACGCTACTGCTGTCTCCAGTTGTAGGCCTTACAGGAGGTCTCCGTCTTCGCATCAGTTCCACCTCACTTTCTTCGCCGGTGGATGATACGAGTCGGACGGTCGACCCAGCAGCTGGAGGTGGCGGAGAAGGCTCGATATGTGAACCGCCGTTCGAATTAGTCACCTGTGAAGTAGTTGCGAACGGTGAGATCAGGTACGTATTCGAGTTCTGCATCGGTGCCGTATTGAGACTATCATCAGAGAATGAGTGCTTCTGATACATATATGGACCTCTTTTCTGAGGCGGCGAATCATACTCGGACGATGCGAGGCTGTCCGTCGATATTGAGGCACCAAGCTTGCCATTCGGTGAGAGTGCGCTCTTGGAGCTGGGCGACTTGCGACCTGGAACAGGTATTTTGGCAGCTAGAGAACGAGTAGAGACGGAGTTGGGGAGCCTGGTGCTAGCCTTTGCAGAGTCTTTGTACAGGTGAGAGTGTGACCAGAATTGAAAGACGAGGTATGAAATGTAAACTGAGCAAGGCTAGTCAGCATAGTGTCCTTGACCGGCGTCGTCAACACGTACTGAATAGCAATACAATGGCCACCTAACCATTCAGAGGTAAGTATATGCGTATTGTTCGTAACAAAGAAACTTACTCCATGACTCATGCGAAGGATATCCTGCTTCTGCTCTGCTATAGAAGTAGCCGCAGCAACAGGATCATCGTTCGAGGTATACGTGAGCGCGAAATGAAACGCAGCCGGGAGAAGAACGGCTCCAACACTGATGCTCAACAGAGATGAGTGAATCTGCGTAGCAGCTACAGCGCGAAGACGGTCAGCTGTGCCATTCAAAAATAGACTATGGAGTTTCGGAGAACGCTCACTGGTATCGAAGTCTTGTTCTGTGAAGCGCAAGCCGCCGGCGAAGAAGCACATCCCGAGAATCAAAACTACGAATGCACCGCAATCTCTGTCGATAATCGGAAAACGGGGAAGTATGGGAGATATTCTTACGAAGTTTGCTAAGCATGGATCCGATGACTGCGTAACGGCCGTGAACAATAGGCCTGAAACAATGGGAGAGATCCACGTACGAGAAGACTGCACTACGCGCAGTTCGCACTTCCGAAGCGCTATGATCTGCGGAAGAGAAACGTTGAGTGGATTGGCCGCTAACTCTTAGAGGAGCATTGAACACATACCGCAACCACCATCTCGACGCTGAAATATCGATATTGAGCATACGGAGTGTTTGGACTAACTTGGGCACTTACATGTTACTCTGCAGATGTTGTGAGGCGAAAAGTCAGATATTTTTGAGAATCTGCACTCACCATGCTGGCATTGAGCAGTCCAGTCTTTGTACCACCGAGGCGAATGGACAACTCCCTCGTTGCAATGTCATGTAGCTATCAAGTCTTACTGTGAGTTATAAGCGGGGAAGATGCATAGTCGAAGGGTACCTTTACAAGAGGAATCATTGCGAGAATGCAAGCTGCGTAATCCTTGCTCAGTACCGCAGTAGAACTCTGAGAATTCACTACTCACAGATGAAAATCAGAGTGTGCTGTTCTTCTGCTGTCACTTTGAGGATCCACTAAAAGAGAGTCTTAGAGTCGTCGACCACGAGCGGAAGAAGATATGCGTACCGAGGCAGGAATGAGGAGAATCAAGAAATTAAGCCCTATCGAGAAAGAGGCGATGCAATGAGTTCCACAAATGTTGTTGAAATATAGCGTGCACGAGATCCATACAGGAGCCAAAGAAAATCAGCCGCCATCCTTCCCAAGGTTTCATGGATTTGGCTCGAGCTCTCTGTGTATCATCGCCGCCGTTCTTCTCGGTGTCGTTCGGATGCTCTTTGTGCCAGTTCCAAGAGAACAGACGTGATCCTCTCTTCTTGCCACTTTCTGAGTGTTCCACAAGATTGGTGGTGGAGTAACTAGAGAGCGTGGACATTTGTGTTCCCTCCCTAGACAGCGGAGGAAAGGGAACGGGGCTTGAATAGCGGTTTGCATTGCGCTCTGGGGACGAGTAGGGGGAGGTGCTGTGATTTAAGTCGGCGAGCCTTTCTGAAGTTGCTGAATACGGATTCATAGTCTAGCATGCAATCGGTCTCTACAAGTCCTTGGGGATTAGCGGGGCCACCAGTGACCTCTTGGGGGTTAAGTAGTTGGTCGTGAACAAAAAGGAGAGACTGCTGCGGAGCTCTGAGGGGCGAGCAGAAAGCAAGTCGTCGCTTATGTAGACATCGAAGCTGTTCACCAGCGTCCCCTACGCCTGTCGCTAGTGGCGGGGGACGTTTTATTTTCGAGGACGTTTGTCTTCTTCCAGCCGATATCAGGCTTCCTCAAACATACCATCCTATTTTGGGACGCGCACCATCAAAGAAGCACCCGCCACGGATGCCGACGCATGCCGAGGACGCGGCCGGGTCGAGCCGATAATGCGAGCACCGGAATTGGTCGGGATTGCGTCACGGTCACGGTGAGCAACGCCGTGACGCCCGCCCAAAGCGTGACACGACGAATCCTCGTTGGCTTCGAGTTGTCAGTTGCGCCTTGCTCATCGTCAAAACACACTGAATCATGTTCCACGCTGCCCTCCGCCCCGCCGTCGTCGTCGCGCGCAGCGTCAGGCCTGCCGCCGCCATTGCCCGCAGGGCTGCGCTCTCGACGTCGGCCATCCGCCGTTCAGATGCTCCTCCCCCTGCCATCTTCGGTGAGGGCGCGAAGCCCGGAGAGGTCCCCACCGACCTCAACCAATCCACTGGTCTCGAGCGACTGCAAGTCCTCGGGGCTGCGGAGGGTGTTGATGTCTTTGACTACAAGCCCTTGGACTCCAGCAGGATTGGCACCAAGGCCGACCCCATCAAGGTTTTCTCCTGGGTCAGTCCTCGTTCCCCCGAGCTCGTAAATTAAACCTAACTGTGCATACTGTTCTCTGTCACAATAGGAACCTGAGCGCATCATTGGTTGCACTGGCTCCCCCGCAGAGTCTCATGAACTCCTTTGGATGAACCTCACCACCGAGAAGCAACGCCGATGCCCCGAATGCGGCTCCGGTAAGTCTTGCTGCGTTTCCCCCCACTCTCATTCTGAGAAGTACCATGACAGTCTACGAGCTCGACTTCCACGGTGATGCCAACGCTCACCACCACTAAGAAGAAGCTTATGGAATGGGACTTCGTACAAACCATGCCCATTGTAGATTGTCCTCTCCAATAACTTTTAATCTCATAATTCTTTGTGCTTTCGCTCCAAGGGCCTCCTCAGTCGTGTCCTCGCAAGGGTCTTCATCCCCCACACAATATCAGTGTCTAGTATAGCCTCCCGCCACTCGGCGGTCCAAGGGAAGCCTAGACTTGCCTGGCATGGCCGATAGGCCAGTCCAGTGCGAACATTGCTTGTCCAGAATACCCCCGCGTAACGCAGGCCTACTGAACTTCTACGCCATTCCACTCTGAAGCTTAGGACGATAGGCCGGGTCATTTGTAGTATTTGTCAAGTGCGTATTTCTCGGTCCGACTTCATTACTCTACTATGTAGTCTCATATCGAGTTTAGGTGTGTATTCGTTTCTCTTTACGCCACTGCGGTTCTATGCTTACTCAGTTTCGCATGCTGCATTCAAGAAACATCACCGCATAAAAGTGTTCGCATTTCGGATGGAATGAACGTCTTCTGTGCATCCTTTATTACATGACGTATTGACCTCAACCAGCGCCTATCACAGCGTCTCCCACCCACTTGCTCGTAAGTAGCTTCCTTCCGTGACCGTCTCAAGGTCAGATAATGGGCTAATTCGCAGAATTTGTTTCTCGATATCAAAATGTCGGCAGCTTCTTCATACATCGATGTATGAGACCCTACGAGACGCGAGGTGACTCACGTTGCCTAACATGATCTAGGTACTCGACGTATTTCAGATTCCGCAAGGTGGGTCCATCTGTACATGTTCGAGGCAACGTCATTGCTTGATTGGTGCCATATACGATTATGCACTCCAGAACCACACACTGATTTCAGGCTAGATCTCTCATGTTTATGGATCTCTTCGCTCTCTGAGCCACTGTCAAGATTAATTACGGTCGGAGAATGTTTTGCGGAAGCCACTCCTACAACGAGGCAGTATTGTGTTCGAGTGAGAAAGGCAGTCACAGCCCGATTATCCAGATGAGCAAGTGACTGCCAAGCATGCGTTGAGCCACTGATTCGCTGTGGTCCTATATATGCCATCGTCCCGGATGTATCTACCCATCCTTTTCATTTTCCACAACATCGGTGTGTTCATAAAACAAACTTCATTAATTCATTTCCACTCACTCTCGCATAGATCCTGCCCTCCTAATCTCCCATAGCATTAAACGTCCCGATGCCTCTCAAAAGAAGCCTATCGAAAATCTTGCAGACGTTCTCAAGGCCGCGCCAACGGCGGAGCGTTAACCACGTTCCTAGGCCAATCCCCAGCCAGCGCGTGTTGGCGGTGTTTCGACGCGTGCCCGACGACGCATGGGAGCTGATCTGCTTGTATCTCGAACTTGAAGATATAAAAAATCTGACATTGACGTGTCATTGTCTCAGAGAGTGTGTCCAACCTCACCTTTTCCACCAGGTTTCAATAACCTTCCGAGGATCCGTCGACGCAGATAACGCCCGCCTTGCCTTTATCTCCTGGTTTCGAACGGCACAGGGTGTACGAACGCTCTCGCTCTGTGGATCAGAGCTGCAAACGCGTCGAATAGCCTTCTTCGAAGATTTGACCATCTTTCGAAATGTGACTTCGGTAGCTTTGCAAAGATTGTCCGTAGGCTCGTATCACCTGGAGCGACTCGCCAGTCTTCCAAAACTCGACACGCTTTCATTCGATAAGTGCATTGTATACGGTGCACCGCTTGTAGTCCCTCGGATGCGCCTGAGGCGTTTAGCGTTCTTGGACAGACTGGTGCGGGAAGGAGATCGGTCCGGGGAAACGTTAGACTCGGGCATCTGGTGGATGCCCCTGGTGCATCCCGACTCGTTGCAGGAGCTCCGCATCGAAGTGGACCACTTACAGTCCGGTTACCCTCTGCTCGCAACGCAAAGTCCGTATCGCCACCTACGCATTCTAACTCTCCCCGATAATGCCCCTGAACAAGAGGGCTACGCGGACTTCCTTGCCAACTGTCCGGCATTAGAAGAGTTGAAGTTCAAAGTGGAACTCTACAGTGGTCCTGAAAGCGAACCAGGGGATGTTGTGCCCGACCCATCTTCCTTGCCACCACTTCAGCTCCCGAACGGTGCACTGCCCAACTTACGTCTCATCATGGGTGGTCCGCGGCATGTCATGTTGCATGCAAAAGGTCGAATGATTCGCAGCGTGCGTCTCAGTCCGGTGTTTGGTCGAGAGTCTGCTGTGCAGATGGCTCGTATCCTTCCTCGATATTGTCCCCGTCTCGAGGAGCTTGTCATGAACGTTGACAACCTCAGTGATAAGGTTCATCATTTCCTCCACATGCTCTTTGGGGAGCAGCCTCGATTGCTGTTTTTGAGGCATCTGCAAGTAACGTTGTATGATTCCGACGCTCACCAGGCATGGGTCAATAAGGATATCGCCGACGTGAGTGATTTCCCCATGAGTAGTAGATCACTGCAATGTTCTCAACGGGCTAATACGGCTCTATCTTGTAGATTCTATGGGCGTTGCTGGACACCAAGCTACCCATCGCCTTGCACACAGTCTATTTCGTCCACGAATCGTTACGCGGTCCCAACGGGTGGGGAGACGCATCCCATCATGTCAACGCGGCTTCAGACCTATATCATTCACGATTGGCGCTACTCAGACAAGAACGTCCTCATCTCGAGGAAGTCCTGATCATAGGTTCCAGGTCAGAACTGGATAGTGTGGACAATTGGCTTACGCCGGGGAAGAGAAATGTTATTGTGGTCCCAAAACATAGGAAGAGGAGACGTTAGGGATTGTATAACATTGGTTGTCATTTTTCGTATCGTCATGGAACTTTGGTTTTTTTGGTTTATCATACGACTATATTAGCTACTACTGGAGGATACTATTTCTATTTTTCGTCGTACTAAGGGGCAATTACTATCACCTTTCAAACGCACTTGAAGCTAGAAGATGCATTTGGGTCACTACCGACGTACTTCGCCGTTGCAGGATACTATGAAACACTGTAAAGATCTGGCTTCCCCTGATTGTCATGCTACATACCTTGCACAAAGGACGCGTGAATGCAACTCCAGAGGATGCCGTATTATTGGTGTAGTGCGCTGCAGTAATCGTCGAAGGAGGGATGCCGTCCTCTACCCATCTGACAACGGCAGAAAGGATGTCGTGAGATAGCGGAGGCATATTGAATACTGCTTGCGAGACGCCGCCAAAAGCATTCGCACCATCGCCGAACTATAAGGAGCTCAGATCTGGGGAAACCGTGACATAAGTTGGGACGGTAAACTCACATAACTGCACCGCGAGAGTATCTCCTTCAGTGAGGGAGAACGATACGTGAAGAACCAGCTCACCAATGCTCCATCCCTGGCACGACAAACATCCGGTAGAAGGAATCCATCTCGGCATCGTCTTGGAGACGCATCAAGGAATTGACCGTCTCATAGTAATGCAGAGAGTGCCCGGCACTAATCAGGTTTTCTGCCCATCCGACGTAGTGAATCAATTTTCCTTTGTGATTCGGTCCTGCAAACGCAGTGAGGTTAGGGCTGATTGCCTGTCAGTTGGAATGAATCACTGAGCCAAGTCGACTATCATGAAGACAATTCGAAGAGCGCACGTTTGACTGTCCTGAGTTGACTCTATCGCCTTCTTCAATAGTCGCATATGTGAATTGACTAATATTCCAGTTGGTATCACTGAGAACAGACATGTTGGTAAATCGCATCACGATGGCCGCCGAAGACGACTCACTTTAGGACAAAATATCGATAGTAGTCTTCCCCACTATGGATCGGCTCAGAGCCGAAAATATATTGGGGCAATCCGGGCTCTGCTCCTGGATAGAACCCGCTAAAGACATACGTCTGATTGACGTCGTAGTAATCGGCGTAGATTTTGTGCACAGTCTGAATTTGTTCAATGGTCAGACACGTTGAGGTATCTTGATCAAGTCGACAAGCCAAAGTTTCTGGGTGAAAACTGGTGGAGAAATATCAGCCACAAAGGTTTAGAGCAGGACAGTGCATGACATACGCGCATATCTGAGGATTGCTAATGATACCATCCGCCAACTAGATGAATCACAGTATCAGCTTCATGGTCTGGAGGATTGGCTATCATGATGACTGAGCACTCACACCGTCCAACTCGTCACACTGTCGAAGTACCTCTGGGTGTATGATGTCCGTCCAGGTCTTCTCTGATATCCAGTTGGATGAATTGACCGGCTGAACGTTCAAGATACCTCTGACTTGAGCGGCCAAAAAATGTGACCCCCAGTTCGCAGGGGAGCCCACGACCTAGGTCCTTCACATCAGAACGTAATGAGAATCTGTTTCGAGCGGGTTGAGACAGACCACTCCATCAAAATCATCGGGGAATTCTTGCACTTCTTTCAAGCTGACTGAGGGTCATCATTTTGCCCGAAGTCAATTATATTCCTTGGAGAGACTTACCCTTGTCGACCACCTTGTATAGCACAGTCATTTTCAGCGGAACATATCCTGGCTCACGCTGAACATGACTCACCTTCAGAACATCCGAGGAAGTAAGCTCTACTGTGCGGCCTTCCGTAATATTTTTCCACCACCTCCTTAGCATAAACCACGCTCAAGTGCATCGCGCGCCATCCAAAGTCGATCATGGCGTTCTGCACGATGCGAGAATTTATTCAGTTTTCCAACTCATAGATAATCTGAATATCAGCGACGAACGTCATTGTTCAATGCCCAGGAGCCATCTGCGGAATTCGCAGAATGTCCGCTGTCAGTGGATACGCCAACATCTAGAACAATTATTAGAAAGCTACCAATGTGAGTAGAACAGATCCTCACACCCTTGTGTCGTAGCAATGAGAGCAAGATCTGCGACAGCGACTGTGACGACGAATCATTCAGCCCAAATACAGTAGCAAAGACAATCCATCCAGCACACCTCCACCGGAAAATCCTGCATTGCCAATAGTCAGGAAGCGTCCATTCCAGGCCTCAGGGAGCCATACTTCGGTGCGAGCGATACTCCCAGCAGTCGCGTTTGTCGTGATGGCCAATTGTACACGACAAAAAGCGGGGAGCGTCGTAGTGTCGATAGATTGAAACGCGTTGCTGATGTTTACGAGGCTTCCTGCGGGATAAAATGTGGATGATACTACCTGTACATTGTCGGTTATATGATGAAATGAACGGCAAACGACCTCGCCCGAATCAGCGCTGACGGCACCGAGAGTACTGAGTGCAAGCAAGATCGTTCGCAGAGAGAGAATTCTTTGGATTTTAAGTGCGAGCAGGCTATGTACAAATTATACAAGGAAGCCAAGACACACTACCGTAATATACCTTACGGCGGGGGATATGGGTCGAGACGTTGTTGGTTTAGGGTGGGCATTAGGGTCACTTTGGACCGGCCCAATGGGTCAGCGCTGCTTATGCAGCATTGTGAGCAGAGAGGCGTGTGGTCGTTGGGTTTAGGGTTTGGTCAAAGCGTTGTGGGTCGAAGTGGTTTTCTTGCGGGATTCGAACCCGCGACCCGAGGGTCTTTCCGACTGCTCTTTTGCAGCCAGGAACCAGAGGCAACCACTGAGCCATCTGGCCCCCGGATCGTTCGCAGAGCCTCTATGACCATTGTTGAGGAGGCTCTGAACAGTTGGGTAAGCACGTTACACATGTTGCGTTGTCATACCTTATACCCACCATTGTATTGTAAATTCGCCGTTTGATCACGGAAGAAAAAGCGGCAGCAGAGAGAAGCGCGGCGCACGGATATCCGAATGTCTTAAGATGACAAACCCCATCCAAACGCATTACCATTCGCGGCAAAGTTGCTATGGATGTGAACGTAAGAAGTGCGGGAGATGGACTCGGATTTGTTCAGTAGAGACGTGGAGGGTAGACGCACCATGCCCATGTAGGTATGAGACTGCCCGAAGGTATACCCTACGCATCAATCTGAGTAAACGACCTTACATGGTCTTCGAATTCATTTCACAATTGTCTGCCTACTAGTACACGCCAATGGAGGATTTTTTCTTGTGCTAGCATGTTTTTACTTTCTCAATGCGGAGTCTAGTTTCGTGCTTCCAGGATCGTCTTTGATTTCCTTGCAAATCGCGTTCAAAGCCTTACCGGCATACTCAAAGTCTGAGATCTGATTTGAGTTCAACGTTAATTGCATGTCATTCTTTCTTGCAAAAATAGTTGCCTACCTCATTCCAGACTTGAGCACTGGCCCTAGCCCACCAACCCCCATTGTGGAAGAAGACGGCAACGCAAGTATTCCACTCGTCTAACATCTTGGTAACCAGCGTACTGTAAACTTTGCGCAACTGCTCATCCGTGTATATCTTCTCTTGATCAGGCTGCTGGACGGGCAATGGAAGCTGAACATTGGTCTACGTGCTGGAGCTCAGCTGATTTGTCGAGTGATAGCATGACATGTTGACGTACCATATTCCAGGTAAGCTCGCCTGTGTCGTCCATAACTCGGGTGTTCAAGACTTCGGCCAATTTCTTCCCTCCTTTCAGCGCCAGATCATGGCAGTAGGCGTTGATAGCTTCTTCACCACCTAGCCACTTTCTGAAATTCAACGCTTTGGGGATAAAGTAAGTAAGTGCTAAACACGATCGGAACGAGGGGTACTGACCAGATTTGATGGAGAGATAAGGACTCAGGTCCGCAGTTCCAGTCCCTACGTCAAGGTCAGCGATTCAAAAATCATCAAGTTGAATCATATGGCGACATACATCTGTGTTGTTGGGCAAAGGCGGTACCAACATTCCTGAACTTAGGATCCGAAGGACTGACATAGTCGTGAGATGTCGGGATAGACGACTTGATGAGATATTGGTTCCTATTTGTGGGGTGTTACTTTACCGCAGAAAGTACATCGTCGACGTGACACGTACCGTCGGGGCACATAAAGAGCTGCACAACCTCGCTTAACATAGAGCCACTTATGACAATTGGATACCCAAAAGTCAGGCTTCGTGGCACTAAGGTTGATGTTCACCTGTAAAGAGGTGTTATTCAAGTACTGTATAAGCATGCCTCCCAATCGGGTCAGGTACCTCTTGCCCAATGCTATGAGCAGCATCAATCACTGTCCATATACCCTCTTCCTTGGCAATACGGACCATTTCTTGCCAAGGCAGACGTACTCCTGGATTTGATACAATGGAGTCAATGACGACCACGAATCTATTACCGTTGGGATCTCGCTCAAATCCCTCTGGAAGTAGTGCGTCTGAGGGTACATTCGTGAACCGGATATCTGATTGAGCTTGTTTCAGCTCGCGAATGCGAGTGCGAAAGATATTCAGAAGATCGGCATGCCTCGCCGGAAAGGCAAATTGCATGTTATGGACAGAGGGTCGAGGAGACTCTGAACGATCACCTAGATATTTGAGTGTTTTCGAGACAGCATCATACGTTGTTGAAGCTTTGGGTAGTTTAGACGGCTGAATTCAATTCGCGTACTTTATACATTCCACTCACCACCGAGAAGGATGTCACCATCCCTCCATTCCATGTTTCGCAGGATGGTATTAATTCCATGGGTAGCATTTGGAACGAGAACGATCTCATCGTGCTCCGCACCAATTAGCTCTGCTACCAGCTTCCTGGATTGCGTGGTGATATGAGCTCAATAGGAAAATATTAATCAGATGAGACACAAACCGTGACTCCTCAAGCAGCGGCAAGTATGTGAACCTATGAAATTTATCAGGGTTCTGCTCAGAAAGAAGTGCTATGTTCTGGCTATCTCTGAAGACTGGAAGAGGCTGAGCACCATAGGACCCTGATGTAACCATTAGTGAGATCAATATCAACGAACGCGGGTGCACTAATGCTGTCGCTCACCGTTGTTTAGATTGACATAGGAATCATCGAATGCCCAGTACTTTCGGAGAGGATGTCCGAACGGAGGGGGCTTTGACTCGGGATCATAAGTGTAGAGCTTATCGGAAGACATCGTACTGTTCTATGCTGTGAACAATGATACCGCCAACGAAAAGTGAGCTGCGAGAAGACGTTGGTGGGAGTTTCCACTATGGGCCAGAGGTAGGGACAGACTGCTTTTGAGTCATCCGGACCTTACATCTGGAATGTGCAATAAATCAAACTCGAGGAGTCATATCTTGCAGACGTCTTCGACTGACATTGGCAGTTGAGGCTGATCTAGTGAGTCATCGTAATCAATGATCGTATGAATGCTTTACAACGGTCCGATAGTATGACTGAGTGGAAGCAACATCCAGCTTTTCAAAGAGAGACAGGCTGCGGGACAACACGTACGTACAGCATGGTACACGGGCACGCTTGATACACGATACAGTGCTATTTATCCACCAGAGAAACTTGAAGGGCTTTGAGAATCGTAGCGAAACCCGGTTCATGTTGGTCTCCTGCAGGCCAGTGCCCAGTTATTAGTCGCAAAAACCATTCGGCCCTTGTAAGGGAATTCCGGTTACATCAGCTTCCAATCAGCTTCTAATGACAGTTACAACGTCGCTTACAAGGGATTATGACCCTTACAACCGCTTGTAACTCGATTATGACGGCCCTTTCGCTTCCAATCCCCAAGACTTGCCTTGGAAGCCCTGGAAAGGAAATTCTAGTTTTTGCGACATACTTGTCGCCGAGTACCGCGCCGCGATCACACGATCCGCTCTGGGCACGAGACTACTGCCTAGGTTTACGGTACTTAACAGTTACACTACAGTAGCACTAGCACTGATGGAACGACTATCTTCCATTTCTAGAGGCTGAAAGGGAGCCTACTATTCAGAGGCAACACAACGTATATGCATCCCGCCTCCGTGTTCATGAGGATCTACGGAGCGTACTATCAGGACGGTCTAGGACCTCGAATTCCAGACTCGTGTAGGGAAATTTGATACCTGTGCACCGGCCATGCATAGGTGAGTTGACACGCCCTATTCCCACTGACATATATAGCCTCATGAACTTCTAGCGATTCACAGACTCATCCCCTCTCATTCTTACACGAGTTTGAGCACACGGTGAGTGTTCTGCCCACGCGCTCAGGCTCCGAACCATTAGGTCATAATGTTGCGGTACAGCACGATTCGAGATGGCCAATATAGGAGACGTCTGCTCCGCCGAAATAGAACGTCTCGAACTACAATCAAGATACAATGAACGCAGAACTGTCGTGGAGCGAGAGCTTGTCGCTCTCGCAATGGACGGCAGACGACTCAACGAAATGGTGCCCATAGCTCGATTGAACGCGGACATCTTGATACAGATATTCTCAGTGCTCTCCAGGCAAGAACTTATCGCCCCGAAGTGCTTTGGTGGTTATGATTCCAATGACCCGTACGAATGGATATACATAGCTCACGTATGTCATCGCTGGCGCAGAATTCTACTGGATACCCCTCAATTTTGGAGCATGTTATACTTCACGTCGATGCCCAAGCTCGAAGAGCTGGTATCTCGTTCGAAGCAAGCCCCCCTCAGGGTAGCTTTCTCAACGATGCCGCTATACATCGGCCAATATCATCTCGGTTTACCCTATTCCCCAAGGCAACGGCGATGGTCCGCTATAGAACTTGCGTTCAAACACGTCCCCCGGTTTGCGGAAGTTGCACTAGATATACCCCGTGTCTACATGAACTGTGTAGCAGGCATGGCGTCCAAGCACTCCCTGCGGATGCTGAGTCGCCTTATACTATCAAATACAGAGGGACCCTATTCGGACGAGCCGGGCACTGACCCTATACCCTTCTCCGACTGCGAACTCCCTTCATTGACACGGTTGGCACTCTGCGGGTTCCACATAAACTGGGAAATGAGATTCTTTGTTCCCACCCTGACTCAACTTGCCTTACAACCTTCTAAATATGGAGCTCCTCCGACACCTCAGGCTATCGTTAATTTAGATACCCCCACCTCGTTCAAATCTACACTGAGAACACTCTCAACCCTTCCCTTGCTCACCAGACTTGTTCTCAACGGACCAGGTCTGCTTTCCCCGCCATCCAACACACTTCTACCTGATGCAGCGCAGGTCGTCCGCTTGCCTCGATTGCAGGAGCTCCTGTTACAGGAAAAGGGTGGTGCTTTGGCTGTCTTCATACAACACTTGGACATACCAGTCAATTGTCGGATGGAAGTGTACGTTCTGACACAGAACTATAACGAGGTTGAGAGTGTTGCCGTTGCTATTGCAACACGATTAGAAGTCAATCAAGGAGAGGACTATGGCTTGCGCATCACGGGGCTAGCGATGGGAACAAGGCTCGGGAGTACCGACGCGATCCCAACCGTAGAATGCTACGCTGCCAATGCATCTCTACATGATCGCTACTGGAAGGGCATGGATGTCCTCCCCATAGTGAAACTGCGCTCCATTGATTCATCCAACAATCCAGACTTCTCTCCTGACAGCCTCACTTGCATTTCCTGCTTCATCCGTCCTTTACCCTTGTTCCATATCACTGAACTACACGTCGAGCCATTGAGAGCTCGTCTCGACGACACCCTGTACGAAGCGGATCAGTTCCTTGCGGAGACTCTACAAGAGGTGTCACCCGAGGGGATTCGGTTCTTGAGTGTTTCGTCACTGGCATTCTTTCATTTGCCGAAGATGCTGAACACTCTCTGCGAAGTCTCCATTCATGATCTTGAAGACTGGAAAGAAGAATTTCAATATCCTGAGAACGCTTTGATACCATGTGCATCCCAAGTGTTCCGTAACCTTCAGGCCATGTCTTTTCGACATTGTGCGCCGATATGCAGCGTTGAAATTTGGGCCATCAATGCAGGGAGACAGCTGGAAAGAGCACTCGTAGCTAGACAACGTGACAGCACCACGTTCACCAAATTGCGGCTACAAGGTTGTGCATGCTGCCTTCCGAATGGTATACGAGCCGGAGAATTACTGAGAGCTTTTGAGACGATGTGCACTCTGGAAGGCAAGTTCACCTCAATGCTTGGGGATTGGAGTGCGGGGTACCCGACGTCAGAGTGTTATTGGGATGACGAAACGATGGGCCTGAAATACGTTCCAGCTGCGCTACCTCAGGATTGGGTATGGGAATTGCACGAGGGTCGTGGGGTTACCATGGACTTCCAAGGAGAGGGTGGGTTGGAGGTTCACCCAGGATCTTTCAATTGTGGGGTTATAGGGGAATTTGGAGACAGTACATGGGCTCCTTTTCCTTGAATATCAAACAATAGTACTGGGCTCAGGCGTGTTCACTATTGGTGTACGAATTTTGTGGAGCCACCTAATACGAGTAAGTACCCGAGCTCTGCTACTAGCTTGCGTCTGCTGCTCATCTATATTTCGAACCATTTCGAACCAAGGTTGTACGATGGTATAACACTTGATTGCGATTCGGTTTTTATTAAGGACAGAGTGAGGGTTGTTGGAGAGATGTGTGCAAGAGCGGGGGCATTTGGAATAATAATACGCAGACTCTCTTCGAGGATGGACTATTTGAGCGAGCGACTGCATCCGCGGATACTGTACGTGATGTGTTAGATGACCAACTCATTCAAGAAGACACATTGGGACTGGAGTGTTCCTCTTCCTCCTTCCCGAATACCATCTCCCAGAGTTCAGGACCATCACGGATGAGGCACTATGGGGATATTAGTGCGGAGTTAATGCGTAGCTTTGGTCTGCGAGACGTACAATGACAACTTCAACCGCAATCAGGGCAATAATGACAAGCTCCATACGATGTCCGGAGGTCTGGTACAATATGTCAGTACCTGAATGGACAGATGGTGAAAGCCCGAATACCTCTGTGAGTAATTGTCGGAGGATAGACTGCACTTCTGCAGCGTATGTAATTTTATCGTTGACAGCGCGAGTCCGTGAACCCATTTCAAGGGCGTTACTCAATGACTTGAAGTAACCTATGAATAATGTTTTAGGATACAACGCAGGCTAGGCCACTAAGTAGAGCTGACGTACTTTCCAGGACAGGTTCGGCCCAGTAGAAGTCAGGCGTATCAGCAAAGTTCTCTCGGTTGAGGTTCAGACCTTGCCGGAACTTCAGCAATTCACCCAGTTTTTTGACCAAAGCCTTCCGCCCCATTCCAGGCCGTCCGGACTTGATCAATGAGTCAGGCAAGGTTGCCATAGAAGACAAATACTGTTCAAGGGAGACCTCTAACGCCGACAAGGCAGTCGACCGGGACAAGGCCTGCGAGAAGGCATATCGCGCGAGAAGAGTCTCTTGGGGGAATACAGAGGAAGCAATACCGGGAGGAATGGCCTCATCAGACTCAGGAGGGGGTGTTTGTCCCAAGATGATCAAGTCACCCTGCAACCGCGTTGGTCTATCACCTGAGTCAACGAATACAAATGAACAGGAAATGAACCACTCACTCGGATGGATCCGTGACGAATTCCAGATCCTCAGTTTCGGGCTCTGACAACGTGCTAATCTCTGCACGGGCCTTCGAGATAACCTGTGCAGCAAACTTCTCCGCTTCCTCTTCTCCCAAACCCCAGCACACGAAGGAACCATTCGCAAAAATGAATATCTCACCCTCCTTCCCGTCGACACTCCATTTTGGTATCCACAACGAGTCGTGAAGGACTTGCGAGTTGGCAGGTATATGCCCTGGCAACCTCGATAAAGCATATCGTTCTGCTGTGGCCAAAGTGAATATAGGCTGAATTTCACCGCGAGTGGGCGTAGGGTTGGCACGAATAGGTCGCGACGCCGCGGCGGCTCGTCGGAGAGGGGTAGATGCCTTGGGTTTGGGGGGTTTCGATCCATCTATTGGCGTCGTGTTCGTAGTTTGTGAATAGGCTCTGCACGCGAAGACAGTAGCACTACGAAAGACCGTGTCTCGGTGTGAAGTGTGAATGAGAGGACTTCTGACAAATTCAGAAAGCCTCGCAGTCGCGAGCTGCCTGCGAATCGTACTGGAGAACATCTTTAGAAAAATGTCTACACTGGTGGGAGGAGCGAGAGGTAGCCTGAGAGTTCTTTAGCTTCCAAATCTGCTCTAAGAAAGTTTCAGGATTCGGGACGCTGGCAAGCCTGAGGTGCGTAAGAGTTTCGGCCATGTCAGGTGACCGCCGTATTCACGAATTCAAACTTAAAGGACTATTGTCGCTCTCACTGGCAAGCTCAAGCAAATCATAAGAGCCTGTGTTCGAGTTTGAGGTAACAATTGGACGGTACGCCTGATGTTGTCTCATCGACCGAAAGGGATCGTACAAGAAATCCAGAGACAATTGAAGTATTCAAGAAACCCGCAAAATAAAGTACTTTTTAAGCATCACCTTCTGCTCTCAAGACATGTCTACATCGTCATCATCACTCCCCTCCACGTCCTCCCACTCGCCATCACCGCCATCATCGTCCTCATCTGGTGATGGCTTGATTCCTTGACTCTCCAGCTTCGAGATGAGTTCCTCGACATGCTCGAGCATGGGTCTATCCGGATGCTCTTGATTGATATGCAACTGGTTTCATATCGACTGAGTCAGTGAATCTAACTACGAACGAAGCAATAGCTACTCACATTCTTGCATGTCTCCAAGCAATCCCTTGCGTCACGTGCTAGCTCTTCCCAAGTCAATTCGTCTAATTTCCCGCCATTTTCTTGCGCTTGTTCTGCCATCAGGAAGAAACACCATCCTTCGAGGTACCATGCCTCCACTTCTTGATCGTCAAACGCCATTACGCCCTGAAGGACGAGTAACGCTGGTGTATATAGCGAGAGCTCGAGGAATAACTTCACTATACCCAGGCGAGAGGGTATCGGTGGTAGGCGGGGGTCGTCTAAATGTATGCGACTTTAGGATAGGTTTCCCTATTGGTGCTAGAAACAGAAGTACCGACCTGCTTCGAGGTCCTTCCATGCTGACCACGCCTGTTCTAAGCATTCTTTAGCGTCGTCCGGCCGCTGTTGAGACAATCGCACAGATGCTAAGGTCTGTAATGCTTCACTATTCCCAGGATCAACTTGAAGTGCGAGGTTTAATAATTCTTCACAGTGCTTCTCGGCTGCAGGGTCGAAGCTAAAGGAGAAATCTGAACGATTATACAATAAGCAGGTCAGAATTGAGCATACCACAAGTCATATGAAGGGTCCATCCAAATCTCCACCATGCCAATCAGTGCTCTTACTATATTCTTCTTTAGCTCAGCTTCGTCTTCATCTGGATCAGCCGAATCCGATGCACGTTCTTTGCCCTTGAGCTGGGCGTTCATTATGTCAACGGCGGACTGATAGTGTTTGAGAGCACCGTGCGGGTCATCTTCACTTAATTGAGCGAGGTAGAGATAAGCGGAAGGTGGTGGTGGTGAGGGAGCATCAGGGGATGGTGGAATCAACGCTGCAAATGTCTATGAAAAAGTCATATTACAACGCTCTGGATCAAGATCAAAAACGACTACCATTCATTGGGGGAAATTATCGTACCTGCTTCGCATTGTCAAGGTCTCCTGTTTCTAGATACACGACCCCGAGCATTTCCTTTGCAATCGCATTGGTAGGTTCCCTCTCCAGTATCCGCTGCACAAACTGTTTTGCGAGATCATAGTCGCATTGCACGATGAGTTCTTGAGCTTTCTCTATCAACGAGGGTATCGATGGAGCCTCTGATTCCGCCGCTGTGGAAGTTGTAGTGAGAGGTCTTTGCTTCTTGGTTTTTGGTCTTGTCCGGCCCATTTCGCGACAAGTGGATATGTGTCAACAGTGACTCGAGTGTGACTCGAGTTGGTAAACCTTGGACTAAAGAGCGTGCGGGAACTGTATCCTGAATGTGGAGCAAGTCAAACAGATGTACAAGAGTCTCTTGAGTCTGTTATGTAGCCGTAAGACTGACCAAAGACCGACTACAGTGAACTTTTTCGATCAAATCAGCTTCGCAAAGTGTGCTGCCATAGTAGGCAAGTGTTGTGATGTCACGGTGTTGTGCAACATGAACGGGTCGAGTCGCTCGCTCCCCAGATTCAACGTATACTACAAGATAGAATCTCAGAGATCCTAAATGGAATACATATTAATCTATAGTACTAATACTTGAACGTGTCGATGTGGGTTGGTTGAAGGTGGCGCGCGCCCTTGGCGGGCAAGATACAGCATACAGCATCCCAGCCCGAGAAGTTGAGTGCGCAAGAGTAACATACCGTATAGCATTGGTATAGCAGGTTGACAATGACATGATATTCGTACCAAAAGCCCCGATTCCATTTCTGTTTGATACGTTAAGGAAAAGGACTCCATGACGCGTAAACTCCAGGATCCCCGATGACTCCTTGGACGGAAGATCCTGGCTGAACCTCCAATCCACCTCCAGTGCGGAAGTCCATGATTACCTGACGACCCTCGCCCACTTCCCATACCCAATCATGAGGTTGCTCTACTGGAACAGTCTTTAAGACCATCGTCTCGTCGTCCCATCGGAACTCTGGTACATGAGGCTCCGCATTCCTTTCCCCAAGCAGTGATGTGAACTTGCCTTCCTGGGAGCACATCCTTTCAAATGCTCGCAGCAACTCAAGGTCTAGAGCACCGTCCGGGAGACAGCACGAACAGCCTTGTAGTCGCAATTTGCAAAAGGCTGCGCTGTGATGCTTCCTAGCTAGCAGCGCTCTCTGCAGTAGTTCCCGTGCATTGATGGTCCAATCGTCGAAGCTGGACATGAGTGCATAATGTCGGAAAGACATGGCCTCGAGGTTACGGAACATGTGAGATGCATATGGAACGAAGGTATCTTCAGCGCGTCGTTGATTTCCTCCGGGCAGAGTATCATCAAAGTGGCGAATAGGAACTTCACAGAGAGTATTAAGCATCTTCGGCAAATGGAAGAATGCCAGTGACGAGACACTCAAGAACCGGATACCCTCGGGTGACATCCTATGTAGACTTTCCGAAAGGAATTGGTCCGCTTCAAGGAGACCCTCATCGAGACGAGCTCTCAATGGCTCGATGTGCAGTTCATTAATATGGGACAAGGGCAAAGGACGGACGAGGCAGCGAATGCAATTGAGGCTATCAGGAGAAAAGTTGGGACTGTAGGGTGAATCAATGAAGCGCAGTTTCACTATGGGAAGGACATCCATGCCGTTCCAGTAGCGATCATGTAGAGATGCGTTGGCGGCGTAGCATTCTATGGTTGGGATCGTCTCGGCACTCCCGATCTTTGTTGCCATCGCCAGCCCCGTAATGCGCAAGTCACAGTTCTCTCCCTGATTGACTTGTAATCGTCTTGCGATGGCAACGGCGACGCTCTCCATCTCGTTGTAGTTCTCTGTAAGGATGTACACTTCCATCCGACAATTGGCTGGTATGTCCAAGTGTTGTATGAAGACGGCCAAAGCGCTACCCTTTTCCTGTATCAGGAGCTCCTGCAATCTAGGCAAGCGGACGACCTCAGTCGCATCAAGTACACGCGTGTTGGATGGCGTGGAAAGCAAACCTGGCCCATTGAGGACAAGTCTGGTGAGCAAGGGAAGGGTTGAGAGTCTTTTCATCGTAATACTGAATGGCGTGGGAGTATCTGGATTCTCGAAATCCGGAGGGGTGCCAAGCCTACGAGGCTGCAATGCGAGTTGAGTCAACGTGGGGACCAAAAGTGCCATTTGCCAGTCAATGCGGAACCCGCATAGTGCTAATTGTGTTAACGAAGGGACTTCGCAGTTGGAAAAGGGGATGGCGTCAGATCCTGACTCTACCGAACCAGAAGGTCCGGAAGCCGGTGTATTTGACAGTACCAGGCGAGTCAGCATCCGCAGGGAGTGCTTGGACGCCATGCCCGCCACACGGTTCATGTAGGCGAGGGGTATGTCTAGTGCAACTTCCGCAAACCGGGGGACGTGTTTGAACGCAAGTTCTATAGCGGACCATCGCCGTCGCCGTTGCCTTGGGGAATAGGGTAAACCGAGATGATATTGGCCGATGTATAGCGGTATTGTTGAGAAAGTTATCCTGAGAGGAGCGTGCTTCGAGCGGGATAACAGCTCTTCGAGCTCGGGCATCGACGCGAAGTATAACGTGCTCCAATATTGAGGAGTATCCAGTAGGATTCTGCGCCAGCGATGACATACGTGAGCAATGTATATCCATTCGTACGGGTCGTTGAGATCAGAACCGTCAAAACACTTTGGGGCGATGAGCTCTCGTGTCGAGAGTACTGAAAATATCTCTATCAAGATATCCGTGTTCAGTTTAGCTATAGGAACCATTTCGTTGAGTCGTCTGCTGTCCATTGCGATAGCGACAAGTTCTCGCTGCACGACCGCCCTCCGTTCTTGGAGTTTTGATTGCAGCTCGAGACGTTCAGAGTCATCAGAGTTGCCATCTGCGCTGTTAGCCATCATCAAGCAAGTGCGTGTTGAATTTCAACGCTTAGGCCTTCAGGTTCCTGTTATCAGGACCATTACATATCGGACAAATTGCATGAGCGAGCTCACCGAATATCCATGTCCAAAGAAGTGAGAGAGGGTCGGTGCAAGATCGGATATACGAGGCTTTATATATGCCAGGCATCAGACATCTCGTGCGCATGACTCCCATGACAACAAAAGAGCGTGTCAGCACTGAGCACCGCCCATAGCATAGGAGATCAAATTGGCTTACGCGAGTTCGAAAGACACTAGGTAGCTCACCGTTACGCTCATGGTGCTTCGTTTATCGGTAGCACACATTGGACGAGTGAAATGGAATCTGCACTGATCACTAGAGGCAATGCGTTGTACGGATACACGTCGCTGTGTACAGACACGGATGGCGCAAACTAGAATCTTACACATCTATCGTCTCTGCGGCGGAGGTGTTCCCTGGGCGTCTTCCCCAGCTTTTCTCTTCCCAAGACCAATGACAACCTTTGTCCTGTCTGCAGGAGCGGGCGTACCTTCCTTGGGTGTGTCCACTTCGACTATTGAGGAAGATATCCTAGAGAAGCCAGGTTTAGGTGCAGGAGAGGTACCGGTGCTCCCTGCTCCTGATCCAAGGGCAGGCGAGGATATCCCGTTCGATGCTGGTGTAGGCAGAGTGATGAATCCTGTAGAGTCGAGTTGAGATGTACCGACTTTGTCGGCATTCTTCTTCTTGTTCTTCTCCGTCTTGCCCTTGGATAGGGGCTGAGGATCAAGGAACTCTGATGCTTGAGGAACGGCGCTTATAAGAAATGTGATGTCAGCTTCAAAGCACAATGGCAGCACCATGAAATGGAACAAACCCTCTGTTTCCAACAGATAACACAAAATGCGCCTGACCAGCCTTCTCCTGACGCAACTGGAAAGCCTGGTTCATGCTGAGAGGCGTATCGCCACTAGCCATCGCCTCTTTCTTCTTCTCCTCCGCAATCTTCTTCAGCCTCTTCTCTGTCTTCTTCCTACCAGACCCTTTACCATGGAACTTGTGCGACAAAGCCTTCCAAGCCTCCTTAGGTGTCAACTCCCGACCAAACTCATCATAATAAACAATGTTAACGTCAGGCTTGTAGTTCTTGAACAACTCCAAATTCTGGCGAGCCTCTTGTTGCTCTCGCACACGGTTCTCATATTCCCGCGTTGCCTGGTCCTTGTTCCCACCGCGGAGTTTTACCTTCTCCAGCTCTCGCTCGGCAAGCATACGACGATAATCGGCGAGCCACAAGTCTCGTTGGAGTTGTATGCGCTCTCGCTCCCTGTCATCGGCTTTTGGTGGAGCCAGAACGCCTTGTTGGCGGAGGATGTTGAGCGTGGCCGCCATGCCACTACCATACGTCTGCTCAGTCGCAGTACCGACTGGCACGTCTGTGTTGTTATCGAGGGCAGCTTTCTCGGCGGCCTCGGTCTCCTTGATGGCGTTCTCGATGGCGTGAAGCATAGCTTCCTCGTCTTCCTCCTCCTTGACGACAACTTCGCCCTCTTCTGCAGGTTCGTTCTCGTGCTTCATCTCGACATCTGGAGGTTCTGAGGGCTGTTTCGACTGAGCTCTTGTAGAGGTAAGAGGGGTTTCTGGAGGAGGCTCTTTCTTGACCTGAACGGGGTTATAAGTGATAGACCTGATGAATTCTGAGGTATCATCAAACGTCAATCCTCCATCCTCGTCATCTTCATCTTCAACTTTGATCGCGTCCTCGCCATTAACAGAAACAGACCTTTGTCTCTGCTCAGCGACTAAACGATTCCAATATTAGCACATCGGCACGGCGAAGGGCAGTGTACACTTACTCTGTTTGGCCAATTCTTCCGGGGATAGCTTCTTGGGCTTCTTGAGCTTCGCACGTCTCGAGCGAGCAAGTGCTGCTTGAAGCTCGTCATCATCTACGAAATTGGCATCCAGATTACGCTGTCGAGGGACAATTGGCTTCTCGTCTACCTGCATCTGGTCATCCCCTTTCGGGGCCGGAATGTCCGAGAACTCTGGTTGGCGACGAGAAGGTCGTTTCTTCTTGGTCTACCGAAGAACATATTAGGAACAGAATGAGCCGAGAAATCTGCTGGACTCGCCTTAGGCTTCTTGAATCCAACATCACCCTCCTTAAGATAATCAGCGATTTCGAGATTTTCTGCATGATGGTCAATCATGAGAACACACACGGTGAGACGGATGGGATATGAACTTACTCTCATAGTCTATCGACAGCAGGGACTTATTGACAGATTCTGTAGCCTGACCTTGCTTCTTACGAGCGGAGGTCTCAGTCGAAGTGGATGATGAAGAAGCACCCAGCCGGAAACCCTAGAGACCCATTTCATGAATGCAAGTTCAACGAAAGAAAACTCGAACGTACAGTTTCCTTCGAACCTTCCAGGAACTCATCGTACTTGGAAAGGACTGCGCGTTTCATGCCCTGATGCCCAGGGAGGAACTCATCATCGTCGTAACCGGTGTAATCAGGCTTCTTGATCTTGAGTTCTTGATTCTTCTTTATCCGCTCGTTCTCAGCCATTTCTACATTCTGCAGCTCATCCTCTACGGGAAGCGTTAACTCGACAACGTAAGAACGCCACTACATAGGTCTCACCTTCATTGTCAAGTATACGACTGTCTTTGAGGGTGAGTATACGGTCTTCGCCTTCCCCCAAGTCTTCGAAGTCATGGCTGACCTTCAAACCGGCAAGGTCCTCTGTTATTCCTCTCAGTCAATCGTGGCGCCATGGTGTGCAGCGTAAGTACGTACTCTCGGAATATTCCTCTCCTTGGAAGGCTTTGTCCATGTTCTCCAACTCTTCTTGCCGTTTCTTGGCCAACTCCTTTTCCCTCTTCTTACTCCGCTTGATCCATTTCAGAGTGTCGTCTACATCGTCTTCCGCGTCACCCAACGTCGTACCCTTGAGTTTCGCATTCAATTCCCGCTTGTTTCTCACCCTAGTTCATACGAGCCATGTATAAGCATTACGCTCATCCAAAATGTCTCGGCCTGTATGGCCAAGAAAAGGAATAGAAGTGGTTGTTATACGTCGGAAGGAGGCGTACTCACTTTGCTAAGCGCTCCTGAATCCTCCTACAAAATAGTAGAATGGTCAGTGTCAATCTTAGTGACAGAACGGCGGCCAAACGTACTTCGTCTCTCGCTCCTTCGCCGCCTTCTCTCGTTCTTTTGCATAGTTGTCCTCGGCCTGCTTCTCCTTGTCATCGGCTGCCGGTGCATCCTCAGTCAGCGGTTTGAGACCGAGCGACAGACGAATCTTGTTGGTCTCCTCCAAGCTGATACTCTCCTCCATCGACATTCTGGAAGCTAGCAAAGGTGGTGGCTGGGAAGAACAATAGAGACTGATTCCGATGAGGTGGGTGCACCAACCAAGGTGTCGTTCGGACTCAGCGGTGCCAGTCGGCGCCGATAACACTTCTGGAGAAATAATTCAATGTAATACCCCGGACACTGCCAAGCACATCACGTGCATCGCGCGTCGTCAATACGGGCCAAACAAACGCGACGCGTTTCCACATTACTTGGCGGACTCGGGCGCGTCGCACATCGCAACCTCTGAGGTCGTTCGTTAAGAGATCCATTATCAGCGTAATTTTGAATGGCTCCTCGAAGACGCAAAAATGCAGAAGCACCCGCCGCTGCCCAACCTGTAAATGGGAACGATACACCAGAAGAAATCGTCCCCGTTCCGTCCATCATCAATCCAGGAGAGCCACTATCCGCGTCGTACATATACCACTCCCCACAGCCAACTGGCTCTGGGCCATATATACTCGGTGTGGACGAAGCAGGAAGAGGTCCCGTACTAGGTCCAATGGTGTACGGGATTGCGTACTGCCCTGTGGCATACAAAGACCACCTTGATAATCTGGGATTTGCTGGTGAAAGACATTTGAGCACACGTCTCTGAGATACTCTTAACCGTTAACCATTTAGATTCCAAGACCCTCACTGCCAGCACACGATCACAACTACTCAATACACTATGTTCAGACCCTGCTAATCTCGGCTGGTCTGTGAATGTGTTATGGTGGGTCTTCTTTCAATGGATGAATTGTTTGTAATGTGACGTTTGTTTCTTTAGCCCTCAAGCAATATCGAGCGGGATGCTTCGAAAACCTCCCGTTAACTTGAACCGCCAAGCTCAGGATGCCACCGTAACTCTCATACGGCAAGTGCTGGATAGCGGGATAGAGCTATCGGAGGTGCTTCATTCTCTTCTTCCTTCATACCATGAGCTTAACATTGCGCCAAGTAGGTATATGTTGACGCGTTGGGCCCTCCGAAGCAATATCAGGCGTACCTCTCGGGCCAATTCCCCGGAATCAGTATAACAGTGGAGAACAAAGCTGACGGAAAGTACAAAATAGTCGGTGCGGCTAGTGTCGCTGCAAAAGTCACGCGAGACGCTTGGCTCGAGGGTTGGATTTTTGAAGAAACACATCCTTCTACTGGAGAGCGACCCGAAAAGTCTTCGACGTGGGGAACAGAACTTGGCAGTGGATATCCTTCCGGTATGTACAAAAATTTGTCTGAACTGCATGGTAGTTACTCATGTTTGGGACATTTAGACCCCAAGACCCAGGCGTGGATCAGAAGCTCGCTAGATCCAACATTTGGCTTCCCCTCTCTGGTGCGCTTCTCGTGGACGACTATTAAGGTTGCATTAGAGAAAGAGGCGCGTGCAGTTGAATGGTTTGTTTTGCGTATTCATGCACCAATATCATCGAGCTCACAGACTCGTGCGACCATAGGATTGATGAAGGTCAGTCAGCCCTACTCAAGGCTTTCGAGTCGGCTATCGGGCGAGATAAGGGCAGATGCGCGGTTGCGAAAGACCTTGGGATTAAGAGCGTTGGGATGATATGATACGGGCTGCGCTGTTGAGTTAATGCTTTATACCTGTATTCTTAGGCTTGGATAGTGTTTTGCAGGACCGCGTGTGCTATACTTACACTGAACGATGTACATATGTCGGCCATCATTCTCTCGTGGCAACGCAAATACCTCGGATGGAGAATCTGAATCATTCCAATTCGTGGTCAGAATGAATGAAGTTCCGGGAACGTCCAAAGATGTCAAAAACATGATAGTATCAAAGTATCATATCATTTTATCATATCAAAGTAGCAGGCGCCCAACTTCGAAATTCTCGGCAAAAGCAAAAACGATAGTTTGATAGTTTGATACTTTGCTAATTAGTTTTTGGTTTACCGAGGGCAACATAAATACCGCCCTCCTTCTGAGCAAAGGACCTTGATCCCCCCTCCCCTGCCCCTCGTTATGCTTGGGTACGTCGTGGACGCTGTCCGCGGCATCCCCGGGCGGCCGTGCTGCTACCCAAGGTGTGCGGCGGGGACGAGCCTCGAGGGGCGAGGGACGAGATTGTAGTTTATTTGTCATGTAGGGTTCTAGATAGGTTTAATATATTTCTTTTTTTTATGTTTTGTAAACGTTTGCGGAGGCCCAGTTCACGCTGCGCCTGGGCGCTAACCCTAACCCTAAGGGGAGTACTCAAGCAGCTTCCGCGTTGTGCTTAACGGCGACGAAGAGCTTAGGGCGCCATAGGCGCCCGTCCTTCGTCGTTCTCGGCGATGACGAGACACTGAGAGGGGGGCGGTCAGCGAGGACAACTCAAACTGTACTCAGAGACCCCCAAAATGGCATGATACTTTGAAAGTTCTCGGCAATGGGAGATTTTTGTAATTTTACAAGTAGGCGCTCAGAAAGTATCATAATGTCAACGAGCGGCTGACACTTTGAGAGCCCGCTACTTGGATATTATCATAATTTTGCGTGGTTTCGACGTTCTGGAAGTTCCAGTCTTGAGCCACATAATCATTTTGTAAGTAGCTAGGGAAACATACAGGACTTAAGAACAACCAAGGACAAAAATATAGTGCACATAGAGCAGATGCGAAGAGGGAAGAAAGAAACAGAGTTGTCGCCTATGCATGAAACTCCATTCATCGTCGTCAAGCGTGAACAGAGCGATTAAGATGGCTTGTCGCTCGGCACCACCACATATCCACGAAGGATTGCATCGGTACCGCACTCCATGCTCTGACAGAACGGCAGAGCAAACGAAGTGCAGAGACGCAAGGTGGTCGCAACGGTGAAGCAGACATGGTTTTTCGCCGAGGTTTTTATAGCGGGCGGACTTCTAAACGCGCATCATTCCGGTGTCGTCGTCGTTTATGGCAGGTTTAGCAAAGGGTTGAGCGCCGCTATGGACTGCCACCACCGCAAGGTCACTCGAACTTCGGCGCTGGTGACTCTGTTTGACGACGTATTCTTAGGCACTACCAGTACCAGCTGACAGTAGCTGACAGTCCCTCTGACGCGGTATCGATTGTTCGACAATGAGTATCGCCCGAGATATCATCGAATGGTTACGGACGCGCTTCACACCATATCCGACCCCTGCCCTAAGAACGATGCGGAAGGGGCCTAATGGTGACTCGGACGAGAACCCATTGATGGTATGTAGGCAGAAACCCGGAATTATCACGAAGGCGACCAAGCGTCCTTTTGCAGATGCAATTCTTCACGTGGGATAGCAGGCATCCGGATATGAGTTGGTGGCAACATTTCCATGCAGAAGTCGGACCCCTTTCCGAGTTAGGTGTTACGCAAGTCTGGTTGCCGCCTCCGAACAAAGCCATGGTTCCGGTGAGGACATACTCGATGAGCCTTGTCATACCTGCTCATAAACGTCCACCAGGAAGGACAGGGTTATGACGCATACGATTTGGTAGGTCCTGCAGAGCACGAGCGGGTCATACTAATTCTGACACATTCGTGCAGTGGGATCTGGGAGAGTTTGAACAGAAAGGAACAACCGCTACTAGATGGGGGACGAAACAACAGCTTCTGGAAGCTGTGGCTGCCGCACGCAACGCTGGGATTGATGTCCTCATTGACGCTGTTCTGAATGTGAGTCACATAAGCAAGGAATACACATACCAGATGTTAACTATATAGGTAGCACAAATTAGGTGCCGATAGGACCGAGAAATTTTTGGCAGTCCCTGTGGATCCCAATAACCGGCTGAAAGATTTGGGGCCTCCGAAAGAGATTGAGGAAAGTCTTGTTCTGTGAGTGAATGAATTCAGGCTAACATCGAAACACAGGGATGGACAGCTTTCGATTTCCCAGGAAGGAATGGGAAGGTAACGTATACTCTCTACCTATGTACCTTGCTAACACTGCTCCAGTACAGCGAACTGAAATGGACCCACGAACACTTCTCTGGCTTGGACTGGGATCACGCTACGAAAACCAAGGGTGTTTTCCGCATCGTCAGCGATAAACATAAAGGCTGGTCTAAACATGTCGATAAAGAGCTTGGTAACTATGATTACCTTTTGGGCATCGATGTACGTTGCTCTTGAAGGACATGGAATACATACTGACTTCAAATGCAGATTGACCATCGTCATCCTGACGTACGGAAAGATTTGCTTAAATGGGGTGAGTGGGTCCTTGAGGTTGGTAGATGTAAGGTTTCCTCCGTAATAAAGACATTCCATACTTATGTTTGCCTTATAGACCACCGGTGCTTCAGGGTTCCGCTTGGACGCAATCAAGCACATGGACAGGAAGTTCCTTCTTGACTTCGTAAGATCTCTCACCAATCACGAGGAATGGGAATCGTCTCATTGCGCATGGGCAACAGATCCGAAATGTGCGGAAAATGGAAGGGCGAGGTGACCTCTTTGCTGTTGCTGAGTACTGGTCTGCGAAGTGAGTCACTTTGTATTGCCTGGGTAATCTGATAATGAATATCGCAACAGCGTGGAACTCATCAAGCCGTACATTCGGACATTCGAGGGCTTGGTATGTCTCAACCAACGCCAACTTTCGTGGTTTTCTAATTATGATGCTGCAATTCCGCAGATATCCTTCTTTGACGTTCCCCTTCACCATAAGTTCCATGAAGCTAGCAAGGCGGGGCCTGCATTTGATCTGCGAACCATATTGAACGGTTCGGTTGTGCAGTGTCGCCCGCAAGACGCAGTGACCTTTGTAGATAACCATGAGTGAGTAATTGAATAACCTTTCTGGCTCTCATGGACTGAAGGAATGCTCGGCAGCACGGTAATATAAATCTTAGCTCAGGGAAGTAATACTTCATTGCTGACCTTTACCATAGCAAATTGGCCAAACACTACAAAGCTGGGTCAGTATGCCCTTGACAACTCCAGAGCATCTCGTGCTAAGTGCTCGTCCTCTAGGTCGATAGTAGCTTCAAGCTCCAAGCATACGCCCTTATTCTACTTCGTCAAGAAGGCTACCCGTGAGTACAGACTGCGCAGTATCAACTTCCTGATCCTCACCACTCCTTCGACGTTCCACACCGGTAGCTGTGTGTTTTATGGTGACCTTTACCCAAACAAGGAATGTTACGATGAGAAAGTCGCCGCAGGTCTCCGACAGCTGATGCTGGCGCGGAAGAAGTTCGCATACGGTATCCAAAGAGACTACTTCCGAGAGAAGAATTGTATAGGATTCGTGAGAGAGGGCAATGCGCGTCATCCTGGAGGGTGCGCGGTACTTATAAGTAACTCAATCGGAGCCCACGCAGATCACCCGTGTGTTCTATTCATCTGGTATTCGCGAGTGAAAATCTAACAAGCACCTTTCTTTGTCAGGAATATGGCTCCACATACAATTCGCATGAACGTCGGAAAGGTATGGCTTCGCTCCCACCTGTAACAACCCTTCTTCGATGCTAACCACACACCGCTTGGGTTGAAGTCCAAAGGGAGCGGGAAGTACCGAAACTTCTTGGACCCCGAAGCGCAAGAAGTGGAAACAGATGCCAAAGGCTGGGGGGATTTCACTTGCCCCCGAGGAAGCCTGTCGGTATGGGTACAGGTGCAACATGAGTGAGGGTCAAAGTGCCAGGTGCTCTGGTAGAATTGCGTCGAGTTGGGACGAAATCTGGGATATTTGCTTGGACTTTTCGTGGATGGGACAGTACAACACCTAATAATACATTTTAGACGTAGTGGTTTCTAGTAGAAACATCATCCGCTACTGACACACTATATTACTACAACATCGCTTTCCTCAGTCCTAACCCGATACAGTTGTCCCTTACTGTCCCCAGACGAATACCTGCGTTCACCACCACGATACGATGGCGAAGAGGGCTCCCCATAAGGTGATCGTAGTTCCATCAAGTCCCTACTAGGTGGCTCCTTTTCGCGTACAATTGATTCCAAACCCAAATCGCGTAGTGAGTCGCGGGTGCGGACCATGTTGAAGGTAGCCGCTTCTCCACCCATTTGTACTAGGTCTTGCGGCTGTTGTTCTCCGTCGAACAAAGCAGCAGTCTCTTCCAGGGTTCTGCCCCGAGTCTCGACAATGAAGGTGACGACAAATACAAGTTCGATGATAAGCCAGCCGCAGTAGACCAGATACTATTAGTATGGAGGACTTCAGCTGTTGACATCATGAGAAGGGAACAGATATCTTACATATTTCCAACCGATAGCATCCAAAGCCCAAGGGTTTACGAACTGATTGAAAGCCAAGACGAGAGATACAACAAGATTCTGTTGAGGGTGTATTAGCGAGCTTCGAACAAGACAGAACAGACTCACCATCACAGCAAAACCTTTAGCGCGAATACTGAATGGTAGAATTTCGAGAGTATAGGCAATAAGCATAGGGGTATAGGCGATGTCATAGAAGAAATAGAAGATGAAGACAAAAGGGACAGTCGCTATATCGAGAACCATATTCAGTCTCGTCTAGTAAAAGCGGGCGGGTTGTCGCATACCTTTCGCAGCGGACGCAATCCCAAGCGTATTATAAAGAGCAGTGGTAATGGTCCACGCGATGAAGTCTACACAGAGATGAAGAGTTAGATTTGAGGTATCTGCACAAGACGCAGCGAACGTACCGATGAGCATTCCAGCGTTGGAGATGATAAAGAGTGTTCTTCGGCCGAGCTTATCGACAAGCAAAGCACCTGTCATGGCAGCAATGAGGTTCCATACTTGAAGGCCACCGTTAATCGCAGCTTTGGTTCCTGTATCGGTTATTCCAACACCTTCGAGCACGAGGTTAATATAGTAGGAAACCAAGCCATTCCCGCTGATTATGCATGTTAATGATGCGGAGCTGGGCAGGCGGTTGAGTGGTGACATACCTCCACTGCGAGGAAACGGCAAGAGCGATGACGATCAACATCCTTTTTCTGTTCCCCGGTGTCGAATATAGCGACGACCAGGAAGATGATTTGGAAGCCTCCTTCTCCATCTTCAGAGCATACCTAATCTGTGCCATTTCGAATACAACCAAGGGATCTCGCTCGTCCCCAGAACTCGCATGATATCGGGCGAGTATCCGTGAGGCCTCAGATTCGCGGCCCTCAGCCACCAAGAACCTAGGGCTTTCTGGAACAAACCTGTCCTAATGGTTAAAGGGCTGTGAAGAGCATTGACAGACAACACTGACCAGACTAGGCAAACTTGTAATAGAGGTCCGAGAGCTTGCACAAGCGTCGGAATTCTCCACGTCCAGACAGACTCTCCAGCTCCAGAAAATGCACCGAAGCATACCCATGCCGCTAGATGAAATTCTTAGTTAGATTTGCGAAGTGCGGCGAGGAAGTGTAACTTACAAACTATACTCCCGACGTACCATAATGAGTTATACATCGAGGTAAGCTTGCCACGCTATTTTACAATCCATCAACGAACAACAAGGATACGGACAGCAAGTAGGGCGTACCTGTGTTGGGTAGGCCAACTCTGTGATTAGTAGAGGCGCAGCATTCAACGCAAAAGTCAAGCCGAACCCGACTACATAGTGTGGACATGAGATGAATAGATAGAGAACGGAGAATGTCTCCACATACTGATCCCTCTTGAACCGATGAACATTCCAATAGATGTTGACGATGCTTGTAATGCAACGCCAGCCAACATGATAACGGAGCCGATAAAGAGTGTGGGCCGACGACCTAGATTGTCGGAAATTATAGGCGTGAAAGGAAGACCCTAGTGTATACAAGAGTTTATAGCAGACCAAAGGGAGTGGGAGGCGAGACTTACGAGTATTGATCCGATGACTTGAACAGCACTAATGAGACCAAGCATCTTGCCATTTGGCTCGTTGAAATAATGTTGCCATGCTGGCAATATTTGCAAACCTGCGAAGATAAGTTTCGTCATCAGAAGCTCACACATGCGCGCAACCAGGAGCTTCGTACCATTAACAAGTGACGAGTCTAAACCATTATTACATGCCGTGAGGAGGGGGAACAGGAGCCAGAAGTTCAGTATACGGATCCCTGCAGGGGAGTCAGGATCCAGACTCTAAGGCAGGCTGTCAGGATCAAGAAGCAAGAACCTACCGCGGTTCTTCCACCATGGTCCCCTATGAATGAAGTCGACAATTGTCCATTCTGGGATGGCCATTACAGCGGATCACCAGTTACCTGAGAAGCCTATGCCCTCGGGAGGGACGAACGGAGTACGTTGAAGGGGAAGGAGGTGACAGCGGGTGATCAAACAAGAAAGTAACAAACCAGGGGGACACATATATGTACGCACACCATGGATACGCCCATAGAACGGCCCTCCAGGGTGCCACGGGAATTTTACATATAGACTTGGGGGAGATACAGCGTCCGGGAACGCACTCAGACTGTGATCTCACTGGTCAGTCACGTCTCAGGATAATTTCTGGGGTAACGCGGGGTAAACGAGCTTCGCGAAAGGACGGCATCACTTTGCTACGTTTCCTGACCTTCCACAACCGGCAGACACTCGGCAGACTCACACGAGAGTTCTGGTCTTGGCTCTAAATGCGGATAGTGTGTGATCATTTGGTCCGAGTTCAACTTGGCTGTGTACGGCTAAAAGCCGGAGAAGAATTCATGGGACTGGGTATTCTTGAAATCGGTGAAACTTCGCAAGTCGTGCTTGCGCCTGCGCTCACTGCTCTCACTCTCATGCGCATGATCACGGCGACTGAGTGATATCTGCATCTAAGCGAGTGAATGGCTGGATGATTGGCTTAGAATCTGAACTTGCTAGGTTTAGCCTACTTACTGCAAGAGACCCATTGGAGAATGGACTGACGTTGGGTCGTCCTTTCCTGTCATGCGGGGCACTTGGCGTGTTCCTCACGAGGTTACGCCTCCTAAGAATGCTTGCCGCGACTCGGTTCGAGTCGGTCGTTGAACTTGCGGGATGGTGGCGGTGGCGTTTGTTAGCCGCACTGCACTGTTGCAGACTGCCTGAATTTTGGAGGAAGTGTTTCAGCGTCGCGGTTAACTTTTCCAGCCTCCAGGGAATTGCGTACTTATATAATTTCCTGGACGACCTCGCGAGTCGCATGCTGTACTTATGGGAGTGTGGCGTTCAGATACGTTCAGATAGCCCCCGGGAGCCCGAGGGCGTATCCTGGCTTCAAGTACTAGTAGTACTCAGAGCAGAAGTGCATACATCAGCATACATCTCTATAGATCTCTGCTCTATGGCTCGCCGACTCACAAAAAAATACTTTACTACGATTTTTGAGTGTAATTCCACGTGCAGTGACCGCGGCCGCGCTTACTACCATAGCAAGCGCCCACTTTCCCACGCATGAACCACTACAACATACCGCGTTAGAGCAATTTTGTGCTACCTGCCTCAACTCCCTTTTGTCAAACATGGCATCATACCACTATATTGATACTGTACACAAAACTACAAGATTTTTGGCTATCATGTATCTGATCTCAATGAAGTGAGTCTCGCCT
>MU275185.1:0-30577 GCA_022160315.1 Panus rudis PR-1116 ss-1
GCTGCAGACGTGGTGGCCATGGACACCGTGAATGGTTCGTCAACGAGGCCGTCAACCGTTCAAAAGAAATGTTTGACAGGTAGTACCCCACGGTCACGAAAGAAGCCTTCCGCCCTGTCCCAGCCTGGGCCAGGGCAAGGATTCTTCAAACTCACCGGTTATCAGCACTCACATCCTGCTAATTGACATACTTTGTTCTTATACAATGTAATATGCAATAATTAAATGAGATTCCGAGTGATGAGTTAGAGTATTATGGATTGAGAGCTGCAGCCTATCTTTCCATTGAGGCGTGTTTTGAAACGAATCCCAAGTCCAGCTTTCCCACGCGGGCGCTTCGGAGACATGGCGAAAAAGGCTACTGGTTGGACCAGCCGTTTGACAACGAGGTACGAGTTTCCTAAAACGGCTGGATTCGAGCCTACAAGGATAATGTAACCGCTGGCGCTCCTAAAGAGGAAGGCGGTCGCGGCACAAGGGAAGAGTCGCACTGAGTAAAAGACAGGTGTAAAGACTGAGATTTCTTCAGCACGAACTGGGGGATGTAGGTACAGAATAGCTGGCTTTATATATGGCGTCGAGGTATAAACGGACCGAAGACCGAAGACGAACGCAAGATAAAGAGAAAGAGAAAACACATAAAACCCGAAAAGGAAACTGTTAGTAATCAAGATCGGTTCTACTCGCCAACCGCTTCGCGCACGCTACAGATAAACTCTGCATCGTTTACGTTCTCACGCGTAAGTCTATGCTCGAGCTCTCTTTGAACGTTATGTGCTACACTGTTTGTCTATCGAATTCATCGAGGTCCACTCAGGTCCATGCGCTGTTGTACTATCTGAAGGTGGCGAAAAGGCAACCATATCCTTTCCATCATATAACGTTAACGCGCAGGCGTTGAAACCTTGATTGTCGGAGAGAGGTTCGAAGAAAACAACGAATGGCTCTCCAGCCGTCTCCCTGCTAGTCTGCTACTTCCAGCCTTGTGCCTCAAGTTCGGCCTCACGCCGGTCATACGGGTCGACAGATTATAAGTCAACTGTTGTCGTCAAGGTGTTGTCCACTTCAAGTTTCGGAGCTAGCTTGAACCTCTATTACCATTGCCGTAAAATAGTGCTTGGTCCCGCGACAACCCTCATCACTATTTTCACCTTCACCTTTTCTCCAGCCGTTAACGTTATGGACCCTAACCTTGACTCCCTTGAGCATATGCATGCCAGTGCTTCGAGTTCCCAGAGTAAACCGCGGAGGCTACAAGTAGCTTGCGCTGAGTGCCGTCGGTGAGTCTCGCACCGTCAGCCACGAAAATATATATAGTTTCAGAATCCAATCAAGCTGAATTATTCATCCCCTAGATCCAAGCTAAAATGCGACAGGTGAAATTGTTTCTTGTCCACTATCCCGCGGGGCTAAACCAACCACTGGGCAGATATGTACCATGCTCTGCATGTGTAAGGCGAGGTTGCTCCGCGATCTGTCCTGACGGTACATACTTTCGAGCTAAGGTTGTGATTCGATTCCTGACGGCGTAATTTGTAGGTGCACTTGAGCCTAGACGGGGGGACCAGTTAGTATACCCCAATCAGATCCATGCGGCTCTTCTCATGTAACTCTCAGGGCTCTGAAAGCACAGACTAAGCATCTGACCATCCAGGTCAAAGAGCTCAATACCAAAATACAAGAGCTGGAGGGAGCCCTCGAAGAAGCCAGGCAAAAATTGAAGGATACGACCAAATGCCCGGAGAGGGGATCCGGCCCAAATCCATACGACAGGGAATCTGTACTCGAAGACGAGTCAGAACGCCTCGTTGAGGCCATAGGTTCTATGGCAATCAACGAAGACGGCGCATCAAAGTATCTCGGAAGTTCATCCAGTTCTGAAGTAGGTGTGATACTCCTCAATTGGGGTTCCGTACTGACATGGAGTAGTACCTAAGCTATTTACTTCCGGTGCGTAGATTCTGTCTGCATATTGAATTATCTTGACACGTTCCCGAAAGGATGACGATCAACCAGTTACCATACGCTTGCGAGATCCCAGGCTTCTGCATTTACCCGCCGAACTTATAGAGCTTATATGTGCATTTCCATTCGGGCTTCCCGATCGTGAGAGCTCCCAAGCGGCTTTCAATGACTATATTCCTAACCACAGCTTTGCGCTGGAGCTAGTCGATATATACTACAGTTACGCCTCATGGCAGTAGGTGTTGCTTCCTGGATATCGGAGACGTTCGCTCACTCGTCTCGCAGATTCAACCCGGTGACGAGAGAAGAATTCGATCGCGATATATTGGTCCCTCTATATACTATGGACGACGAACCCAGTGTTGCGTATATCAAGCCGCATCAGCTTGCTTTATTCTTTGGAATCTTGTGCTTGGGTATGATCTGGAAGGAGGGCCCGACCGTTCCTTTGACGCAGACACGATATTATGCTCTCGCATGTGGTGCGATCTCTCTAGAGCCTATTTCTCTAAAGAAGACTTGTACAACGGTTCAGGCCCTTTTCACTATCAACAGAGCACTGCATCATTTCGTTCGTGGAGCCATGGAGGACTGTTGGTTGCTTCATGGCATGAATGTCCGCGTCGCCCAAGCAGTACGTTGAAATTCTGATCCTAGCTGTTGTTTGATCGCTAACCAACTTGTAGATGGCTCTTCGTGAGTGCCCAAATCTGAAATAAGCTATCGTTTTTGCTGACGTGTTTGTGTTTGGAAGAATATGATCCAGTACAATTTGGTTTGAATGAGACCGAGGTTCAGCGTCGAAGGCTATTGTTTTGGGAACTATTTTCATGGGATATTTGGAACGTAAGTTTGGTCTCAGTCATTGTTTGGAAGAGATTTATGGCGTGTTCGGCAGGGTTTTGTGATGGGACGTATTCCTGGACTCCAAGCGGCTTATACGGATTGCAAGTTCCCCAATCTTGAGGGCGGAAAACAGCGTCTCTCGTTGGAGGAAATGGACTGTGAGTTTTAGCAGCGTTTCCACGATGTGTTGAACTAAAGGCACCTATTAGTTCACTCATGGGTGTATAGATATACAATCACGATGATGCCTCCATCCTTGAGACACGCGTTGACGCCTGGTACCCTTCCCTACGAGCTTCTACTTCAGTTAGACAAGCAGATTCGTACGTTCCCTACACCAAGACACTTGCATGTCAGCTTCCAAGAGCAAGGCCCATCGGCAACCTCATGGTCAGAGAATCCTGCAATAGCCATGCAGCAGTGCAACGTCATATTCCTGAAGGAAACCAGTACGTAGTAATCTCAGGCATACCCAACCCCCTCTGACATATTTCTATTCCAGATCTTATGTATCTGCATCGCCCGTAAGTCTAGCTCATATATGACGAGCACTATGTTGAATATCCTAGGTTTTTCGTAACTGCCATTCGGGAGAGTCCAGCAAATCCCCTGTCGCATAAATACGCTCCATCGGTGTTGGCCGCTTACCGGAGTGCATGTAGAATTTGCTTGGCTATGAAAGGCCTGCATTACATGCACCCGGTACCCGTAGAGCCGATTTGGTACTTTTGGTCGCAGGTATTTTCCTCCTGCGTGCGTATTACTCAATATTGCTCCAAAATAACTGTAAACTGAAGGCTCTCCTGCAGGTTGTTTTAGCGGCGTTGGTGATCGGAAGTCCGAACTGCGTCATCGCCGAACAATGCCTCCTCGAATTTGAGGACGCGTATAAATTCTTTGAAGAAGGTTCGGCACGCTGTCGACCACCAAAGTGTATGGTCAGTTTTGACCTTCTGATTTTGTCTCATTACACCCGAAGTGACACATGCTCAACGGTACTAGGTCTTATTATCCAAGATGAGGCCGCGTGCCAGGAATGTCTATGCCAACCACCGTATGAATCGCAGCTCGCCGGAAGCACATGCAAAGGCCGAGGGACAGGAAGATGAAGCCAATGTTCTACATGGAGGAACGAGTGTGATTCACCACTGCCACTCGACATCCCGCCGACAATCGCCCTCTGCGTCAACGACTCAGCTTCCCGCTGCCTATGATTCTTACGAAGCTTATGCAAGCGACGTGCACAACAACCCGCAGCAGACCCACTGGGAACACGAAAACGCAACAGCAGACCTCCGGTCGTATCGTCGATTCGGTAGGTCTTCACGAACTGTTCCTGTCAGACCGATCGTTCACTTATTTTTAGACCAAGATGCTTTAGTACGCGCATCAGGCATCTTCTCAGGAGAACTCACACCGCCAAGAAGTTCGTCAGCATTCGCTCATTACAGGACTATGCTCGCTAAACCATCGTTATTGTGTAGCGAATATTCCATCCAACCCAGGAACGCTACCAAATCAAAACATCGAGCAGCCCCGAAGTGGTACAACCACCCATAGTGGAAGTGACGATTGGCTGAATTTCCTTGGTTCCTTCATGAGCTGAAACTACGACCTCCACTTGGATTCGGATGAATGGACTTGGAAGGGTATTGAGATGTTTGCTGCAGTTAAGCTATTTGTGTCGCGATGTACAGTATAGTTGCTTACACCCGCTCTGTGTAGTCTTTTCCTGAATATATGATGGTTTACTTTGAATGTCTCAATCGAGCGTCGGCGAAATGAATCCAGACCCTCCAGAGTCCACAGGTTTCCAAAGCCTTACAAACTTATTACAGACCCCCAATCCCAATCAGGGGCAAACTCGTGATCAGAGCGTTCATACTTTGCCACATGGCAACGTTATTCCGTTGAATCGGCGCTGATGCTTATTTACGTAGCGCGGCGGCTTCAGAAGAAGTTGTTGCTCAGGCTGTGTTTCAACCTGGTTTCAATCAAGTTTCAACTCTTCAGTGTTGCTTAGATGCAACACTAGACTCCAGACTAGTACTGGAGCAGACTTTACTCGGCGTCGCGTACAACCATCCCCAACCCCGTACAACACCCCAAACGCGTCACGGAAGGCCTATACATTGTCGACGTAGTTCAACAGAAACGGCACCTCTCGGGGATTTGAAACGCACCAAAATACGTACCTTCGAACGGCAGCGACCTTAAAACGCCCATCCTCCCAATTTGATAGCGCTTTCAATTAGCAAGCCCAACCGCGTCAAATTGCCCACCGAGGGCAATCGTCCATTTATTCTCATTACTCACTCCCACTTGCATTCACTCCCGTCGTACTTTGACACTCCCAGCCATAACGGCCATAGGACATCAATGAGCACGGGTGAAGCTGGGAGCGCTGATAGGGGCGTAAACCATACCGCGAGGCTTGCCTCCGCATCTCGGAGCTCTGAGAATCGAGAACGGAAACCTGGTCAATCGTGCTCAGAATGTCGACGGTTAGTTATCGTTATGCTAAGTCAAACAAAATATCATTAATCAACCAGACAGATCAAAGCTCAAATGTGACAGGTGAGGTGATAGTCTTTGCTTAAATGGACTTCTATCATGCACTGCTATTTTGCAACGTTGTCTTATTAAAGTCATGTACTTCAATAGGAGTGTTCCTTGCCAGGCCTGCATCAGGCGAGGGTGTTCAGCTATATGTCCCAATGGTAAGCTCGAAAATTTAGAAGAGATGGATTTGTATTAATCTGAGATTTTATGTAGGCACCTTGGCAGCGACGAAAGGGAACAAGTGCGTCATTCTTGATTTGATTGTACATGCAAACCAACCAACACGCCTGCTTGCAGAGTTCTGCAAGCCAAGGCAGATAAACTCGAAGAAGAGGTCGAGACTATGAGAGCACGTATCCGCGAGCTCGAGAGTGCACTGCGAACAGCACAAGACAAACTTCGGATGTCATCTCAATTTCCCAAGCCTGAAACTCAGACAGAGCCACCTAATAGGGAGCCTGACTCGGTAGACAAAGATCCTCGTTTGCTGGACGCTATTGGATCTCTTTCTATCAAGGATGATGGAGCAGTCAAGTATTTTGGTAGTACATCCACTTCGGAGGTATGGCTACATCCCCTCATATTGTGAATATTGATTGATTTCTATTATCAGTATCTCAGTGCTTTGTTGACGGTATGCTTGCAAGGCATCCCTCGCCTCTGTCTCTGATGCTTATGCACCATAGGATGATGATTCAGAAAAAGAGGCACTACGTACGCGCGATCCCAAGCTGCTGGGATTCCCTGATGAGATCGTTCGTCTGGTGCAAGCCTTCCCATTTGGATTGCCAAATGCATCGCACGAAAAGGTTTACTTCCTTCCGTACATACCGCCTAAAGATGTGGCATTACATCTAGTAGATTTATATTACGACAACGCGTCATGGCAGTAGGTGATTCCGACACTCGTGGGATGAATCTGACGCTGAAATTAGGTTCAATCCTGTACCACGGGATGAGTTCGACGAAACGATATACAATCCTCTATATACCGTGGTTGACCAAGCTTCTCTTGCTGCCATTCATCCTCACCAGCTGTCTTTATTCTTCTCGATTCTCTCATTGGGAATGCTATGGAGGGACTACCCGACCGCACAAGTACCCTGGGGACAATACTATTCTCTCGCGTGCGGCGCAATGTCACTTCAACCCATCACACGGAGCGTGACCTGCACAACTTTGCAGGCGCTGTTTTGTATCAATCGCTCTCTGAACCTCGCCTCAAGAGAGGCGGTCGAAGAATGTTGGCTGATTCACTCCATCACCGTGAGACTATCGCAAATGGTATGCCACCCCTTATTACGATGCCATTGGTTTCTGCACTGACTGTCCTTGCTGCAGATGGCACTTCGTGAGTTCATCTAGTGCCTTCGTTTTGAGATCTACTTTTCCCAATCTAAGTTATTACACAGTATACGACGGTTTGGCCTTCAAACTTAGTCGAGCTGAATTACAACGGCGTCGTGTCATGTTTTGGGAGCTGTATACCTGGGATGCATGGAAGGCACGTCATTGACATCTATCTAGGCGAGTACCTACTGACTGCCGAAACTATTGGTCACTTTATAGGGGTTCGTGACGGGGCGTGTTCCTGGTATCGATTTGGATTTCTCTGATTGTAAGTTCCCCAATAACGACATCGGCCCAGGGCAGAAACCTGGGGAGTTAGGCTGTACGTGCTCATATTCCGTGTCCAATACTACTCATTCACGCAGACTCGCAGTTCATGCCTGGAATTTTCGCTACGCGGCGGCCTTGTTGCCTCCCTCTCTTAAAATCGCACTTAGACCAGCTGTTATATCGTACGAATCGCTGCTTGATCTGGACAAGAGGATTCGGGCGTTCCCAATCCCAGAGCATTTGCAGCTGGATTTACAATCGCATAGTCCAAGAGGGCGTCCATGGTCCTCACATCCCATAGTCGCGACCCGGCAATGTAATGTTCTCTTCGTAAGAGAAAGCAGTAAGCCATCCATCATTTGCTTGCTATTCTCCAAACTAAACTATTTGTACAAGATCTCCTATATTTGCATCGACCGTACGTCTTTCTGATTACTTACGCGTCGGGAGTCGCACTGACCTATGTGCAGTTATTTTGCTGTGGCTGTGAGGGAGAAACCCGCTGACCCATTATCTCACAAATACGGCCCCTCTGTTTTGGCTGCTTACCGTAGTGCATGCAAAATCTGCAAGACGTTGAGAGGCCTATATCTTCTCCATCCCAGGCCGGTTCAGAAAATCTGGTATTTTTGGACGCAGTTATTTTCTTCCTGTGTGAGTAGTACTGTGAGATTGAGTTGCTTTAAAAGCTAACCCCACGCGACACAAAGGTCCTATTGGCCGCATTGGTTCTGGGCAGTCCTCGATGTTCTTTAGCACAGCAAGCTCTCATAGAGCTTGATAGTGCTTCGGCTTTCTTCGAAGAAGGATCCGTGTATGTCCGACCTTCAAAGACATTAGTGAGCGGCATCGCGCTATCTACGATGTTCCGTTAACTTACCTGAGCTATAGGTCTTGTTGTCTAGATTGAAAGTGCGCGCAAAAGAAGTATACGCATCCCGTGGGTCGGCGGGTCAACATGATGTGCCGCAGGGGCCTCAAGCACCCAGTTCCGATCCGTTTGGAGATCTCGGCATACTCAGTGGTCGAATAGGAGTCATCCGCCATTCTTCTGAGTCTCCTGGTTCATCTCCCCCTGCCAACGATCCAAACGCGGATTACACGCCCCTCTACCATACCCAGGCTAACACTCAAACCCAAACTCACGTCCAAACCCATCCTCAATCTCATGTTCAACCCCATGCACATGCAAATGCACAACCTCGTGCTCATCCTCTCAGTCATTTTCTCAGTCAAACTTTTGCTCACACTGACAGCTACTACACGAATCAACCCCAGGCCGGCCCATCACATATTCAACATGACATGTACAATGCAGATTATTCCAATCAGCCAATACCTTACGTTCCAAGTCAATCCAGTGAACCGACTAACTGGTACACCGATCCTTCCATCACACGCTTCTCGCAACATTACGTTCCTACTGCGACGCCAGAGGAATTACCAGTGGACCATGGTGTTTCGGGCTGGGGAACCGTGCAAGGTTATGTCGGATCTGACTGGGAAGGGTACGGGGGACACGCTGTCGCTGGATTCCAACCACAGTATCCTACTGAATCTGCGTCCGATGGAAACCAACCCACTGCGTGGTCAACCTTCATCGCAAACCTAATGAGCAGCGGCGGTGGCGAATACTAAATACCCTAGATATTATAGACCTACCTAATTGTAATAATAGCAGCTAGTTATCTCATGCCCTCGCTGTATCTGTAGTGTACTTAGGTAGTGTGATGTCATGCGAAGTTAAGAAGTTCAATGAATTTGCCATTGCTCCTGATTATATTCTCGTCTGATATATATAATCCCTAATGTAGAGATGATAAACGGCCATTGATATTGTTATGATACCGAGTGCAGCCCCGAATGCAACCGATTGAGATTCCACTCACCAAGCCTTCCATACTGAGTTCACCCGGTCCCATCAATTCCTGGCGTTCAGTATATCGATCATTGCATCTTTACGTCAAAACGGCAGTGGCGAGCCGAGGAGGTGGATCAGTGGATGCTGTTTGTAACGGACGTAGTTGGTACTTACTATCGTGACTAGTACGAACCAGGGCTCCTATCTCTATCTTTGCCTACCATTCCCCCGTCTCATTTCAACTGGATCTGTTAGCTCCTTTCTAGCGTTCTAGCTTCCAGAAACCCTTGGTGTTGACGAGGCCGGAAAGCCCTCGAAGATCGCCTGTAATGGCTCAAAAAGAAGGCCACGCAGGCGTGGCGAGGCCTGCCACGGAAGGACAGGTCAATGGGCGACACCGAGAGAAATCATCATCTCCGATACCATCCCCTGGATCCTCTGGTGGAAGGAGAGGTCGCTCACGAACTCGCGGCACTCCTTCCACAGCAGCACCACTGGTGGAGAACAATGCGGGCCGAATGTTTGTATTTTGATCATCGGTAGAAATATCCTCTAATAGCGATACAGAGGTTACCATTCCCTTATGTCTTCCTTTGGAAAAATATTTCATGTTGAGAAACGGTGGAAGCTCATAAGGGAGATGGGCTCTGGAGCGTATGGCTATGTTATGTACGTCTGTTCCCGCATTGATTGGGTTGCTCCGAACTTACGCCCGAGTCAGATCTGCTGTCGACGAGATATCTGGTGAACCCGTTGCGATTAAGATGATAACACGGGTGTTCGAAAAGGTTCAATTGGCCAAACGGGCCCTACGAGAAATTACTCTGCTCAGACATTTCTCGCATGAAAACATCACGGGACTTATTGATGTTGACTACTCACCCAACTTTGAAGAAATGTATGTTGTCTTCCTACTACTCGTTCCGCGGCAATACTCAATCAAGCTCATTCGATGGAAAGTTATATATTCATGGAGGTCGGTCCTTGATTTTATGAATAGGAAATACCCCCCAGAGTCTAACATCCAACTATTTGATATTAGCCTATGGAAGGTTTGTCCCTTTTAGCTATCTTTCTGAACAGGTATGGCCTCATTTCCAATCCTTTTCACAAGCCGATCTACACCAAATCATCAAATCGGGCCAGTCACTGACGAATGAACATGTGCAATACTTCGTGTACCAAATCCTCCGTGGTACGTGTTCAACAGTCTACGTGTCAAACATCATAGCATAGCTTATCCTGAGCAGGTCTGAAATATATACACACTGCTTCTGTGGTTCACCGAGACCTAAAGCCAGGAAATCTGCTGGTGAATGCTGACTGCGAACTGAAAATCTGCGACTTCGGGCTCAGTCGGGGATTTGACGCATCATACGATAGTCCCACAATGATGACGGAATATGTAGCCACAAGATGGTACAGGGCTCCAGAAATCATGCTCGCCTTTCGGTGAGTGTGCAAGCGTCAGATATGGTCGGGAAGTCTGACATCATGCTCACCCACAGAGGCTACAACACAGCCAGTATGGTACCAATTTCGTTCAGAATCATCAAATTCACTTACACCCTCATCAGTCGACATTTGGTCTGTCGGCTGTATTCTAGCTGAGCTTCTATCGGGGAGGCCTCTATTCAAGGGAAAGGAGTGAGCATGCGACTGCATTTGCTTCACTTATCGAACTGTGATTTCTAATGAGTTTTACCTTCTCAGCTATGGTTAGCAGTTCTCCTTATTTATCTTCTGTTGTGAATCGTAGCCAGATGAGTTGATGTCGCTCTAACCTGCACACAGTTGACCAGCTTAATAAAATCTTGGACGTCCTTGGTAGGTTAAGCTATTCATGTTTTGTTTCCGTTGGTTGACCGTTCACATGCTAGGCACACCAGACGAAGAGGTGATCAAGAAGATTGGCAGTGACAAAGTATACAATCACAGCTTGATCTGTCGCTCTATGCTAAACATCGTGTCTAGGCGCAAGCGTACGTTCGTTCACTGCCAATCCGAAAACCAACACCGTTCAGGAAGATTCTTCCTGCCGCAGACCCACTTGGTGAGTACTTACATGAACCCCATAATATCGACAGTGATCTTTATTCGACCATAGCATTGGATCTTCTCCGACAGTTGGTCACTTTCGACCCAACAGTTCGACTCAGCGCCTCCGAGGCATTGGCACATCCATGGCTCGCAGCTTATCACGACGAACAAGATGAACCCGCTTGCCCCCGAAAATTCGAAAGATGGCGTGAATTAGAGACGATCGAAACTCTCGACCAGTTCAAAGAGGCTCTCATCAGAGAGATTGAAGACTGCCGTAGGGAGGTCCGGAGCATGAGCGCACACAGCGAAGAGTACAATGCCAGGAGTCCCAGTACAGGCGGGTTACAGGAGGCAATCCAGGAGGAAGAGGAAGAAGGCGAACGGGAGGACTATCTTACCCCGATGCCGTTCCCAAGTACAGAAGGAGGAAGAAGGCCATCAAGCTCAGACGCGTCTCAAGAGAAGGAGCAGGAAAGAGAAGCATATGTCGCCCAGCAATTGGCCGATGCTCAAGCGACGAGTATCCTCCCGGAAACAGACCCAGTGGTCGCATACGCTCGCAGATCGAGTATGTTCGTACCATCAAGGACGAACTCGACCTATTCGATACACCGGGCACCAGCCCCGGGAGCCCCGCCAGACGGCCTCCCAGCCGAAGGAAGCAATACCGTAGCGTTCCCGACTGCTTCAAATCCAGAGTACGTCGTCCCTGCCCGACCCAGAACCAGAACGGCTTCGAGCTTCGGATATGGCACGTTGGACAATGCCTCTCGTCGCCTTCTTCGTACGTTATCGACAGTATCTATCTACGAGTCTGGTGCAGGCAAAGCAGGAGGTCTCGCAGACATCGCCCCAATCGGGAAGTATATCGTCGAGAACCACCGGACTGGAGACGATGGCGCGCTCTCTGAGATGCCTAAAGAGCTAGGCGGTAATGAGCACGAGTCTGCGGTGGAGGAGGAGGAGGACGCCAACGACGAGAATGCTGCTGACGGCGGCGGTGAAAGGAAGCGGAGGTTCACAATCGAGTAGTTTTCGACGAGCTTTATTTTCTTGGTTGTGGGGAGGGCTCACAGGTATGTGAGATAGGGAAGATCTATGCGCAGGTGCAGGCGTATCATGGATGTCAATTGGGACTTTGTACACATGATAGATTCATCACAGGTTTTGCTGCTTGGTATCGATATATGATTCCCCGATGTGCTGTAGGTTGTATGGATACAAACGAAAATGATGATACTGTAGCGATAATGATACAACTGGTTCCCCCAATATCCTAGTCTCCAAGCTGGTTCTTGATTTCTGTTGATCATAGTAAGCATCATCACAACGGAAGACTAGAAAGAAATACGACATACTTTCAATGATGTCCAAATATGCAGTGGTAGCAGGACTATCCGGATACTCATCCAAGAAACTCACACCATAATCCGCGCTCTTTCCTATTCGGGGGTCAAGTGGTACGGCGCCCAGAAACTCGACACCCATTTCCTCAGCCAACCTCCTTCCACCACCCGTACTTGGCTTGAAGATCTGGCTCTCGTTCTTGCAATTCGGACACACAAACCCGCTCATGTTCTCAACCAAACCCAACACCTTGATGCCCACTTTCCGACAAAAGTCAATTTCCCTCCTCACATCTTGTAAAGCTACCTCCTGTGGTGTCGTGATAACCACCGCTCCGTCAATGCCACTATCACGAAGGTAGGTCACGATACTGAGATGTTCGTCGGAGGTACCTGGGGGAGTATCGATAAGGAGATAGTCAAGGTGTCCCCAATCAACGTCTTTGAGGAATTGGGAGATCAGTCCGTTCTTTTTGGGGCCTCTCCACATGACGGCATCTTTGGAGGAGGGAAGCATGAAGCCGACGGACATAACACCCAAATTGTCTTGGACGTATACGGGTGACCAGCCAGATGAAGATGAATGGACTTGCTCAGATGCAATGCCGAGGATGGTGGGTATTGATGGACCGCAAATGTCGACATCCATGATGCCAGTCTAAAGTAATAGACGTAAGTCGATGTGGATTTGTAAGAATTGCTTCTGGTACTCGCCTGTATATCATCATCAGCCGCGAAAGCCCAACCCAACTGAGCAGTGAACGTCGACTTTCCAACACCTCCCTTGCCAGACAAGACAAGAATCTTGCGTTTCACGGTCGACATCCTTTCCCGCACGAGCGGAATTGCGGGGTCAGGTCCTCGGGCTTGTCCCGAAGCACATATCTCTTGGTTCGCGCAACCTTCGCATGCACTGGACTTTCCTGCGAGTTCAGAGTCTGTACCCTACGTTTTGTTATGAGTCGATCACACATAGCAAGAATAGACGTATAAGGAGCGTACAGGGCAGTGTTCGGGCGCGTTCGCAGGCACATTCAATGGATCCGGAATGGCCTGTGCTTGTTGCAGTGCTATCATCGTTTCGAAAGAACCCTTCAGTTTCAAAAGGACGCGATGAGTGACTGTACTGGGAGTGAGGATAAGATGGACGTTGAACGAAGCGTGTGGCTACTCTGAGTAATCGAGACAAGTTAAAGAAAGGATGTTTGTCATCTCCGATTTCAGTACTCCCGCGCCATCTTATCTTATCTCTTATTGGCTTTGATCTCCGAGGTTGCGGATTGATGAGATCGATGAGATCTCGGTCTCACTCAGGCTCGAGCCCAGTTCGTGAACATGATGCTAAGTTCGTTCGAGGTTCATTGCATTGACCCAGTATGGGATACGCAGTGATACGAGATAGAATCAAGTCTGCACCGGGATGGGTTGAATAATACTAGTATATGTATGCCGTCGGTTATATGATAGCAGCACCACGGTGAATCAAACTCGAAAAGGCCAAGGAAAAGTTACTTTGTACCAGTACAACAAGTGATAGAATATGTATAATACATCCGAATGAAAAGGTATAGAGCATTGTCCCAACTCATGAGTCAACCAAACAGCTGAATGCAAAGGTTATGAAAGAGCGTCCGAAGAGACACGATATTTCAAGCCAGCCTCCCGCTAGCGACCACAGGAGGGGCCACACCTGGAGGACCGGGTCTTTGCTGCGGCATCAAGCATCCTGCTAGGAGATCCCTGCACGTCCTCACTCGCTCTCTCCTAGCAACGAACCAAGAACCAGCATCGTATGGAACCGCCAATGGAACCCCCAGGACACCACGATCTTGTGCGATCCGCACTGCATTGACAAGGTGGTCAACCTCATCTTCCGAGTCAATATCGTCCATATCATCATCGTCAAGGATGATAGCGCTGGTGGTTTTGGCAGGGGCTGCTGTAGTAGTAGATGTAGCGGCCCCCGTCGCCTTCTTTGTTTTCTTCGTGCCTGACCCACTCGTCGCCCCTGCAGCCTTCTTGGGAGGCTGCGTTGCATTCAGGTCAATGCCCAATGCGGCAGCAGCCTCCAGCTCCAGCCTCTTCTTCTCCGCTTTCTCGGCCTCCTTCCTCGCCTTTCTCTCTGCCTTACTCTCTCTCTTCACCGGCTCGACGAAATTAGGGTTGTTCGCCCGATTCCATTCCAATAGGAGCTCGTCATATTTCTTGGACCGACCTTCTACCGCACGTTTAGCACCCATTGAATGCGATTTGCAAGTTAAGGATCGAGAGCATTGGAGCCCCTTGTCGTTGATCACACCACAGTGTCTATCCAAGTCTATGGGTCCTTTCACCCGGCCCTTTGTCACCTTGGGTGCGGCCTTCTTCTTCTTGGATACGGTGGGGTCGTCTGGAAGGGGATCATCTAGCTCGTCTGCTTTCCGCTTCTTGCCTTTCTTGTCTACGAGATGCATTGAGCCGGGAGCCAAACACAGTGCTACGGGACGGCTCACCGTCTATCTCGACCTTGCCTTTACCCTTTTTACCGCCAGACCTAATCTTGGCGCAACTCTCTTTGGTCCAGATCACACATCAGTATATTTCTGAAGGCGGATGGGTCACGTATACCAAAACGTACCTGCATGCTCGCCGATAGCAGTCCGTAGCACAGGCTTACCGCAATCCTTGCATTTGACAACACCCAACGGTGCGGTTAGCGGCTCTGCGCCAAATGTCTTCATATCTCGTGCAGATAGCCATTGTGTCGGTGGTGAAGTTGGGCTGGATAACGGCTCGGGTGGAGGAGGAGTCGATGGGACATTGTCCCATGAGAATGGCGACGCAGAAGTATCAGGGCTTTGTCTGAGCTTGACAGTCATAATGCCTATGCGCCGTGCACTATGACTCGTGTGAATGGTGGTTGTATAATATAAGTAAGACTTCACGCAGTATGGATTCTGCGGAAGACGAGAGCTGGACCGTCCTGGACGTGAACTTGACTTGAACCGCCTAAAGTTCGTCGAACCTCCATCAGAATTTCCTTTTCCGGAAGCCAATGTGGGCGTATGGCACGTGCAGGATCTGAGCGCTGAGCGCTTGAGCAGCGGTCAGTCCAAGATCCAGAGAAACTTGAACTTAGAAGCCGCAACATCGCAACAGGGTGACCGGCGTGTTGCCGGCGTGCATCCTGTGCTGTTCACAGATTGCAGATCGCTCTCACGACTATGAAAACTTCAAAGAGCTACGAGATGCGCAATGCAAGGCCTGCATAGGCCGTCCAAGTATAATATCACTTAGGCTAATAACTTGAAGGCTCTTTCCAGTACTAAATTGTTCGCATCGGGACCATTGCTACCTGCCATGGCCATCGGATGAGCCCAGTGGTGAGTCTTGCGATCGCGACCATGTACATTCACTAATAGATCACCATAGCAGCCTGAGCCTGACCTGTCACGAATAAGAAATTGATGCTGGGTGCACATTATGATGTGAACCGTTTATCCTGTCATCCTGCAGCGCTATTACACCTCTACTAATCCCGCGGGGCTGTTCACGCGTGTTAATACAATAGCAGCACACGTTTTGCAGTGTGAGAATGCCAGGCTATATATTGGGAACCAAGCCTTGCGGGAACCCTCAGAAACATACTTTCTCCCTCTGCCGTCATTAGTAGGACATCCGGCCGGTATTCATAGTGTCCATGAGCATGGCTGCTCTCGATAACCTCATAGTGGCTCTACATACGTTAGGCAAAGCTTCGAAGTTCTCGCCTGTGTCTCAATTGGAACCTGCGATTGGTGTGCTGACTGACATACTGGAGGGTATCAGAGTGCGTTTCCCTTTCAACGAGGTTAGCCCATTCCGTCTGATTCATTCACTAACAGACCACCGTCGAGAATCGCGAAGCGGCTGAAGATCTGACAACCCGGACGACGCAACTCGTCGTAGAGATTGCTGACATTCTTAATGCGGCCTCAAAGGAGTATCTTACTCAACTTCGAGGGGATTTAGATACACTCTTGAAGTGTGTCTCCTCCTTTGCTTCTAATGCCACTACGCACTCATATATACGAGGTTCCAGAAATATAACGAAACTCACTATCCGCGCAAAGAAAATCAGGTCTCGGTCGCGATTCATTCGATTCCTTAGGAACGAGACGGATAAGTCGTTGCTCGTAAAGCTGGAAATTGAGCTGAAACATGCTATGGAGCACTTCATGGTGGGTGAACTTACTTGAATTTTGAGGTCGCGTTGATACTTACTCAACTCGCAGGTGGTGGGCATGGCGTCTCTCCGACGGGACTTTCTGGTAGGTTCGCTTCTACATAAATCTCGCCTCTTATTGATCTTTTGTCTTTCTATAGGTCAAAGGTAGAATCATACACAAAGTACCTTCCGTGCTTCGGAACTGACTCGATGGTATGCAGCTCGGAATGATCAAATCGACAAACTCCCGCGCGCAGGGGCCGCCTTCGACGCACGAAATTGGAGCACTGTGGCTGAATGCTACAAAGGTACCCGCATAGAGACTTTGACAGCCGTACAGCATTGGCTCGACGATGATTCCCCAAGTTGTTCACCGATCTTCTGGCTATATGGACCTCCAGGAATTGGCAAGACAGCTGTCTCAAAATCTGTGGCTTCGAGTTCGGCTCGAGACAGGCTTCTCGGAGCTAGCTTCTTCTTCTCCATTCGTGTCGGTGAAGGATGCTCTGATGGCAGACTCTTCTTCTCTACCATCGCCTACCAGCTATCCCAGTATGATCCTCGTTTGAAACAAGTCATCGCTGAAGCGCTTGCAAGGGACCCCGATTTGGGGATGAAAAGCATAGAAGATCAGGCAGAAAGCCTTTTCTTCCACCCCTTGTCTACCCTCGAGCCTCCCCTTACCCCCTTCACCATTGTTGTGGATGGCCTAGATGAATGTACCGACCGCGACATCATGGAAAGACTGCTGAACCAAATGGTGACAAAACTTCACCCGGTGTCATCTAAGCGGGTCAGGCTATTCCTGGCCAGCCGTCCGGAGTCGTATATCAGCCAAATTCTAGAATATAACTCACGAGTAAAGACATGCGATATCCAGGACATGGAGCGGGGAAATGCTTTACGCGACATCGAGATATACCTTACACACAACCTCGCCGATCTTGCAGTCAAGCACCACTGGCTGATGCCTTGGCCTCCGAAAGAGGAATTGAGCAAACTGGTCACGCGTGCAGATGGATTGTTCATTTTCGCCGCCACGGTAGTCCGATTCGCCGAATCTGCGTCCTGGAAAGGACCTGAAGCAATCCTGAAGGCCATCGACGGAGATCAAACATCCAATACGAGACCACTTGCGGAGATCGACAAGTTGTATCAAGCCATCCTGGACAACTCTTTGCCCGCGCCTGAATACGACAGGGATGGGTTCTTGTGGAACGTACAGCAAATATTAACGGCCGTAGCTAACGAGGAAATCGATGATGGTCCAACAGTTATCAGAATAACCTTTGGTCCAAATCCATCTCCAGATGTCTTGGCAGTTCTGCTCGACGTACCAATCACTCGCCTCTTCGAACTCTTGAAAAACCTTCATTCCGTGATCAAGGTGCCCTCCACTCAGAGTGATATGCTCAAGACTCACCATAAGACCTTCAACGAGTTTCTCTTGGATGAGAATCGTTGTAGTCCAGAGTTCCTCGTGACATACTCGCCACAAGGAAGGGTCCTCAACATTCTACAATCTTGGTTCGGAAGGTGCAACAAGCCAGAGACGGGTCTAGGGTCCAAGTCGTTCCTGAGCGAGCCAGTACAAATGCTGTATTATCTCCTACACCAGGTATTGAGACGTTCTAACGAGCGTTGCGTTGCCTCCGAGCAGCATCAATTTTGGACGATGAAAATACCACGCTGGGTCGATTCATTGCACGATCATTTGGGTCAAGAAACCTATGACGACCACATGTGGACGTTGGAGGCTTTGGAGCTGCTCATTTACATATATGCGGTAGGAGGTCCTCTTCAATTGTAGACTATTCTTGCGGCTAACTTCCCCAAATGTAGAGCTCACATCTTTTATCCGTCAATCTACTTCGTGATGACTTAAAGCTATTTTGGCCTTACATGTTGGACGCTCTATTGGGCTTACAAATTGATGGTGCTGTGTTGGAGGCTTTCACCGAACGAAGTCAGTCTGCAATGGTACTGAAATGATATGGGTCCCTAAATGAGCTCTCTTTAGGCTTGCAGTGTTTAATAAATACTGTTCGCGAGTTTAGTTGGCCTTCAGCAGTCCGACAAGAAGTAGCGACGGCGATAAGTGGAGATTCCCTCCCTCTCCTGGCGCGTTTCATGGAGACACATCCGGATTTGACTTTCCCAGAACAGAATTCAGAAGAGCTTGAGGGTCCTTACGGTGATGCGACGTGAACGATTTAAATCTCTGTGAGTTCAATCGATTGTACATAGCGATCCCGATTGACACGAGTGTTAGCGATTACCGATCTGACCAGTGGACATTTGCTGCATATCGGTTACCTTCGTCCAGCGACACGCGTCCATTGAAGCAAGCACGATCTCGGATTTCCCGTCAGTTATGTGCAGGGTATAGCCTGCTATGGCAAGGCGTACAACCAATGCGGTTCAGCGCCAGGGATAGATCTCTACACTTCCTGCATCATCCTATACCACAGAGAACGATTGTCTTCTCTGTGATTGTCTGTGGAGGAGACTAGCATCATCCTGCATACACGGGCGGACAGTCCCGTCAACGCAAAGTTGATTTAGGGATTTTCATGTTTTTTTCATAAGAAAATCATCACGTTTCCACAAACGTATCACAAGAAAATCATCAAATTATCAAAACCTAAGTTTGACGGAAACATGAAAACTCGCCTATCTCTTAGATCAGCGCTCAGCGGCCGCCGGAGTCGAGATCAACGCGCCAAGAGAGCAAAAAAAGTGCACCCGGTGCAACTCGAACCGCGAGCACTCGAGTTGGCAAACAACGTATAATCCCAACGCAGCCTTAACCACTCGGCCACCTCACCACTAACAGGTATGTAAAGTTTTGAGCCATATAGAGAACATGTCTTCCTGCCTTCATGAAATATTCTCAGTAACACGCTCATTTCAGCATTCAATATTCATCAATGCATCATATTTTGCATCACATTTGAGTATCAAAAAATGCGTAAACATTATGCACATATACTTGAGTCTCACTTAGTGCGTTCCAATCTGAAGGTACGGTAGATGAAAATGTGCCAGTGAGGCTTGAGTCCGAGTGCTGTGAAAGGGGAGTGACCAAAATTGTTGCTAAGTCCAGTTACCCATATAGGCAGGCGACTGAGTGTGGTCATCATTGTAATGTACATCTCATTGGCAAAGCCAATGTGGCTGAGTGGTATGGGATAGGTCGGTGTTGCTTAGGAGTTTGTTGGATTTCTCTCGAAGCGCGGGTTCGATTTGCGCTGGTCGTAGTTTTTCTTTTATTGCTCGGTGTTATCTTGCCAAGCGCTTTGATATGATCACCGGTAATCTTTACGTGATGGGAGAATTTTCATGTTTCCGTCACACTTAGGTTTTGATAATTTTATGATTTTCTCTTGAAAACTACATGAAAATCCCTGAATCATATCTGCGTTGACGGGACTGTCCGCCCGTGTAGGGTGCATTTAGTTACGTTACCTGTCGACCCATGACCTTCTTCGACGCATCAGTCACTTGTGAATCGTGCTTACATCTATCGTCCATCGTATGACTGTTGGCTGGAGAGAGACGAAGCTATCGAATTTATGCGGTCCTGTAACCGGATTAATGAGACTCGAAAACAAGAACGCACCCGAGTCGATGTATGCGAGATGTGAGAATCGAAGAGTCCCGGACCAAGTCTTCTGACAGTCGAGTACTCACGTCGTTCACAAGTCGCCGACTTCGATGCGAAACAGTATGGTATAGTTCGTAGATTGACATGATTCTACACTAATAAATACAATATTTGATATTCGACGTGACAACTAACAGAAAAACATTACCTCCAGAGATCGGCGGATACAGAGCATCGACAACAACCTGTAACCTGAACATGCAAAAGTCATTGACAGGAGATCACCTTTCATCACGAAGAACAGAGGACCCCTTCGGTACACTGTCCAAATGCTCAAAGAGCAATTTGCGAGCTGTCCAGCCCAAGGGCATGCAGGAAAATGTTTACATTTGCAAGCCTCATTTTTCGTGTCTCCTCATCTGGGATACCCCAACCCTTGGCCGCACTCGCGACATTTTCCAAAACACGCTCTCGGAGAGAAGCAACAAGGACTTGTTGTTGTTCCAAGGTTGCGTTCAGACCGAGCGCTGCGAGGAATTGCCAGACGGGTTGATCCGAGACGTCCATGTCGGGAATCTCGAGAGGGCTGAGGTTGTTCACCAAAGATTGCCGGACGGAGGGGAAGAGATAGACTAGGTGAGGAGTGAGAAGAGCAAATAGATGGTCGAACATAAGTTGCCTGTAATAGATGAGATTAGCATCCTGTAATCAGGCATGAGCAGAGGAATCTCACCATTGCTCCATATCACCTTCAGTAGGCATGTCTGGGGACTCGTTTCCGTTCGCAATGTCCTGCTTGATAACCTCAACACGGCTCAAGAACATCGTCAGTAGCGCAATGCCAGGCTACAAGGACCATGAATGAGTCAAGGTGCCGTTCAATAACGTAAAACCTAACTCACCCTTGTCTTCGCTACGGCTCCAATATCGTTCCTCTCCAAGAAGACGCCTAAAATCCCACTAACGAGTCTCAAACTAGCGGTAGCACCAATCGGCAAAATGCTTTGCATCACACTGCCAAGGAACGCCTGGGTTTGAGCTTCGACCTCACGTCTCTCAGGGGTATCTTGAAGTTGGTCAAGAACCCAAGACTTGACAACGACGTCCAGTTGAGAGAAACAAGCAACAAGGAGGGTTAGGAGTGTCAGAGATTGCTCAGTAGACAGATAGCGGGTGACACGTGGAAGCATTCGTTTGCCCTTGACAGGGGTGAGCAGTGAGATGAATGGGTGCGGGTTGCTGATAATTGAATATTGAGTATGAGATGTTACAACTATATGTGCGTGGGTGTCCGTACCTAGTATCCAGAGGAACCATAACTTGCAACGCGTCCCAAAGTTTCTTCACATGCTCCTCAAAATGACTTTCCCTGTAGACGCGCGTTCCATACTCAGCGTCGAATCAATCATGAAAATGGAAAGACCCTCACCACATGTGGATACCTTCTACATCTTCGGCATCTGGCTGCTCTCGACGCATTTGCTCCAAGTCGAGGATGATATCGTATACACGTTCGAGCTTAACGAGGGTCTCTCGATGTGTGAGCGGCTCTTTCCTGATCGTATCCTCAGTCTGTTCGAAGTTTTATAAGTTTCGGAGTCGAATAAGGTGCAGATGCAGAGACATGAAAGAATCACTCACGTTTCCGAGGGCTTGCCTGCCAAAGTTTGCGGCCTCAGCGGCAGCGTTTGCACCTTCCTTCGTTGTCGCGACGGCATCCGCCTTGGATATATGAGAATGGGGAGTTGCATGAGAGAGTGTCGGCGAAGATGCAGCCCCGTTACTATCAACCTGCAGGAGTTGACGAGGTGCAGCCTTGTAACTGCGGCCCGCGGTCTTGCCAAGTGCACCCTGAAGACTGTTGAGTGCTATCGAAGTGATTCATTTCAGGAGCTTGTTCGGTAACATATTAAAAGAAAGACACTCACATGACTTCTCCTTCTCCCTTAACCGAGCGTTGTTGACGATCCTTTCAACTTGAGCCTCCATCCTTTGCATCGCGCTTGGACGCCTTGAGTTACCCTTCACCTGTGCGACACCCAACCCAACGCCACCACCTGAACCGAACTTCAGGACGGCATCGGGCGCATTGACACCCAGGCGCGAACGCATGATGGCACCGTATACCTGAGCATAGAAGTCATCCGTGTAAGGATCTTGTGTGACGAGCTGGGAGACTTGAATTCGCGTGATGAAGTCTTTATCGGATTGAGTCATTAGGTCGTTGTAGCGGGACTGCACATAGTGAATATTGAGCATAGGTAACAAAACCAAACACTGGCAAAACATACCATATGGCGGATCTTCTCCAATTTCCTTCTCCGTTTCTCCTCCATCTTCTCAGCCTCCATGATCTTCCGCATGGCCTCAGCTGTAAGTTGCTCGCGGCTGTCCTTGTTCTCTTCGAGATCACCGCCGGCATATTGACCATGGACGCCGCCATTCCCACCTTGCATACTGCTCAAGAATTCGGCTTGTGCCATCTCCGCGAGCAAGCGCTGTTGTAGCTGAATATCTCTGGGCAAGTATTGAATACTGTGCTGGAACGGGACATCCGGCTGACCTATGCCGATTTGATTGTTCGCGGGCGACGATTGTCCATATCGACGATGCTGCAATTCTGCAAGAGAGGGGGTGATCCTGCCTGAGTTCTGTCGCTGATGCTGAAGATATTGGGCTTGCTGAAGTTGCGCCTGTTGCTGGGCCCGGAGCTGACGCTGCCTCTCGAGCTCCTCCAGGCGCAATTGCTCCTGCAGTTCAAGCAACTGAATCCTCTGCTGACGCTTACGTTCCTCCTGCAATTCAAGCAGCTGACGTTGTTGCTGTTGTTGTAACAAATGTATCTGATGCTGCTGCTGTTGCTGGTGGAAACGAGGAGACTGAGCGTGAGGATGCATCCTTGGAGGAGGGGTGGGCACGCTCGGGGGCAAATGTCGTGGCTGAGGTGTTGCCCTGTGCTGGACTTGAGATTGTACGTAGGCCTGCGAGGGTGATATGTTCTGGTTGCGCTGAGCAGCAAAGGCCTGGCGCATCTCTGCTTCAATTTCTTCCAGCGTCCGTACCCCGGAATGAGTCGAGCTATGGCCGATGTGCAACGCAGACATCTCTCGCGTAGGCGCAGCGATAGCAGTTTGCTGAGTTAGGGCCGGGGAGTCAAAAGGGGAATAAGACCGGTGGGACTGTCCGACGCCATGACTATGACCGCTGGAGTGAAGATTTGACTCGCTTGGACGAGATGCACCGTTCGTACGAGGAAGGACAGAAAAAGGGTTCTTGTCATCCCAGATGGCTTCGAGGGAGTGCACTGGACGAGCTAGATGGAGAGATGAGACGAGAGATGCATCAACGAATACGTGAGCTTCGTACAAGATGCACCCGACTGAGCTTGGGCTTGACCAGACCTGTCGTAATCAAGAGAACGATTGTCTGAGAACCTATTCACCTCCTCACGGACAGGAGGAGGCTGCGGAGGTGCTTGGACACGTTCATCGTCAGGTAAAGCGGTGTTCGAGAAATCGAAATCCTTCCCTAATGATGCGATCTGGCATGAGTATATTGCTCAGTTCGGTCAAAACGATCTTCCAAATCCTCACCAACTGCCCCAGAGCCTCCAAACGTCTCGTCGTTCAGCTCGTCCCCCCGCTCTTCCAGAGCGTCTCCAAGACCGTCATAACTTGCCTCGCCCCATGTGTAAGTTGGGACATCTTCCTTCTCCGCGGCAGCCAGACCACCTTCGAGGAATTTGCGCTTTTCCTCTTCTAGATCGTTTGGCTGGTCGAATCCGAAGAAAGACATTGTAGGTTCATGAGTTCAACAAGAGCAGAGGGTAAATTCCAGGTTAGGATTTCATCGACTGCAAGAACCCAGCACCCTCCGGCGCCTGCGCAGTGCGCGTACTACCAAACATCTCCGTTGATCTTGCCGACCCAAGTTTGTCCAACGTGAATTCAAATGAAGTGATCAACTTTGTGAGCTACTACAGTATGTGTTTGACGTGCAAATTCTATTCAGACGACAAAGATACAGTGAGGATATCCGAAACAGTCCGTGCGTGACGCAACATTGAGAATACAACAGGTTCCGGCCAGGGGTAATGAAACTAAATGACGATGACAACAGCTTGAGGCTAGCGTGCAACGAGGACCGCCTCTATTCAAGCAGCGCTGAGCTTATGAACAGTTTCCAAGAAATCGAGAATTGTGCTCGAACTCCATGCTTGGGTGTTGCAGGAGTCGCGGCAATGCTCGCCATCCTTATTGGTCAATTCTGGCAAACCGGCCCAAGGGTCATGTTGAATGTGGTGACGAGGTTTGAGCAGGATCTTGAACAGGTGATGAAGGGTTCGAGACGGGTCCTGAATACGATGTCAGCATGGCCCGGCACATCAATGGTAATCCTACTGACCTCCTTTCCGACGCCGACTTTGGTGTCAAAGTACAAGTACGCTTGTAAGAAGTATCCTAAAGGCCATCCCCATTCAGGCCCCTGCATGATGTTCGTCAATACCATGCTATGTAAAACGAAAAAGGACACGTACGTTATGGTAGTTCAGACCCTTGGCAATGGCAGGATCATCTCCGTCATTTGCGTTATCGTAGTAAGGACGGTATTGCAGATCTGCGGGATCCAAAGTCTTCATGCCAAGTGGTCCGCGAAGAATCTGATCGGCGAGCTTGAGAGCATACAACGCATGCTGAGGGTCGAAAAGCTCCGGCGCGACGACCATCGCTATAGGGAAGTTAGGACGGAACTGGTAGTCAGACCATTCTCTGCCGGCACCCGAGCCGAAAACGTCTTTGTATATGCCACGACGATTGATGATCTGCGGGTTGACATTGTACTTGGCATCCTCAGCAGGGTCTGCAAGCTTCTATGAGTGTCGTTCGTGATCTTGGAAATTAAACATACCGAGAGGCACGTAGTAACACTCCTCGAAAGACTGCTGCAAGAGGTTGCTCCATTCCCTGTACGTCACGAGACGCTTCTTGCCGTCGACTAACATCCTCAACTCAGCAAGTCATTCAAGCAATGACCAACAACTCAGACACTCACTCGTTGCGTCGACGCCCTTGAAGGGGAATTTCCCTGCACTAGATAACTCGTCCAACCATCTGAGCGTACTCTTCAGCAATCCGGTGATCTCGACTGGAGCGCCGTCACGAGGAGTGCCAGGTTTGCCCTTGGTGCCTGCTCGAACCGATTCGCCCATCTTGTCCATCCACGTTCCACAATTGTGTGCATTACCACCGAAGATGATACCAGTATTCCAATCTACTTGAATGTCGATGTTGAAACCTTCGTCGCTCATCTGCATGTCAAGATTAGGTCCTGCGTTGTATTCCCTAAAGTGAATACCATCGGCGTGACGTTGGAGAATTTCCTGGATTATCTCCGCGATAGTACTGGAGTACGCGTAAGCACGAGGATCATCCCACGGAACCCAGGTATCGTCCTTAGGGAAACGACGCTTGACAGGTTCTGACAAAAGTGCGAGTCCTTCGGGCGCCATCTTGCAATAATCTTGGATATTCTGAAGCATCCACCAGGGAGAGTCTCGGGAGTTGTATCGTGGATTGCGCACAGAGTCAAGCAAGTTCGGAATGAGACCATGCTTTAGTGTCGAGGCGAAGGCAAGAATGTGTCTCTTGGCGCCGATGAAGTTTCCAGTCGTCAAGAACAACCCACGCAACGAGATGAAGACGTCTCGCCCCCAGCACCTTGCCCACCCTGTAGCAAAGTGAGGGAGACCAGCTGCAAGCGACGGTGTGGGCTTCGCAGGATCAAGAGAGGCGGATTGCACTTGACCGTGCATCTGGATCGAGCACAACGCCAGGTCATGGGTGAACGAATGACCGGAGGCTACGAATTCGGAGCACTGCTCGATAACAGAGCGACGCGCCGCTTTGTACGCCTCCGATATCACGATGGCGAAGTACTTGGGACGCAGAAAGGGCGGAACGCTGGTCTTGACCCGATCAAATCTCTCCTGGAACCACTGCGCAGGTTTCTCCAAGTTCGGGAATGTGTCGCTTTGTCTGCAGAAGGCAATTCTATGAGTCATGCATGGGGTTAACAAAGTAAGAGGCTTACTTGAAGAGACGTGCAGGGATGTAGTCCATCGCCCATGTCCCTTCTCTCAGATGCCCGCAGAGGGGGTGTCCAAGATCGTTGTAACGCATGATGTGCCTCAACGGATGCATCCACCCCTCAAGTCCACAGTATGTCAGGTTTCCAAGACCAGGGACGTTGTATGAGCCAATCTCGCCACTAGTTGCATCTCGCTCTTCTCCTTCAGCACGATGCAGCACGACATTGAGATCCACAAGGTCGAGTTGACCAAATGCACCCTCCGCACCAGATGAGCAGAACGCATCGAGACTAGGGTCAGCTCCCTGGAGCTGCGTCTCGAATATCATCACGCTCCCAGGAGGGAAGTAGTCCGGAACGACGATCTCGCCATACGGACCATCGTTGTCCAAGCCTTGAGGAGCCACGACTTCGGGAAGTTCCACAAGCTTAGCTGCCATTCCTTTCAGATAGTTGGCATCGTTGCTGATATCATACGAGGAAAAGTCAACATGAGCACCGTAGATGAACTTGGCCTTGGTGCGACGAAGCTTAATTGGGTCGACTGAAGATCATAGTGAATATCGGTTCTGGAACTATCGTGAATCAACTCACTGAAGCCGCGATCCTTCGAGCCTTTGCTGAAGGCTGTGTGAGCAATGAGGATGTAGCCCTTTTGGGTGGTCGGTTGCACTCTGTGGATCACAATGTACTGTAAAATGATCAGCGCGATGCTTAAGACGAAGATATTAGGCACTCACGTCGTTCTCCTGGTGAACGTGTCCTTCTTCAAATCCACCAAGAGCCATCTCCGTATGCAATGAATTCAATATCCTTTTCGCCTTTGCGATGCCGCTGTTTGGTCCTAACCGCGTCAATTCGTATCGGCGCTTTTCGGCGACCAGATTGAGCAACTTAGGATACAAATCGTCGAATCCTTTAACGGAGCCGATAGCACAGTAGGAAAATGCCACTAATGCACCAGTCGACAGTGCGTCTTCTGCGGAACGCTTGTCAAGATAAGTCTCGTTGTCGTGGGTGAGGTCGAAGAACAACGCGTGTGGGACCGAGCCATTATGCGGGATGACAATACAGGGCCGCGTGGGTCCTTTGCCAGTGGGAGGCGGCAACTCTTCTTTGCTAGTGACGCAGGCAGAATCCATAGAGCCTATGAGTGACGCCACTGGGGTCAGCTAGTACACCAAGACGAATATCGATAAAGCACACCTATCGGTTTCCCCAGACCATGGCGATACAGCAGTCTGGAGAACTCCTTAGGATCCCATGCGTTACCCGCTTCCCGAATCAGACTATTGATCCCCAAACGACTAACGAAAAGTGTGTCCATCTCCTCGCTACCAGTGAATAGCTCAGCACAGACGTAGAGGTTGGGGTTGACTACGCGAGCTGCATCGAGCATGTAAACACCGACATGCAATGGAGTCGAGTGACAGTTGTCAATACGGAACCCTTCGAAGGTGCCGGCGAGAGACGTGACATAATCGGTCATGTACTCCCATAGCCATGGATTCGACTCGGGGCCATCTCCATATCGCAGCTTGACGCAGTCACCCCACACGATTACCTCGCGACGAAGATAAGACTTTGAGGGAGGAAGAGCAAAGTTAACAAGTGGATTGGCGTTCCATATCCATCCATTGTTTGCTAGAGAATACTTGAGAGGGTCGGTTTCGACCTTCCCGCGGACACGGGTGAAGTACGTTTCAACGAGAGGCAGACTGGGAGCAGGAGCTAAAGATTAGGCTAGAGGGAACAACACGTATCTGAGTACTCACTCTTTGGTGATAGGCCCCAATTTGGGACCATGAGCGTCCAGGCGCGTGTATTTCAGCCGTCCCTGTATCTGATCTATTGCGATGTCTGTATCCTCCTTCCACTCTTGGTACAAGGGGACGTTCAAGACGTCGACAACGCGGATCCACGCCTCGGTCAATGCGTCGAAGTTGTCACCAAGATCGACAAAGGCGGCTTTGACGAAGCCTGCTGCGATATCACCTGGAACGTAGGTACCGAATCGCTTTTCTAACGCTCGGTAACCTTTGATCACTCCAGCTTCACGGATGATGTCCGCCAAGTTCTCAACGGTCTTATGAGCGACATCCGTCCCAGACCACGGAGTGACCTTGCCAGATGTAAGAGCGTCCTTCACTGCCTTCCTCTCGGTATCGACGTTGAGGACGTAATATTGCCACATATTCAGAGTTTGAAGGTATTCCTTGAAGGCAGTGATGAGTGTATCGATGTCAGATTGAGATCGGACGACGGTCGGGAGACCTTTCGCGGCAAGGGAAGCGGAAAATTCGATCATAGCAGTGTCCAACTCGAGAGCGGGGGTGAGATGTGGAGTGTTTGACGGACTGTAACCTGATCATGATACAAAGAGTAAACAAAATGAAAGTAGGGGCCAAGTGGGATCAAACTGACCTGCTTCAGGATGATCTACTAGCCAAGGGCTATCATTTGCGGTATGGTTGAGGACGACATCGGTCAAACTGAGCAGACCGAATTCGTTACGAGCCACTTGCAAGATCTCTTCCAACTTAGCCTTGCCACCATCCTTTGCTACACCGCCCTTCCCGTCCGCAAACATTGACGGTTCATAAACCATTTGGTTTCGAATAGAATATGGACTATCACTCTCGCCTCGTTCCTGAAGGGGTGTCCAGTGAAGCATGTTGTAGCCTCTCTCGCTAGCTTCAGCGAAATGCTCTCGCCAAGCACTGATGGGACCCATCCATTTGGAAACGACAGTCAGAACCGATATCCCGTCAAGAGGGAGATTCACGTCGTCCGACTTGACCGCATTTCCATTGGCAGACACAGACGTGTTGGATACAATGGGAGTGCGCGCCTTGGTGCGTAGTAGAGGGTCGATGTTGAAGTAACCTTCGCGACCCTTGATACGAGTTCCAGGTTCGTCACCGTCGTATTCGACCCAATAAGTGAAGGCACCGGCGTGAGAGATGGGAAGATTGATATGTATGGGTTTCGAGAAGTCAGTAGGGAGTCTAGACAAAGCGTTAATTAATTCACCATGGTCGAGTGTGGAGACTTACTTCCGCTCGCAGAAACGGTCCCTAGAGAATCTACCACCATCCAATGGGAAGTTCGTCTTGAACACACCGTTCTTGGCAGCGGGAGTACCAGCTTCTAAGGATACACGAAGGACATATGGCTTATATGCGGGGGGAAGGCGCATATACTAAGCATGTCATATTCTTTAGCGAATCTTCCTGCAGCAATACGCATCTACACTCACCGCTCTGTCTTTATTCGGGCCACCATCAGGGTCCAGTTGGAGCTCGTAAACGCGAATAGGCTCCTCTCCCTCCTTGAACGCGGATTCGAAGAAGTCGATTCCCTCATCGGCGGGCGTCTTAGGCGTCTTGGGGGTTTTGGGAGATTCGGAAGAAGAAGACATCTTTGCTCTTGGGGGTATCTGGACTGACTTGAGCTGCGCTCTGGCTTTCCCCGCTTTCGGTTTCGGCATGGCGAATGAAGTTCAGAGCGCAAGGTAGGTGGTGGACAGCGGGGAAGAGAAAAATGACTGACTGCCGTGCAGATCCTGGTTATATATGCAGCTCCCAGTAGAGGCCGTACATCGTGAACACCAACAAAGGAAAACGATCCAATCAGAGACCAGAACGCGTTGCTAGCGCTGACGTCACGCCCACTTGACGCGTCCCTACTGACGTCTCTCCTTCCGAATCCACGCTTGCCTTCTTTGGCGTTCTGACCCTTGAGAGAGTCTTTGAGCATCGATCGCACATGCTATTATTCAGAACATCGTTCTGCTCTGCGAGTCGAAAGGTCCACCGATTGCATGCATTTCATCCTGTGCTCACTGATATTGCAACGGATGGAGTTGATATGATATACATACGCTGTGAAGCACGCAACGAACAGTTTGTATGCATCTTTGCTAATGCCGCCCACCGTCATAAAATTCCGCTTAGATCCATCAGCGTAATTGAGCCTGGTACTCGGCGATAAGTACTGTCGCATCAACGTTTCATGACCGTAAATTGAAGGAGAATCAAATGCAAGACTGCCTTGTCAATGTCCGAGACACCGAGATATAAGGCTTGTTGAGCATGCTATTCGTTGTCTGTGATACACAACCAACCGCGCACATCATGAACATCTTTGGAAGAGTCGCGACCATCGCACCCTCGCATCGATTTTATCCTTTCTTGTCCCCGAATCCGCAGCGTCTCCCCGTCCGTGAGGAGCCCCAACAGATCCAAGACAGGCAAGGTCTCCCAGTCGGGAATGCGGCCTCCAGGTAAGTCCAACAACCCTGTTTTGCTATCAGTTGCGTCTCGGCTGGGATTCAAAGTGGGAAGAGGCATCAGAGGCAGGAGGAATAGTCGTCGCTTCTGGAGGTACGCCTCTAGAGGCATATCTTTCACGTGAGAGCCGACCTCGAGGTGGTTGGTAGAAAGCGAGACGAA
>MU275185.1:32187-88485 GCA_022160315.1 Panus rudis PR-1116 ss-1
ATGCGATTGTTTGCACTAATATCGGCGAATCCAAAGGAATCCAGAAACAACAGTCTGTCAGAAGTAGCATGACGTGCGGCTTCCAGGGTAGCAGAGCCTTCTGTGAGTCCAGGAGGCCAAGTAATGACAGTAATGTCGATATGCGAGTGATAGTCCATGGAAGAAAGTAGCTCGCGGAGTGCGTGTCGTATGTCCCCATGAAGCGAACTGGGGGCTATGAGAAGACATTCTACCACTTCGCCAGGCCCTTGATGAATTAAGGAGAGAGAGTTCTCCATAGAGTCCATGGAAGTTTGTGTGATGGGTAGGATGACTGAGAGTGCAGGATCACGGGTGAAGGCATCCTCGCTCGGGAGCATGTCGTGGAAAGGGAGTAACATTGTCTGTATAGACATCCTGGGAGCAAAAGAGCTTGAGTCGGGGGACTTCGGGGCATCATAAACTGCAGAATCTGAGATCAAGTCATTGCTGGTTTCAGGCGGAATCCATAATGCTTGAAAGTAGCGGGTGCCATAGCGAAGGGAGAGGGCGCCCAGAAGCATATACACGAAAGACCTGAAGGGTTTAGACCGCATTCTTGAGAGGTTGCCTTTGCGGTTTTCAGGCTTTTGAGGGATATGCATGGTTCGAAAGAAGGGCATACTTGAGTTATCCAGTCAGTGTAAGGAGATGGACCAGATCCGGATCGTCGGCGAAGGTCAGTGAGCCGCGAGATATTCGATCTCCTCCTGCTCGTTCAGGGATCTAATTCCTTGACTTCGGGTATGCTTTCAGCGCGACGAGGTCGATACTATGTAGTATAGCTCCGCGTCGCCAATATAAAAGGCTACGTCGACGTCAAGAACAAGAATGAAGATCCTCTACAATGCGCACAAAAGGATAAAGCACGGAGGCTGCTGGACAACAAGGACAAATAACGCGTTCGAAAAAGCGCGCCAATTCAAGTTGCATCCGTGCCGACCTCCCACTCCTCCTGGTCCTGGAGGAACGATGCCTTAGATATCAGACTTGCCAGGTTACGTTAATAGCATGCTACTAACAGCCAGTCAAAACGCTTGGAAATCGTGACACACCACGACATTCAGACGATAGGCTGACAGCAGAAAGTCAGTCACAGTTATAATAGCGTGTCCCAGTTCAAAGTAATTTGGACTGACAGCTGAGGATACCGAATAGACTAAAGGTGTTGTGATTGTCGTATACGAATCCGAGTCGCTTGCATCCAAGTTGCCTGTCTCGAGCAGGAGTGGCCATTGCACATGAAATAGTGAACTTGAACTTTTTTTTTTTCCTTTCCCTAATTAAACTGCGTACTACTGAAGTACATGAGCAGTAGTGAACTTGAACTTGACGAGTCCGAAGCTAGAGTAGGTGCCCAAGTGGATAAATGAGAGCCGTCCGCGGCTTCGGGATTGGACATCAAGAGTGTGGATATGAAACGTTGCAACCCCCGATGGATGAGCAAACCCGAGCAAACTCGTTACTCGAGCATTTGCCTGACGCGACCCACACGTGATTGACGCGCACGTGCAAATGCTGCTATCGATTTCTTGGCGCCGCCTCGGTGATCGATCGGTCTCACTTTTTGCAGAGCTTGAACTCGGCTTCAGACTAGCTTCAGACAAAGCTTCAAACGTTCGAACATCTTCACGGCCAGCCATGGCACCTTCGAAAAAGCCTGGTAATAAGAAAAAGGAGAAAGTCTTCCACCCGCAATCTCGCAAAGCAGACCAGCTCGTTCGTGCTCAAATCCGCAAATCGAAACTCTCAGACTTGGCCAAAGCACGTACTCAAAAACAGCACGAGATAGGTGTGTATCCAAGTTCTAATTCTCGGGATGAGATACTCATTGCCAACCTACCAGTTGACATCTTCGCATTTTTCTACCATGCTATCCCTCCAGAGGGTGTATTGACCCTTGAGGACCTACACACCATCGTTCGGGACATCTGGTTGACGAGATATGACTCTGAACTAGAAAGCGAAAGAGCAGCTAGACGGAAGGGGCGCCCGAAAAGTGTCAAGCAGACAAAGTTGGAGGATCTCAAACTACGCGAGGCCGAAGTGTACCGTACTGGCATGGGTGAGTCGACTCATCTACGACATTGCGGCGTCCCAAATAACGACTTTCCGCAGAGGTCATCGATTTGACTCACCCCGTGAATGTTCAATTATTCAGACAGTGGGATCAGAAAGAGCCTGCTTACATCCAGCAGTTGCGCTTCATTCGCATATCGAGTGAGAATCCAGAACGCGTCATCGTATCAAAGCCAGGAAAGCATCCCCTCTTGGTTGGTGCAAGCAAGATACCTGCACCTAGTCGGGATGCTGCCAAGGACGAAAATATGGATGAAGATGAAGCCCCTCTACTCCTCGAACCTCCCTCACGATTTGCATCTACCATTGCGACAATGGATGGTACCCTCTGAATCTCGACTTTTCTGGCTTGTCCAGAGACCATGTATGTGGATTGGGCACAAGTTTAGTGGCGTACATTCCTGATACATACTGTCGTGTAGAAGGATTGCCGCAAGCCAACCAATCAATCGTCATATACCACCTCCACAAACCGCTCGTCATCTACAAGCACCGGACTGGAATCCCTGCTGATCACATCTCTAATATAACTGCTCCCTCTTCCCTGTACTCTCTGAGGCACCACATCGAAATCCCACTCTTTGTTAAGCCTCGAATATACCAACTTGAAGCTACTCGCAGCACCCTTCTCCATCACCATTCTCAGCACCGTCTTATAACCTCCAATTGCATCCACGGTCGTCGGCCTCATCACCTCCACCCTAAATCTCGTGGCTTTCAGCGTGTACAATATGCCAGTGGGATCACGACATTCATCCAAGCGACACTTGAGCACACCTAGCGATTCTGCTTGAGTGAGGACTACGTTTACGCCCATACGCTCGAGGATTTCCTGGCATTCCAAGCGCGTACGGAACGCTTCCTCCGTGGACTGAAGCTGGTAGCTGGCAGGTTTGAATCGAAATATGTTGCCGAACCAACGACGCTTGGGAGTGGCTGAGCTGAACGACATTGATCCCCCTTGACTGGTGCTTCTACCACTGCCGTCGGAGACAGAGAGTGCCGAGGAAGACACGGGTGAACCACCGCAAGAGCTGCTACCGTATTGATGAGGTCGTAAACCTGCGCGTTCTGCCAATGTCGGTTCTGCTATCTGCACACGCCTTCCTTTTCTAGTGCTTCCTTGACTTCGAAGAGACGATTTGTGCCTAGGCGTATCGTCTTCATGACGAATCTGGTACGCGTGCTGAGGAGTCAAGTATTGCGAGTTCGATGTTGCCGCTCTCGTGTTCTCTTTCTCCGTGTTTCGTCGGGAGACGCTCAACGGCCGAGTGATATTCGCGTTCCGAGCTTGACCGAGAGGTGTAGGCGTGACATTGGGACTGGCAGAGGGTCCTTGGATCGTCGTACTGCGAGGTGTAGATTGCATGATGCTAAGATGGTCTGCAATTTGCATCAGGAATTGGTTGATGTCCGCTTCTTGGCCACCGATATCTGGTGAGGCATTGGCTGAGCCGGCCTGGGCGACATCAGATACTCTAGGGGCAATAGTAGCGGGTCTACTAGGCGGTGCCAAGGTACTTGATCCCAGGATGGACAATCGCTGAATCCCGCTCAGAGCTTGCATAGGACTTGGTGTCCTCGAGTCGGGGAATGAGAGGCCTTGTCCTCGAGTTGCACGCCGAGGTGTAGGCGGACCTGTGCGGGGCGGTAATTCGAGTCTCTCAGCACTTCGCTCCCTACGCTCCGCCTCCTTTGCTTTAGTCTCTGCTTCTCTTCGCTCCTTCTCCGCCTTCCGCTTCCGTCGACGCTCAGCTCTCTTCTCGGCCATCCTCTTCTCTTCATCTTCGTCAAACTCCTCCAGGTGCTTTGCACGATAATGCACCAGGAGATGGTACACACCTTTCTCCCAAGTTGGATCTTCATCGAGAAGGTTCGAGATCACATCTTCTTGTCCAACGTCAGGCCAAAGTGTGCGAAGATTAGCGAGTATGTCTTGGTCTATGTCTGATACAGACGTGAGTGGGCGAGCAATCTCATCGAAGTCAGGGACTTGATGATCCAGTTGCCGAGGTGGTTTGACAGTGTAGAAAGGATGCACAAGGATTTCAGGCATAGTGATGCGCTTGGAGACATCCATCTCGAGCATTCGTCGTATGAGATCTTGGGCACGTGGGTCGATGATATCTGGTATCTCGTATTTCCCAACTTGAATCTTCTGGAGGAGCGTGTGCAAGTCGTCGTCGTCGAAAGGAAGCTTCCCAGCCACAAGAGCGTAGAGAATCACACCGCAAGACCAGATATCTGCAGGAATAGCGTTGTACGCTTCTCCGCTGATGACCTCGGGAGCGGCGTAGTGTGGACTGCCGCAAGCCGTTCGCATCATGTCGTCCTGACCCATCCATGAAGCGGCCATACCGAAGTCAGCCACCTTCACGTTGTTGTTCTTGTCCAGCAATACGTTCTCCGGCTTCAGGTCCCGATGCGCAATGTTGAACCGATGACAATAGTCCACTGCGGCGATAATCTGTTGGAAGTAATGCAGTGCCTCGTCCGTCTCGAGTCTTCCGTGCTCGCATAGGTACTCGAAGAGCTCCCCTCCTTCAGCGTATTCCAAGATGAGGAATAACTCGCTGGATGTTTCCCAGACGTCGTACAGTCGCATGAGGTTTGGGTGGTCTATCAACTTCATGACGACGATTTCGCGTTCTAGAGCTTGGACATTCCGCTCGGTCTCTTCGTCGACTTGGCTGACTGATATGCGTGAATTCAAGAGGGCTTGTTTCGAGACGATTTTGATGGCCGCTAGTTGTCCTGTCTTAGTATGTCGGGCAATCTTCACCCGCCCTATATGGCCGTTCGGTGTCGTGTCAGCAAGCGTAGCTGAAAACCATGCACCAGTTGCACCGCGTACCGGAAGCACCCTTTCCGATTGTCCTGCCTACTTTCCACAATCCAATCATCTTCGGGTCCTTCTTGGTCGCTTGTCGTTGGAGGCCAAAGCTAGTCATTGTGTTCTTGAAAATAGTATGTGAACGTAAGGATAGGGATGTAGTGTAGGCTGTCTTTCCAGGTTTTAGTATGGCTAGCTTGAGGCTGACATTTAGATCAGACTTGTTACCCACCTGTGTGAACTTGGCTGACATCCAAATGTGGCGACTCACGCGATCGATCGTAGCTTCGGGTTCGACCTTCCAAACCGAGCAATCCTACTGAACATCGGCGACTCCGAGTCCTGCTCAGACTCGGAGTCACTAGTGATCAGAGGATGGCTTTACTGGCAACGTTCTCGACTCTGATCAAGGGCCACTGAACAGCAATGACCGTGATGCTTTGACATCGTATCACTGCACTCCGTGCAGCGTTTGGCTAGTCGGGCATTCTTATGCCCATTGCAGGGACTTGGCACGTGGTGTGTTTTCAAGGTTATCGAACTCTAAAGTCCTGACGGGGGCCATGAGGCAGATAGGAGGATAGGTGCGTGCAGGTTCCTAGCAGTGACTAGTTCTGACTCTCGACACCCAAGTATGAGCCCCTACTCATCACAAAACCCGATATGCAGGTTCTATTTGAGCAACACTTGCGCCCGAGGCAATGCATGCAAATTCGAGCATCCGACCAGTCAACCCATTCCCGCAAAAAAGTCCGCATTTGGTCCAATTGTGACCTGCAGATTCTTCTCTGCTGGTCAATGTCGTGCAGGCTCTCAGTGTCGCTTCTATCACCCGCCGCTCCCTGTAAGCGGTGTGAATAGAAATGTCGTAATAGCTCCTAGCATAGTAGGGGTTAAGGCCTCGCTGGTACCTATTTCTTCCTCAGAGGAGCTGTCCACGACCGTTGAACCTTGTAAATTCTTTCCGTTGGGGCGTTGTACCAAAGGAAATGCCTGCGCCTACCCACACGTAATTCAGGACAGGAAAATCCACGCTAGTATTGTGAGCCCTTCATGATTGTATTTTTCTGGAGCTGACATCGACCTTTATGTATCTCCAGAAGGTGCCAATGGTACCCGACAAGGCTGCAAATGAAGGGAGGCTAGATTGTTATGACCATAGAGCTGTCAAGGTCAGGGCTTTGCAAGACAGTTCTATGAATATACTGACGAGAAAATATCCTTCAGAGCGCTCTGCCTGATCTGGAAAGCATGGATAGCAAACGTTCCTTGAAGGATGTGAATGATGTTGAACGCACCCTATTGGGATGTAGAGTGCAGTTCGGTACTGGTGCATTGATTCAGCAGATCACTACAGCTTTCGAATCCCACTTTGTCATGCTCACTGGGATACCTCCAATCATCGCGCAGCACGGTACTATCCTTGCCTACGCAGAAAAGTACGGATCAGTTCTCGACCTATCCCTCACAGAAGAATCAGAGTCCAACCATACTGCTCGTATCAAATACGTTACTTCCACCGAGGCTAGGTCCGCAGCCCAAGGATTGCATGACAAACTAGTACAGTCTGTACGATTGACCGCTCGCGTCGATTTGCGTGCAGTCGAAAGTGGGCCAGCCGTCCTTCGGAGTACAAAAGTCAAAGTATCGTGGTATGCCCCCAGCGGCATTGCTTGGGCTCATTACCACAATATCTCCGATGCGAGGGCTAACGCTTCAAGATTGGACGGGATGGTCTTCGCTAATCGGAAGATTCGCGCCACTTTCCAGGTCCCTTCCTTCCGTCAAAGAGAGTCATTCTCTGTAGTGCTGAAAAGATTGCCTCTATACGTTAATCCGGCGACTTTGAAGAAGATATCCTCGGCAACTACTGTGACTGTATCAGAGAAGCCGATATACTCCCCGAGCGCTGCTCTCTCCAAGCTTCAGTCGCTCTTATCCGAGTATGGGACAATCGAAGCTTTTGACGTGCTGCCCAGGGATCGAAATAAGCCAAAGGTGGTAGCGTTTGCACAGTTTACCTCTGCAGAGGCAGCGGAGAAAGCTGTGAAATGCCTGAATGGAACACAGCAGGAATGTCTCAACAGAGGTCCCATCTGGCTCGAACACATACACTCCATGAAGTTTCTCCTGTCTCGGGCTCTATTCACAACCCTCAAGGTCGATTTGAACGCACTAGTTGAAAGTGTGGTCGACTGCAAGCTGCGTTATTACGAAGTAGACGTCGAGACCGACCAACCGGTGGATCCTGTCTGCGTTCGTTTATATGGAACTCATCCGAAAGCACTCGGACGAGCCAAAATGCAACTCGATCGTATATTGTGTGGCGAGCCGTTTGCAGATTCTCAGAATGATGTTATTTGGGAGGATTACTTCGCCACTGCCCCGGGAGCATTCTTCCTGCGCAATATCTCGCAGAAGTACAGTGCCCATGTTACATGCGATAGTCGTTTACGCACTCTTCGACTCTTCGGGAAACCAGGAAATAAGGAAGAGGTAAAGAAGGAGCTCCATCGGAAGATCAGCGAAATGCGAGAGCGCAACTACACCATTGCTTTAGAACGAGAGGATGTTCGTGCTTTGATCACAGGTGGATTACAACGTATAGTCGACGATGTTGGAGAGGACAAAGTTATTTTGGATATAAGTAAACGCACTCTGACTATTGTTGCGGACATGGACGACGTTCGAAAGATCAGGGAGTCAATTCAAGCCACCCGCGGCATGACAGTCGAAGAACTACTGGACGATAATCAAGATGACTGCCCGGTTTGCTTCTGCGAGACAACAGACGCGATACGTCTCGACTGCAACCACACATACTGCAGATCCTGCCTCCAACATCTCCTTCAAACCACTCCACCGGCAAACTTCGTGGGTATGAGATGTATCATGGAGGTAGCTTCTCCAGAGGGAACGCCCTGTACCTGCGGTGCCTTAATTCCCTTCCGCATCATTCGTGATCTGCTATCCCCTTCGGCAGAGGACAGACTGTTGGAAGCAGCATTGCTATCCTTTGTACATGCACGACCTCAAGAATTCCATTACTGCCCCACTCCAGATTGCCCGATTATCTATCGTGAAGGAGTGAGCGGTATAGTCCTCCGCTGCCCCACTTGTATTGCCCGCATTTGTGCGGCCTGCCACATCGAGTTCCACGAAGGCCAGACATGTGATGAGTATCGCGACGAAACGTCTGCAGGACACATCGCTTACAAGAAATGGCGAGAAGCAAACGGCATCAAAGCCTGCCCGAAATGCGGAACAGATCTGGAGAAGAACGGTGGCTGCAATCATATGACCTGTACAAGATGTGGGACACATATGTGCTGGATCTGCATGAAAACATTTGAAGAAGTCGATAGCGGAAAAGGAGTGTATGCGCACATGCGACGCGAACACGGAGGTATCATGTAGACGATTTTGAAGTGCCGCACACCTGGATTTGATGAATTCTATGCAACTCTTTTGGACCAATCGCCGTTGGAATTGGCAGAGCTTGATAATGACCGCTACACCATATGCCGGCAATTGAGGATAATTAATCAATATGGATCAATTCGACAGACACATACTTGGTACTACATTCGGTGAACAAATCGAGGACTGCATAGCAAGAACAAAGAGACGGTTTCTACACTCAAACTCGAACGTCTTTGTTGGGCTAGGCATCGACCGACCTCTCGAGAAGAGAGACCTTCAGAAGGAAACGAGGAGTAGGGTCCTCCCCGACTGTGGGATAGCTCACTCCTGCAAGATTCCAGTAAACCTCCGCGCCGGAGTTAGGGGGAGAAAATCTGAATGTTGACAACAAAGTGGCGAGCACGACCTCTGCGATCATAATGTCAATGGACTTTTATTTCATGCCGGAAGGATACTTGCGAGAGACTTACTCATCTCGAGTTGAGAGAATTTGAAGCCGCTATTATAGGAAGACAATCTTGAGCAACTGACAGCCGAAACATCTGACGAGATAACTCACATGCATGACCTTGATCCTCCGCTGAAGGTCAACCTAACAGAACACATCAGTAACTTTGCCTCGACCAGTAGATAAGCTCACTGACAAGTGCGAATATACACCCGGAATATGAGCTTCTGCAACCGCGTCGGGAATCGGAGCAAGCCAGCGTTCAGGCTTCCACACTCCAGCATGATCACCCCACAGCGACTTGTCCCTGTTGATAGCGCGAATGCCGGGGTAGATAACAGTACCTTTGGGGACGAGAATCTCGTGGAGAAGATTTCCCTTCGTGTCCCGAATCGGCTTCGACAAGGGAAGAACAGCATCTTGGAAGGCTCTGATATAATTAGTTTAGACACCTTCATATCAAGATACTGATGACCTACTCTCGCTGAATGAACGAGACGGGAGAATACCTTGAAACAATTCTCAATATCAACGAGCAATTGGGGAGAAATATCACTCACATTCGAAGGGTTTCACGACAAACGGCATCCAGGTACGGCAGGGCCATAAGTTCGTCGTGGGGAATATCACCATCTGCCTTCAGTTGTGCCTCCTGAATTTCGGCTCGAAGCTTCTCCTGAACATCGGGATGCTGAACGAGCAAATGCAAGATCCTAGACAACGCGCTCGATGTTGTATCTGAGGCAGCGAAGACCAAAGTACTGATGGCAGATATAGTGAGATCCACGATTTTGGATTGGAAAACACTTACGACATTTGTCCCTGAAGCTCTTCCTCCGAAAGACGCTCCTCATCGGAAGCTTCCATATTCGCCCTCACTGAAGAAGGTTAGTATACTGTACCAGCGGAGGAAAGTTTGAGTGTGATACGTGAACTCACGGAGGATGCTCATAATGTCCTTGCCTTGCGCAACCTGTTCGACAACTGCCTCATCTCCAGCTGCCAATGCTTCTTTCTTCTTACGCAAAATTTTCTTAGTATTCACATCCAAAACGTCCACGATATGCTTCAACTTCCGGATCGACCTGCTTGGGGCATTATCCGCGAGCCATCGTTGCACGGAAACTGGCACCACTTTGTTAACCGTAGGAGCCATGACACGCCACACAAGTAGCGGAAACAGAGTGGGACTAGGTCGACGTCGAGTGATAAGGCACGTAATCACAGGTCAGACATGCGCGGACTTACACCAAATTCTTCATCGCCACAGCGTACTCATCGTGATGATCCTTTTCCGTGAGCGGATCGAACGAATGACCCAGTCCTCCCTGTCCGACAAGCTCTAGCGCTGTGCGATGCATCCACTTCAGCATATCAACGTCTTCGTCCGGAGACTGTCTAATCTGAGCACTGATTCCATCCGCCAGCTAAGAACCATAGACGTAAGAGGCCCATCCAGAAACGAACGTCTGATAGAGTACCTTGTGCGCGACGCTATAGAATATAGGTGTCATGTATCTCATATGCTTGATTGAGAATACTGGGGTTAACATTTTGCGCTGCTTCCGATGTGTCTCTCCTGTCAATATGATCAGTCATATGACGATAAGTTCCATACCAATCTTACCGCACCGTAAGTAGCCAAAAGCCCAGGCCCAAATATCATTCTGGTGGAGCTGGATAGCGTTTACTCATCAGTCAAAACCCAGTCAGTTTCAAAGTCGGGATGTGAACAACATACTGCGTAGCGAACACCGAACGGTCATAGACGGTTTGATAATCCTTGATGAGTATGTGATGTAAGGCCCTTGGGTCGAATACGTATAGGGCCTTCTTCTGTATGCAGATTCTTCAAGTTAGGCAGCAGATACAACTCCTCCGATGACACCAAGCTCACCCCTAAGGTACTTTCAAGCTTGATCACGGGACCGTATTTCTCCGCGAGTTCGTCCTGGAAGTCCCAGCCGTGACGGTCGAAAAATTGACCAAGGTTTCCTGTGAGCTGAATCAGCAAAAAATTACGCAACGGCATGCCATAGCTTTACCTTTCAGCCACGACGTTGGGCGTGGGCCGGGAAGGTTCGCTAGAGGTGACCTGAAGAAGACAATGCGGAATAGCCGCCAGAGCAATACGGAGAGCACGAGAACTAGCAACGCTTGCCAGAGCGATTTCTCTGTAGAAGATATTGGGTGCATGGGTGGCAAGGTGCTGTGGGTTCCTACGAAAATCAACGAATCAAGCAAGGATAGCGAATACCTCTGGGTCAAAGTGAGTTATATACAGTCGCAGACGGGCCAAGTTACGCCGATGAGTTGATTCAGACTATTCGTCGGAGAGATGAATCCGTGACAGAAGGCTTCCTTTCTGTGTCCAGTGACGTATGCTTGATGACTGTGTCATATCAAAGTTAGTAGTCGCCGGCCATGAAGTGTGTTTAGAATAGTAGAAGGTTACAAGAGCGCACTGTTATATGCCAGTGAATTGATTTTTACTTGACAATGTTTGTTCATATCGAGTAGGCAGGATGAGCGGTGTCACCAGACAACACCTTGGCGCAGTGAGGCTTTAGTGGGGTCATCAGCCTTGCTTCTCTATGGAAAAGCAAGCTGCAGGAAGCCCTGCACGGTACCAGTATATACCTGAGTAGGGGATGGTCCACCACAAGTAATGATGTAGAGCACATGTCCATGCGCATCAATGGGGAATCCTTGAGAGACATACTGGAGATCCTCATGAGTCGTAGTGACTGCATAATAGTTGGCTATCACAGTGTCTCTGAGGTACCTCTTTGCGACCATAAGGCCACAGGGGAGGGAGCAACCTATGCGAAACTTACCAAAGCTCATTGATGTGATTCGCTTGTCGCCGGATGGGAACTTCGAGAGACTTGTTGCACCAATGTTGCACCTAAAGTTGGCGAAGTTTGGTCATTGGATGTTCAAGTGCATATCATTAATATTGGATGACTTCCCGTAACCGTTTCTAGGTTCTGGTACACCATTACACTGACACGGCAAGAACGGCGGTGAAAAAATTCCCTTTCATAGGGTCATTCTATCGCTTTGTAATGGAACTCCGATGCAAGCCGATGCATGCGGCATCGCAGCGACTAAACTCTCCCTCTCGGAATCCTCCTCAGCCAATGGAAGAACGCAGAAGAACGCGCGCCTCATCGGAGAATTCTCGGTATAACCATTTAGAACTGTACTTACCGTACGCGCAAATGCAACTCACTTGCACAAAAAGGTATTTGAGAAGTATGACTGAGAAGCAACATCCAATTGCAGCAATTAGTTCACACGGGTAGAATATCATAGCACCTACAGAGCAGCGCACGTAGCCGTCTCAGCTTTACAAATCACCTGAGAGACACCTACTATTGGGAGGAACCCTTGGCTGGGACTCAGAAGAAGTCTCATGTCGATCGAAGGGGAAGCAGACATGTTGCGGCGGTCTGAGCTGCTTTCATACTGAAGTTGACTTGGATGTGGGGAAATATATGTGCAGGTGGCATCCATGTCTTGTAGATTCCGACTCTTGCTCTTTGCTCATTGATCTTCAAGCTGTGAGAGTGAAGGGCAGATCCCAGCAATGGCGAGGGGTGATGATATGCTGGTGGTCGGCGCCATGGTGATGCTAGATGATAGAAATACTTTCGAGGAAGGCTCGAGCTCGAGAGATTCTAAAGACTCAACTCCAAGTGAATTGTTGAAGTTCAGGACGTCATGTTGGGACGCGGTCACGCGGGAGTATAGGGCAGGCCAGGAGGAGGCCCCGTGCAGGATATCCCGTTCCACAATGAGAATGCCGGTTCATGCCGGAGTCCCGCTGCCACGGCTTGGCTGACTTTCAATGCACAAGAACGTCCCAGATCCTAGAAACGGTTACGGGAAGTCATCCATTATGGGTCGCTGATCTCGGGATCTAATAATAAGAACTCTGCTTGGGCTCAGTCAGGTAACGGAGGAAGAGGTAATGACTCGGACGAGGCACCGCTCACCGACGCTCAGCGCTCAGCGCTCCTCAAACACGCGAACCTATATCATGTGACCAAACGCGTACGCGACTGCGACTTGACTCGGGAGCGCGTTCAAACTGGGAACGTTCCCAGGGGCTAGCGACGCTTCGACTCGACAGTCATAATCTAACTGAGTACGACCATTCACATTGACAGTTTTCTTATCTGGTCGGTGACCTCTTTTCAAAACTTCCAAGCCAGGTTGAGAACTTTTAACCCCACTGGCAGCGCACCTTGGATGGATATGCTGCCTACTCCAGCGCCATCTTCTCGGCCAGCGACACCCACTCAAGCATCTTCCCCTCTTCAACCCTCCTCTCCAATACAGCCACAATCGCAACTTGATTTCGCTGTCCCTGACGATAGCTATCCCGAACCGCCTCCGAACATTGGCCCTAGTCCGTCATTCTCGGTGCTGACTCGGTTATTTGACAAACTATCGACGGAGAGAAAACCCGAGAAACGAAGAAAGTTGCTCGATGCATGGTTCAACGTAAGTCGTTGTGTGATCCACCGAACCATATGTCATCTCATACCTTCACCAGCGCTGGAGAGATCGTGTTGGTCATGACTTGTATCCTGCCCTCAGGCTGATACTGCCACAGGCATGTCATGTTTGTTATGAATGCGTCACACTACTCATCCTGCCCATAGAAAGATAGGGAACGTGCCGTGTACGGATTGAAAGAGAAGAACCTAGCAAAAATCTATATCAAACTCATTCCACTTCGGCCTAAAGACCCGGACGCTGTTCGATTACTCAATTGGAAGAGGCCGACCGACCGATATGTACGTGTGACATCTCACGATGGCTGCTTGATGTAAATTCATTTATACTGCTCAGAAAACATCTGGAGATTTCCCGCAAGTTTTATTGGAAGTTGTCAAGCAGCGTTCTTCAGTCACCTCTACCACGTTAACGGTACAAGATGTGAATGACATTCTCGACCAGCTTGCTGCGAATATGGGCAAATCGTAAGTACCTTTGTAATTTACCTTGTGCCCGTGTATGGATACATGTCTTCGCAGAGACATACAGGCACGAATCATGCAGAAAGTCTACAACAAGATGAGGGCTGAAGACCAAAGATGGATAGTTCGAATCATACTGAAAGGTACAACTGGTAGAGACCCCGCGTCCACAGGTCTAACATTCGCGTACTCCCAGATATGACAATATCTGTCAAAGAAACGACAGTGTTTTCTGTCTTCCACCCAGATGCCCATGACCTATTCAACACCTGCTCTGACCTGAAGAAGATTGCCTGGGAGCTATGGGATCCGATGCGACGGTTGAACAGTGAGGTAGGGAACAGCAAAATATGCGCTAGCTATGCTGACCATGTTTCACTCAGGATAAAGAAGTACAACTGTTCAGGGCTTTCGCACCAATGCTCTGCAAGAGACCTACAAGGAAGATTGAAGACTCTGTGAAGGAGATGGGAGGTCGCGCATTCATCATGGAAGAAAAGCTTGACGGAGAACGTATCCAGCTGCACAAACGCGGCAATGAGTATTTCTATTGCTCCAGGTAACCGTGGATCATGCTCTGTCGTCACATTCTGTCTAACCACTCATGGACTGATAGAAAGGGTAAAGATTACACGTACCTATATGGGAAACATGTAGGCGAAGGGAGTTTGACTCCTTACATTGACCAAGCTTTCGACCCTCGCATCGAGAGGTGCGTTCATTCCCAGGTAGTTTGCTCACTATCTGATACTTCTTCTTAGCATCATCCTTGACGGAGAAATGCTAGTATGGGATCCCGTTTCTGAACGGAATATGCCATTCGGTACTCTCAAGACCGCTGCTCTCGGTACGCTTATAGTATATTGCCTCTTGCTGCTTGTTGCGAACTCAAGGGAATTTACACAGAGAAAGAAAGAGCGGAATACAGTCCTCGTCCATGCTGTGAGTTTCTTCTCCGAGCTCGTCTGATTAGCAACTCAGACATAGTTCCAAACAGTCAAAGTGTTCGACCTGCTCTCCCTCAATGGTGTCTCTCTCCTACACAAATCTTTGAAATACCGCAAACGTAACCTCAGACACTGTATCGAAGAAGTAAAAGGTCGTCTGGAATTCATTAGTGAAACTGAAGGAAAGACGGCTCAAGACGTCAGGAAACGAATGGACGAGATTATGGAGAACAGAGGAGAAGGTTTAGTCATGAAACACCCTGATTCAGAGTACATATTGAATGGCAGAAACAAGGACTGGATCAAGGTTCGTCGTACTCTTTTGGTACTCAAGTAGAACATTTGGCTAATGGGTAAAATCCAGGTCAAACCGGAATATATGGTGAGTATCTAATCGAACGCATGACGCCCACTATCTCACCGTATACAGGACAATATGGGTGAAACCGTCGACGTGCTTGTTGTCGGTAAGTAGATCGCCGATTTAGCAACACTGAGCTTTCCCAACCTACATCTTATACATAGGGGGTAACTACGGAACTGGGCGAAGATCTGGAGGTGTATCCACCCTCATCTGTGCAGTTCGAGACGACAAAGGCGACGACGATGACGATGAACCGAAGTATAGCACCTTCGTTCGAATCGGTACTGGTTTGTCGTTCTCCGACTACGTTTGGGTTCGAAAGAAGCCCTGGAAGACATGGGATAGCAACAACCCTCCGAGCTGGCTTCGTGTGTCACCCAAAGGAAACGAAGATAAGGGAGACATTTACCTCGAACCTGAAGAGTAAGATCGTGTTCCATAATATATCCTACTGATATATTTCAGTCGCTCATTGAACCCCTCTCAGTTCATTTATTTTGAAGGTGAAAGCGGCGGAAATCACAAGCTCAGGTATGTTAAGGTATCCGTTGTTGTATACAGGGTACTGATGCTACGTTGTATAGACCAGTATCATATGGGTTTTACGATGCGTTTCCCTCGCGCGCTGTCGATCCGTGACGACCTCAGTGCCGATGCCTGCATGACTTCTACTGGTAAGTCCATCCTTGCTTCCGGTAGAGCTGAATGATGTTAATTTCGTAGGTGTTCTCGAGATGATCCGTTCAGGAAAAAAGAGGAAAATGGAAGACACAGATGAGTAAGTCTTCTACCCTTCTGACAGATGTAAAGTAATATTGAGAGCAATGATAGCAAGAAGAAAAAACGCAAGACTACCAAGAAGAAGGTAAGCTCCGCGAAGTTATTTAGTTTCTAGGTTATGTATTGAGAGTACGGCAGCCTGCTATCATGGCCGAATATCAAGGTGTCGATCTTCGTAATATGGAAGTGTCCAGTAAACTCTTCAAAGGATATACCTTCGGTGAGCATGCAGCGTCTCATCACCTAGATACAACATTCACTTCCCTTTAGTGGTATCTTCCGACCCTAAGTCCAAGACAGGCGAGGAAGACAAGAGGGAACTCATGACACTGTACGTTCCTAGGTGCTTCCGCTTACCCCCTTATCGCAGTACTAACCATAGATGTAAAGTATCAAGAAGCATGGCGGCAAGCTTGTACAAATTGCTCGAAGTCAACTGGATCTGCTCGTTGTATACGGTGGCAAGACAATTGGTGAGTTTCACTGTATGCTTGACTACAGCTTCCCTGCTCACCGCATGCTTAGCCTACGATATCCGGCAAGTGATGAACAAGGGCATTCATGACATCATTAAGCCGGATTGGATTACAGAGAGTATAGCGAAAGGCGAACTCCTTCCGCTAACAAAGAAGTGCAACGCTATCTTGATTCAGGAGTATCAATCAAAACTGATTTACTCTATTGCTCAGGTATTTCTTCCATGCCACGGAGACTCGCAAAGCCTCGGATGAGTACGATGCAGACGACGAAGATGACGATGAAGCAGAGGATGATTCCAAGATGGACGACGAACCAAAGTCACCTGTAGCTTCTGGTAGCAAGTTCCGTGAACCCGCGACTCCCACGCAGGGTACCTACAACGATGAAGTCTCTCAAGCCCAAGCCGCTGTCGAAGCTGAAGTAGATCCAGCAGTTGCAGATTGGTTCAAAGTCGACCATTCGGACCTCGAGGAGCGGTCGGAACATGCTGAACCTGCACCCGACTCTGATTCTGAGACTGAGCCCGAGGCAGATTCTGATAACGAGGACACCAGAGATGAGGACGGGGATATGTTTGCTGAAAAGGAAGATGAAGATTGGGAGAATGTCACGCTTCCGCCTGATAGCACTGATGAGAAATCTGACGGATCCGCGACTGAGGATGAGGAGGTGAGCGACTATCTCTCCCCGGCGAAGTCGATATATATCCTAACCTTGCATGTGAATAGCAGCCCGAGAGTAAGGAGGTGAAGATGGGAGAAGATGATGCCGTCATGGAGTACGACGAGGCATACATCTTCAAGCATTTGTATGTCTTCATTTTTTTTTTGGTCACAACATGATGCTTCCTGACCGTGCTTCAGATGCTTTTACCTTGATACTCCAGAGAACGCGCGTAAGAACGGGATGGCAATCCAGTCTAAGCACGAGAGTAAGATCACTGAAGAGTAAGAGAACCCCCTCTCATCCTCCCTCTCCATTCTGACCCAGAGTTCTGGCTTACAGCCTGGCCAGAATATCTGGTCTCATCACCGACAACGGAGGGAAGATCGTGGACTTAGATGACCCCAAGCTTACGCACGTTGTACTTGACAAGCGGGATCTCAGTAGACGTGTGGAGCTGATGAGACGGACGTCTAAGTAAGTGCATTTTATAGACTCAATGATCCAGTAGTTCTGATAGAAGTCAGACCTAAACGACGTCATTTGGTGCATTCGGGGTATATCGAAGCATGTCTGGAGGAAGAGTCGTTGTTGGATGAAGATGGTTTGCTTCTCATGCACCTTGCCTTATGTGACAAATTGCTGACGTCTCGTCCCCTCAGCATTCACACCATAATCTCGTTTCACGCTGTGTTCACCATCTGGAGCCATTTGTATACTACAAGGATATCATCTCATGTTTATAATACATTTTGCTTTTTCGAACCTCGCGAGACAGAAAACAACAAGAATTGGATTGGATAGGTAATTCGGGACTACAAACGTACAGGTACAATTCGGATAACATCAATTTCATAGACTCGAAAAACTTGAACAACAAACAACAAACTGTAGCTACGCGTATACGAGTAGCACTTCGGGTGGGATAGTCCAACAACAGGGAACAACAGGGATAGCAATTAGACAATTAAAACGCATTTGTCTGCAAGGGATGGAATGCCTTCAGCCTAGAGGATTTGCGCCTTCCAGAAGGATAGAGCACTGTGAAGAGGCGTAGTCAAGAAAACAAGGAGGAAAAAACGTAGATTGAGGCTGAGATGAAAAGAAAGTGAGTTTGAAGCGGAGTTGGAGATGGGGAGGGTGCTGGCGGATGATAGAGGAATGGTTAGGTATCGCAAGGTTATGGAGGGGAGGGTGGGGAAGAAAAGGTAGCGCAAGTCAGTGAAGACAATTGAGGGGCGTGCGTGGAGAAGGGGGGGACGGGGGTTGCAATGTCTAGAAAAGACAACAGGGCAAACGGGTTGCAAAGGTAGAATGTGGGGGATGAAGCGACAGAGCGTCAAGGCGCTTTGGGATGATAGATGGTGGCAAATAGCCAACGGTAGCTAGGACTAGAATATAGCAATGGAGGGAGACTGAATCGATACAGTGGTTGAGGTTGTAAAAGGAAAAGAAAAGAGGGAAAAGTGTCGCAACGGAAGAAACAAAGACAACAACGAAACGTAGAAAGCAGACAGGAAGAGGATAAATATTGAAATCAAGGAACAACAAGAACAGTATCGATCAAGACGTAACCAAGGAGGAGGACAAGAGGTACAAACACAAACCGCGAAATAGACGCAACGTCACTATTAAAGGTTGTCAGAGCTTAGATAGCTCCCATTCGTAGGACTCCCGAACGTCCCACCAAACGTCCCGCCGAAGAGGCCCACAGGGCTATCGTTTGACGACCTAGACCTCATCCTCTCGAGCTCCTCATCGATGAACGACATGGGATCATGAGGTTCACCCAACGCATTACTCCGCCGTCGGCCACTGCTCCCTGGAGTCCTGAACAAAGGTGAATCTCCGAAGAGATCGGAGGTGCCCGTTCGTCTTTGCGGTGTAAGCGGGCATCCGGAGAGCATGAATCTCGAGGGTGTGTCAGGTTGTCGTTGTCCAGATCCAGAGCCAGGACCAGAACCCGAAGGTGTATCCGAATCGGTGGTTCTGCCTTTGCCCTTCCTTCGAGGAGTACGAAGTAGCTCAGGACTTGGAAATCCCCAACCATTTTCGTCGCTCAACCCAGGCAAAGGAAATAAAGGATAAGACGATGAGCTACCTGACTTGGAAGGAGAGGGTGAAGTGGGTACAGCTGGAGGTGGATGTAGGTTGTTCTTGTAGTGCGCCAGACTCGGCGAAGGACTCATATGCACGCCGCGATGAGACAGAGGAGTATGCGTGGGCGAAGTTTGTGTCCGAGGACCGCTCTTTATCCTTTTCGTTGGCGTGCGGGGACGCGGCGGAGGGGTTGAAGGTTGAGGGAAGTCAGAGCCAGGTGGGAATGTACTCTGACGTCGGACGGGAGAAGGACTTGGTGTCCTTACTGCTCGCTGTTTGCCTATCGCCTTGCGAGAAAGTGTAGGCGACTCCGGTTCGGGTATTTGTTCCTACAATATGATATTAATATATGTGAACAACAGAGAGAAGCCAATATCATACCAGGGGCCGTCTCGACCTGCTTGCCTTCGCAGTGAACGGTGTAGTGGCGAAAGGAGACATGGTCACATCAGCCAATATATCTTCCGAACCAAGGTCACGATCATCCTCGGCCAACCATTTCGAGAATATCTCGTCAGTATCAGTATCAGCATTCGCCGGTCTCTGATCATTAGCCGAGAATGCCCGGTTAGCATAGCTAGTGGCATGCAAGAGGATATCCTCCAGAGCAGCGCGCGCCTCCGGATCGATCCCGTCCTGTGAATCAAAATCGCTCTCCAACTGCAAGGGCGGGCTCGAAGACGAACCAGCATCAGGGGCCAAGGAGGGAACACTCGTGGACGAACTAGAGGATGGAGGTGGCGGGGCTGGAGAGGGTGATGGTGAAGCAGGAACATAGCCACTATTAGAATCTGCGGCATTACTACTCGTCGCAACAGACACGGAGCTCGCGCGTGACTGTGCGGCGACGAGGAGATGATAACTCGACGTTGAGGGTAAGGGGGGAAAGATTACCTCTGCCGGGACAGTGGGGAACGGATGCCTCGACATATGAGGGTATGCCGGGTAGTATGGTTGATGATGAGTACCAGGAACGATGTTCCCTGTGAAAGGAGGCACGATGGGTTGAGGTAACAATCCAGGGAGTGGTTGTTCCTTCTTGCGCCTCTTCGACCTTCCAGAGGAACCACCAGGCCCTTCAGCGGCCGCGCGTTTTCGTGGACCAGCTTTGCCTTTCTCTTTCTCTTTCTCCTCCTTTTCCTTTACCATGTCCTCGCAGAGAGTTCGCCTAAAATGACCATGTTCAAAACACGGGAGGTCTCGATCCCAAATCGCCCACTGGTTTCTGCGTTCCTCCTTGTTGTCTACTTTCCTGAACACCTTCATCGTGCTCAAAGCATGACGGACGGAGTTTTTCCAAGTGGCTTCACTCTGGTTGTAAAAGGGATAGACTGTACTGATGTAGTCGTAAATCTCTTGCAAGGTTAGGCGATGATCAGGAGACGCCAGAATAGCTTGTCCAATAATCGCTGCATAGGGATAATCAGGCCTTTCAGTAGAGTATGGGCCTGGCGGTAGCTTATAGGGAAGGCCTTCTTTGGGGGCTCGCGCCTTAACGGGTGTTCGAATTGGGGAGGATGCGTACTTCACAGCAGGTGCGGGACTGCTCTGTGGGGTTTCTCCAAGTTGTGATGAGGCCGGCGTCGCCGATACGTGTCTGCGGTAGTTCCGTGGTCGCGATGGCGTCTTGAACGCGCTGCTGCTTGAAGCCTACGTAATGATGAAGTTAGTTAAGGACGGGTATAACGATAAGATTGCTTTACAATAGGTGTTGCGTTATCCAAGACCTTCTCACTATAGTATTTATAGTGATGTGGTGTTTCGACAGCCTGTTGCAGGGTGTGGGAATGCGACTCAGTTAGCAAAGTGCCAGTACACACGGAAGAGAGTTGGCATCGCCATAAAACGCGTCTTTACCTGTGCTGCCGCATTTCTTTGTGGTGTGGTAAAGTCGGGCGCGCTCACGGTGCGCTCCTCCTGCGAGTAAGCTGCAGATCCTGCAGAAGGCAATAAGAACGACAATCGCGACGGATTGTCTAGTACGATGGTATCACCTGTCCGCGTTTTCTTCTTTTCCCGTTCTCTGCGTTCCATAACCATCTCCATAGTGTCTCTTGGACGTGGAGGGAGGGACGCCTCCACCGGCTCCGCCTTGATAGGTCGTGCGGGCGACGCCGACACTGGCCTACTGGATGGGCCCGCGGCGGGGGTTGCACGTGCATTCCTTCTTGAAGGTGGTAAATTCGTGCTTGAGCTAGCTACATAGTCGTTACTTTGGACGGGAACATTGAAGGCCGAGGAATTAGAGCCTGCTGCGAGAAACTCTCGCATTTCCGATGAACGTTCCTGCAAGTCGCGACGAGTAAGGCCCATTTGTCGCAAAATTGCCGACATAGGCGACGGTGGGCTCGACGGTGGAGGTGGCGAGCTCATCGTTGCGAACAGTGAGGAGATACGGCGGATTGGCAGGGCAAACGACGGGAGGGGAAGGAAGACGATGAGGTGGAAGCGCCCGCAGTCGGCGCTACCAACGTGACCGCGTCCGGATATTCCCAGGATCTAGCGCCCCGTATTGTGTCACGAACATGTCACACTAAGTGTCACACTTAAGTCACACATTAAGTCACATGTTGCTCGTCACGCATCCCGATCGACGACGCGGGCGCTTGTGGACGCTGGATGCTAAACGGAGCCTTGGCAGAGCACGGCCGACTCGCTTGATTGACAAGATGCCCTACCACAACCTCAAAGGTGTGATTATTCTCCCCATTTCTGCTCATTATCTGACACATTCTGCTAGCCCTCATCAAGGCGATACGTGCCTGCAAGGTGCGTCAGTGAACCACACCCACGTCTCCTGTCTCTGACGCTCCGCAGACCGTCGCAGATGAACGGGCACTCATCAAGCAAGAGTCCGCCGCCATCCGTGCCTCTTTCAGAGAGGAAGACTCCTACGCAAGACACAATAATGTTGCAAAGCTTCTGTACATTCATATGTTGGGGTCCGAGGCCCACTTTGGCCAGATGGAATGTCTAAAGCTCGTCGCCAGTCCGCGATTCGGTGACAAACGTCTCGGCTACCTGGGAATCATGCTGCTCTTGGACGAGAGTCAAGAGGTCCTCACGCTGGTCACGAACTCCTTGAAGAAGTGCGTGTGCATATCCCTCGATCACTCAAACGCGCGGAATGACGATGATTCTCTCGGACAGTGACATGAATCACGCTAATATGTATGTAGTCGGTCTCGCGCTTTGCACATTCGCAGATATCGCGTCGGAAGAAATGGCGCGGGACTTGGCGAACGAAATAGAAAAGTTACTAGGCTCGAGTAATACTTACATTCGGAAGAAGGTTTGTCCCCGTTCTCGCTAGTCGCGTGTACCAATATTCTTAACGTTGCACAGGCCGCTCTATGTGCCCTTCGAGTAGTCAAGAAAGTCCCTGATCTCGCTGATCACTTTGTCGCAAAAGCAAAGAATCTGTTAGCTGATAGGAACCATGGCGTACTCCTTACCGCAATAACGCTAGTTACAGAGATGGTTCAGACAGATCCAGCATGTCTAAACGAATTCCGCAACGTACGAGAACATCCATGGTAATCTTACATATGGCTAACTTGTCCTATTCAGGCCGTACCACTACTTGTCAGACATTTGAAATCCTTGGTGACTACTGGGTACAGTCCCGAGCACGACGTATCTGGCATCACCGATCCTTTCTTGCAAGTCAAGATCTTGCGGCTCCTACGCCTCCTTGGTAAAGGGGACGCACAAGCGAGTGAAACGATGAACGATATATTGGCACAGGTATGCGCGTCACGGCCATATTTCACTGCTCGGGGTCTGATCATTTTCGTTGTGCAGGTCGCAACAAATACGGACTCCACAAAGAACGTCGGAAACTCCATTCTGTATGAGACAGTCATGACTGTCCTAGAGATTGAGGCGGATAGCGGCCTGCGAGTCATGGCAATCAACATTCTCGGTAAATTCCTCGGAAATAGGGACAATAACATCCGGTAAACTTCTTTGACCTCCCTTTCTTTCGAACAAGTCATTGAACAGTATATGCCAGTTACGTCGCTCTCAACACACTAAACAAAGTTGTATCGATTGATACAAATGCAGTACAACGGCACCGTAACATCATTCTCGACTGTCTCCGAGACGCAGATATCTCCATCCGTCGACGTGCTCTTGAATTATCATATGCTCTCATAAACGAGAACAATGTGCGGATACTCATCAGGGAGTTATTGGCATTCTTGGAAGTTGCAGATGATGAGTTCAAGTTGGGCATGACTACTCAGATTTGTTTGGCGGCAGAGAGGTTTGCCCCGAATAAGAGGTGGCATATTGATTCGGTCTTGAGGGTGCTCAAATTGGTAGGTATACGATCTATCCTGGGCGGACCTGGACATTGATCAAGTTCTGTCAATCTAGGCTGGTAACTTCGTCAGGGAAGAAATTCTCTCTGCGTTCATTCGCCTTGTAGCGCATACACCCGAGTTGCAAGGGTACACTGCATCAAAACTGTACACCGCTCTTCGTGCAGATCTCTCGCAGGAGTCCCTCACACTTGCTGCGACATGGGTCATTGGCGAGTACAGCGAGATCTTGCTGGAAGGAGGTCTCGTCGACGAAGACCAACCTAAGCCTGTGAGTCCTTCACAAGAATGCCTACACCAACACTCACATAGGCTGCTCGTGTACAGATCACTGACGCAGACCTAGTCGATCTCCTGCTCTCTGTCCTCGACTCACCCTACGCCAACTACCTCACCCGCCAATTCGTCCTTACAGCCATCACCAAGATCTCTTCTCGTCCCACCACCTCTCCAGCTCAACAAGAACGGATACAAACTCTGTTGGCGTCGTATACCACTAGCCCAGAATTGGAAATCCAGCAGCGAGCGGTGGAATTTGCTAGTTTGTTCACGTTGGGACCCGATTTGAGGTCGGGCGTGTTGGAGAGGATGCCACCGCCGGAGTTGAAGGCGACTGTTATGGGTGTTGGTACGTATTCCGCCATGTATATGCGTTCTGTGAGCATCGCATGCTGATGTTTTGCTACAGTCAGCGAGAACAAACCCGTTGGTTCCGTACAACCTAGCAAAGACGTGAGTTCAGTGCAAGTTGTAGGCGTATCACGTGACTGACGCGTTTACTTCAGGGCGACCTCCTCGGAGACGACATCTCATCTACCCCATCGGCCGCCGCGCCAAATGGCAGCGCAGCAGCACTCGCCCAAAGTAACCAAGCTCTTCTCGCTGAAATCTTCGGTTCATCCGATACCTCCACCTCTACCTCAACATCCTCTCCAGCCCAACCAGCACGCACAACAGCTCAAGACATCCTCGGTCTCTTCGACTCTACACCTGCTGCGCCTTCTCCCCAACCTGCAGCTGCAGCGCCGGTGGTACCTGTACAACCGCAACAACCGGCTCTACCACGATTGGTGGCATACCCTGCGTATGATAAGAATGGGTTGAGGATCTCGTTGACGCCTCAGCCGAGACAGCCTGGTGTGGTGGATATTCAGGTCCGGTTCCACGCGAGTGGGAATATCCCGGCTGCGGATATCAATTTCCAAGCAGCGGTACCTAAGGTACGTCACCCGTTCTCCATCATCCTTGTTCTCCTTCTTTCGGTTGTTGATATGGATTCGTTTGTTTCAGTCTCAACAACTGCAGATATGGCCAATCTCGAACTCGAGTGTACAGCCTGGCGTAGTGGAGACACTCAATATGCGTGTCACCGCTCCCGTCGGCGTAAGTACCGCCCTATCCTTTGCTATGCAACATACTTACTTTGGATCATACAGGCCAATGTCCGACTACGACTTCGAATAGCATTCACCATTAACGGCCAGCCCATCCAGGACCAAGTAGACTTCGCCGGGTTCCCACCTGGGCTCACCAACGGCCCAGCTTCGTAAAGAACAACCAAAAGCACGTATTTACGGGTGCTTCTACTCATCCTTCTCTTCTTACTCGGATTATTCCTCCTTTTATAGTTGATAGCTATACGTGTACCGGTTTCTGTTGTCTTGTTCTTTTCCCTTTGTTTTTGATGATTTTTATTATATATACCTCACTGGGACAGTGCAAGACACAATCGCAGTAATCGGAAATAGAGACAAACCAGGTGCCATTGAGAGGGGGACCTGCATCGGCAGTGCTAGGTTTCAGTTGCGATTAGAGGTTGACAAAAAACTACATATAGTACACGGGTCACAAATGACATGGCAATGAAGTCACGAGGAAAAAAGCAGAGAAAGAATAAATCAGGGAAATTAGCGTTACAGAAAGGCTGAACTATATGAACACCTGGAGAGGATGACGGTCATATACATTCTGTCCTTCACTAAGTTCTCCGAGGTCGGGGTAGAAAGGAACAAGGGAGTCCGCCGCGCCCAAGTAGAGGGAATTGTAGATACGCCAGTAGACCTACAGAAAGAAATTGATCAGCAAATGACAGAACGAAATGAGACTAGATATGATACTCACCTCTCTAACCTTCCTAGCGGGGTGGAACAGCCCTTGTAGAGTGTAGCTGAGCAAAACACCAGGTCCAAGCGTAACCCTCATCGCCTCTATGGCATCCATAACCGCACCAATCACGTGAGGAGACGTCTCGAAGCAATTCGGCCACACGAGATTCATCAAGTGCAGCATCGTATCTTCACATCCTAGACCAGCAACACCAAGTGCAAGGTGCTTCACGATCACACTGGCCGTCTGACGATGAACGAGATCACGGTCAGTCAAGGCATCCTCCAACATCGTCACCACCGAATCGACGTAGTACGCCGACTGCGGGCCGACGTACTCGAATACGAATGTAAGCGCCTTAAGACATCCAGTTCGAACGTTCAACTCGGCCGTACGGTATTCGTTCAGGATGGCGGGGATACACGTGAAAGGACCGCAAGTCTCGGCTACGATGGCGATAGCGACTGTACTACACACACGGGACTGACGTTCTTGTACACGCAGGTTGGTAAGGAGGACTTGCAGCACATCTTGGGGACCAAGCGATTTGGCGATGTAGCCGAAGGAGTTGACCGCTGCTCGACGGATACCTTTCTTGTGTGCTTTGAGCAGATCAAGGAGTTCGAAGCAGATTCGCATCCATTCTCTCGCTGGGACGAACTCGGCACCACGATCGGCTAAAAAGGAGAAAGAGGTTAGCAATGAAATTGGTATAATCGAGTCTAGAGGGAACTCACCAATACGGCCAATCAAGTTAATTGTGGCCTCTTGCACCTTCTCGTGTCGATTACGGAGAATAGGCGTCATACGAGGAACTATCAAAAAGGCAAAAAATCAGCATACAATCGAACATACAAATGACACAAAGAAGGGACGTACGCAAATCCTTGACAGGCGGGTTCATTTGGGTCATACCAACAACATTGGCGATAGCACCCAAAGCGGCGATGATACTTCCCAACGTATCGGGGTACTCTTCACCGAGCTGTTCGAACAGGACCAGGCCAAGCTTGCTCAGTAACTGATCTTCACCACACTGCTTGATAACGACAGCGAGACGAGTCGTAAGATCAGCAGCCTGTTGACGAACTTTGGCACTCTTGTTGTTCAATCGCCAGAGAATCGTCGAGACAATTTGGGTGAGGTACGGCTTGACGCGAATACCCAAAGCGTTGACAACCGTTCCGAAGCCGTCAAGCATGACTTGATCCTCAGTCGTTTGCTCCTGGAAGGCATAGATGATGCCATCCACGAGCCTGACCTCCAGCCTCTCGTCGATATCCGACGCACCCAAGGAAGCAACAACCTTCGTAATGGTCTCCATAACCATCTTCCTGTACGGTTCGGCCTCGTCCTTCAAGTCGTTCACAATCCTTCCGACAATCTCAGCGACGCCAGCCTTCTGAGCTAACTCGACAGTGGTCTCAACTACTTGTCGATAATTCCTTCTATCAAGAGCCATACGACGGACCCAGAACGACTTGAAGAAGTCGGGGAGGATATCTTGCTTGATGTACTGAGGCGTGACACCCTCTGTGGCAGCACATTGCTGGACAACCTTCAGCACGATCTTCTTCATCTCCTCGTCGGAAGTTTGGAATTCACGGATAAGGATGATAGTGACTTCCTTGATATAGTACGAGACGTATTCAGGGTCCATGAGCGGCAGAATGAAACCAATGGCTTTCAAGAAGGCAGCCAAACTCTTGCCACGGTGGAGACGAATACCAACCCAAAGAGGCTTGAGCACGTTATCGAAGGATTCAATACCGTACGGTGCAGAAGCCTCAGCAAGAGCAGCCAACGCCAACGCAGTCATCGTCCTGACTTTCTGCTGCTCATCCTGCAGACCATGAGCGATACAGTCTACGAGGTTGCGTAAGTGAGGGAGGACGGCGCAGCCCATCATGATGGCGATTTGCTGCACGATACGGATACCGGTGTGACGCGCCTGCCATGACTTTTTACTGCGACAGACGGCCTTGAGGAAGGGTAGGAGCGAGGGTATACCGAGCGCGGAGGCAACGACGGAGAACGCGCGGGCGGTGGTGTTACGCACGTACTCGTCGGCGTGATCAATATCGGGACGCATGGTGGAGATCATGTGCGCGAGACCTGCAGCCTTTGAGAGATTCGATATAATCTCACGACCTTCGACACGGGCGTAGTAATCCTCGTCAATGAGCAATGGTTCAATGACAACAAGGATCTTGTGGACATATGGTCGGACGAGGTCATCGAGCTTGTACAACACACGGTCAATGACCTTGACGAGAAGGTGGCGCTCTTGGTCTTCCAGAGTACGTTCCATAAGCAGGGGGAGAATCTTGTCGAAGAGAGGTCCGGCACCGAATTCACGAGCTTTGTCGGTAATCTGTCGAAGAGCAGTTTTGCGAACGGGAGGCGTACCGTTCTTGATTTTGAGCAACAGACGCATGATCTTGCGCTCCTTCATTTCATCCACCGACAACTCAGTCTCATCCTCCTCCTTGAGGATTTTGGCAAAGTATTGAGCATCTTCCGCCTTGAAGAAGGCGAGACTGCCAACACCAGGAATCTCAGTGGGAAGTTCGGGTGCAAGACCTGCGGCTGCGGCGACCTGAGCTGCATCAGAGCTTTCTTGAATTTGAAAGCCACCAACTTCGGTGATGGGTGTGGCAGTCAATTTAGGTGGCCTGACGAGCGGCGCGTAGCCAGGTGGAGGGGTGACAATCGCATAACCCTGCGAGGGAAGAATAGCATCAAGCTCTTCGTCGGTGAGGTATCGGTTGTGTTTGTCCTCGTGCGCAAGTCCGGGTGCGTTCATGATGATAGGGACCATCGGAGTGTCATTTCCAGTATTGACGGGTGTCTGATCCCACCGGGAGCGTTTTGGAGTTTCGCCCACGTCGGCAGGGGTAGCATCCCACCGGGACCTACGCTTCTTAGGGGCCGCACCCTCCAAAGCCTCTTTCGACCACTCACCACCTTTCTCCTCCGTCTTGACCTCGTCTTTCTGCTCGGTGTCGGGGACGTCCCATCTACGCTTGCGCTTTGAGCCAGTTTGTGCAGCAAGCTCTTCTTGGGCCTCCCTCAGTTCCTCGCGAGGGGGAGTCTTGTCCAGATCCATCTTCTCCTGCCCTTCCTCCCTGGCTTTCCTTTCTTTCTCCTCAATCGCCCTGCGTACTCTTTCTTCCTCCTTCTCCAGCATTTGCAACCTCATAGCATCTTTGTAACCTCCTTCCACCTCCTGGCCCTCTTCCGCAGCCTTGAAGGCATCCCCACTGTCGTGTGCCTGTCGATTGAACCTCCGGTTGTGATAGTCGGATTGACGGGCTGCAATTTGGCGTTTGGACGCTGTCTCGGCGAACGGGTCGATGTTCTCTTCCTCCGCCATTTCCTCGAACTCCCGGAGGACATCCTTGGGCGCAGTGAAGGAATCTACGAGACGTGGTGTGTCTTCCGACATGATTGTTGTGGAAAGAGTGACTGGAGATGGGAGTTACAAGGCAAGTTTGTTGTGCTCCAGTACAGTCACCTACCAGACGCTGAGTAATGGACTGTGGCGTAGAGTCATGCCGAGGGCCCGGCTGTCGGAGTTTTTATTTTCTTGATGCAGGCACATGCAGCCGCAGCGGAGATTTTTTCTGGAGAAGTCACATTTCGAGCTCCGATTCATAAGACTCCGTCGGCAACCTTTACCTGCTCACCCACCACCTTCTATTACTGCTTTAATGATTCAGTCTCTCTGACCAGAGCTGCTCATTTTCATACAGTAAGGGTGTTGCATTGCTTAAACTACTTCGAACATAGGATCCCAGGAGTCTAGCAGAGATTACAGCGCTCAATCAATAGCGTCCGTCGGCCTTATTTGTGCTGTGCGATATTTGTGCTCGAGTCGCCGCTCCATCTTTACAAACTGTTAGTCTCCTCCGCAGACCTTACACTCACACAAGTTCGTGTAAGACAAACTGTACCGCAATACCTGAAACTCCTCGCCCAATATTGATGCTATCTCGCGTTGGAACTAGCTTGTGCGTCGAGGGTAGCTCTTTCTCTTCTGAGCTCTTGGATTACAGCCTGCAGATTTCACTGCGTCACACGAGAGGTTCAAGAGAGGGTCGAACTGGAACAGGACGTACTGCTAGAGCCTCAGGATTTACGCCGCTCTCAATCATACTGATACAAGTCGCCAACGTCTCTTTATCTAGCCCCGTGTTGAGCAATTGCGATATGTCATTCAAAACTGAGCACACTAGGTCAACATGCCAGTCGGCCTCAGCTGAATAAGCCATTGACTCACTGTCCAATGTCTGCTGTGCTGAAGATACGCGGTCAGCTTCTCGTGTCGACATTTTGCGGCCTTCCTGGGCTGCAATACGCGTTTCTTCACGCGTTGCGTCGCGTTCGAGTAGGGATCTCGTTACAAAAGCGTAACGACGATGACAAGCTCCTCCTCGGTCTTAGTCATGCTGTTCCAAATCAGGTAACCAAGCTTGTATACGCCTTTTATCAAGGTCATACATACGCAGCTATATAAGACCCACCTATTGGCCGTGATGCTTCACTCACCAACCCACAGCTCTCTCGAGGAAGCGATCTACAATGTCGTACAAGTCTCCCCTCGAAGGCTACGAGAATGCCGAACCCCTCCCTAATGAATTCAATGCGGATGGGAAGTCGTTGTACAATCCTCCTGGCCCAAAGTCTGCTGCATATGATGTGTTCCCTGAGCCCATTGATTCTTCAAATAATGGGTTTGATTTCCACAGTAAGTGTCTCCGGTGGCTTGCAGTATAACTGTGATTATCCATATGCTCTTGCATAGTCTACTATATGCAATCCGTTCCGTCCCAAGCTGAATACGCTCGCCAACTCCATGAACGAGTAAGACGCGAATTCCCTGAGGTATGTCAAGTCCTAATGGTACGACACGGCCTAGCTGAATTGGACTCTGATTAGCTCCGAATTTACAAACTCTGGGACAAACCCATCGGGCCACACCCGGTAGCCATGTTTGAGGTGAACACATTCACTCCTCACCAGACCGGTGCATTCTTCTCTTGGCTCGTAGTCAACCGTGGACCATGCTCGTAAGTCCCCAAGTGACTACCTTCAGTTCCCATTACTTACTATGTACCATCTACAGCGTCCTCGTCCACCCGAACACTAACGACGCATACCGAGATCACACGGAGCTCGCCACATGGATTGGCAAGCCTTGGCCCCTGTATGTGGATATGTTAAAGCCAGAGGCTCGGTTCGGGAAGAAGTGAAAATGAATTGTTGCTGTCCTGCTTTCCCGGAATCCCCTCGACTTCTGAATGACTCCTTTTTGTGCACGATATTGTACTTGTATTGCAATGACTACATAACCTCTCATGATCTTGCATGTGCTCTGGAGTGCGCCAAGTCTGCTCGAAAGAACTGGTAGCCTCTGTACCAGGGATCTCGAATTGCTCGCCATTTTGTGGCCGGATTTCGCGATTGGCGAGCGCCAATGCTTTATTATATATTCCGCTTCGAGGAGAGAGAAAATAGTTTAAAATCAAAAACCTCCGGTCCGCCATATAAATCGCGCACAGTGCAGCAAAGGCTCTCAATTTTGGACTTGTACTCCTTCCTCCTATACTACCACCTCTTTTCCATTTTTTCTACCCATAGAAAAATACATCATGGCCTCTCGCGGTGTCTTGAATAACGCTTTGGATGCGGTTGGCAACACCCCCCTTATCAGACTAGACAGAATCGCGAAAGCAGAGGGTCTGCAATGTAATCTTCGTATGTATCCCTGCTCTCATCTTTTCCGTTCGTTTTGCAAATAGCTAACATGAGCTTACACCAATGCTAGTTGGGAAGGTCGAATATACGTCGGCGGGGGGTTCTGTCAAAGACAGAATTGCCAAACGGATGGTTGAGGCCGCTGAAAAGGAGGGGAAGCTCATCCCAGGCAAGAGCGTCGTGATTGAGCCCACATCCGGCAACACTGGTCAGTAAAGTCTCGAATGCGTGAAGGCTGAGGTCCTCATACTGATCCACTTGTTCAGGTATCGGTCTTGCGATGGCTTGTGCAGTCAAGGTCCAACCTATCTTTCTATTTCATCTGAACATATGCTGAATACTACAGATAAGGGATATTCTGTGATCATCACTATGCCTAACAAAATGTCTCTCGTACGTCATCTCTTTTCCCCCCTTCCCGCCACTACAGACTTCTTACCATTTCCTCTCTGCAACCCATAACAGGAGAAAGAAGCCGCCCTACGAGCCCTCGGCGCAGAAGTCGTCCGAACACCAACGGAGGCAGCTTGGGACTCTCCCGAATCTCATATAGGTAGAGCCCCCCTTTGATTAGTTGGTACCTCTCGTGGCTGAATTCCTTAACGATCCTAGGTGTGGCACAACGCTTGCAGAAGGAAATCCCCGGAGGGATCATCCTTGACCAATACCGCAATGTACGGATATTTTGGTTGACTTATCATTTATTCGGTTTGCTTATAGTGATCAATCGTAGGTAAACAACCCGCTGGCACACGAATACACCACCGGCCCTGAGATCATCGAGGCCGTAACGTCGACGCCGTCGACACTCGCCCAGCCGTCCTCCGGGAAAGTCGATGTCTTCGTCGCTGGCGCAGGAACGGGCGGAACCGTAACTGGCATCTCCCGCGCGATCAAGAAGACCCACAACCCGGATTGCGTTGTCGTCGCCGTCGATCCCGTAAGTCATTTCCCAACACACGTTCGTTCGATATTCACGCTTTTCCTCGATTTCCAGAAAGGTAGCATTCTAGCTTTCCCTGATACTCTCAACGCAGAAGGCAAAGGCGCACAATACATCGTTGAAGGTATCGGATACGACTTCATCCCAGACGTCCTCTCTCGGGACCCGAAAGATGTCAACGCCTGGCTCAAGACCTCTGATGAGGAATCGTTTGAGGCCGTCAGGAAACTGATGCGTCTTGAGGGTTTGCTCGTCGGAGGGAGTAGTGGCAGTGCGTTGAGCGGTGCTTTGAGGTGGCTGAAGAGCGAGGAGGGACGTAAGGTTGCTCAAACTAAGGGTGCTAATGTTGTCGTTTTGCTTCCTGATGGGTAAGCTCGGTCTTCCTTGAATTCACGTTGTGTAATCTGAATCAATCTTCTATCGTCACAGTATCCGGAACTACATGAGCAAGCCTTGGTTCCTCAAGTTGGCCCTCGAAGCCGAGCCTTCCCCCCTCGCCAAGCAGATCTCAAGTATTCTCAAGGAGGATTCCTCGAGTGAAGTCAAGAGAGATGTCGACGGTCTCGCTGATGGTATTGCCAAGCGTACCCAACCTGACGAGGAGAACCGACCAGATAACCTAGACGAAGTCTCTCGTTCTTAAGCAATCACCTATATCACGGACAATAGCTATGTACACGTACAAATATCGTAGAGCCTTACTGGATCCAGATTGTCCTTCGCGTAGACAGAACGCTGCATAATGATTACAGTTTGAACTGGGTACTGACCTCACCGTCTTTTGGAGTCCTTTTCCAACAAACCCTAAGCTGTATTAGGCTTGCCTCTTCGACATCATTCCGTCAACGTTTCGAAGTGACTCGCCAACATCATTTCTATGTCAACAAGGTGACGCGCAATTTTACCTTCTACATCACTCAAACCTAACTCATGTCTTCATAGGTGAGCTATGGTGCTGGTCAATGAATCCAGAAGGCACGCTAACCCTCCTTAGCACAATGCGGAGCCACTTCATAAGATTCAGTCAGTCCCATACAGGATATATCATAGGTACTCACTGCGGACCCGCTGTCAGCGGGGGGTTTAGGTGGACGCATGACATCCTTGACAGACATATAACGAGGACAACAGGTAAATTTTAGGTCCCGAGTTGCGCTTGGTCGCAGTCTCTTCTCTTTCACCAACGTACTCGTATTCGTGAATGAGATGTCGTTCTCTGACTCTGATCCTCAGCTGGCAGAGCTAGTGCAGTACGAGATGTAGGCACCCTTTGCTTACTTTCACACTCGAGCCGCGACTGAGACTCGTTGGGCAGCATCGTCGCCAACTACTCTCATATCGCCGTGACTGGTAAGGATCACCTCAAATTTCACCGCTTGTCGCTCACTTCATCTCTCTTCTTCGCGTATCCAGCTCTATTCTTCTATGAATACTTGATCACGTTCACTCGAGAAGTGAATCAGATATGGTACCCCTGCCATCGGCGCAAGGTGACGGGGAGCACCGTATTATTTTTCGTCAATCGGTACAGCGCATTCATGCAGCGAGTGCTCGGCATACTCGTCATCCTTCCCTGGCCTGGACTAAACTCTAATGTGAGTCTTAAGGCGCGTTCTATGTCCATGATCATGTTCCGCTTAACTACCATTTGACAGAGGTCTGTCTTACTATTCGTTTCAATTCCGTGGAGTGTTTCGGAGGTTTGACGGTTATATTCTCAAGCTGCAAGATTATTGAATGGACGAGCAATACGTTGTTGGAGATCTCGTACATCATCATCGCAGGTCAGACATTGTGGGTCTTTCTGTCGTCGCCGGCTGACGCTCCCGTCCCCGCAGTTTTCTTCGCTCTGCGAGTGTACGCGATTACAATGGCGGACTGGAGACCCGCTGTCATTGTTTTGATACTAGGCCTCGTGCTTCCGAGCGCAGTCATGGTAAGCATGAATTGTGCACCGCCGTACGTCCACTCACAGTGATCAACCACGGCGTAATTCATAGTACCAGCAAAGCGTCACCACTTACTTTGTCTTGCCCCCGGGCTCTCTGCTAAAGGGATGTCAGTCGCAAAGTTCAAACTCAGTCTATACATACCTCCTGTACGTACTCATCATGCTCACCGTATTCTCCATCTCACTGCGGTAATGTAGCTGTACGCTCTACCTTTCATCAGCCTGCTCCCGCTGACTCCAAGTCAATAGTGGGGATCATCTCGCGCAGTATCCTCATTTTAGCAGATTTGTTCGTGATTGTGATCACCCTATTCAAGACATTCAATGTGAAGATGCATGCCTCCCGTGCTGGAGTGAGCGCTCCATTGATTTCCCTTCTGGTCAGAGATGGTGAATACCAACAAGCCTCTGTGACTGTTATTTTTAAGATAGTGATTCTCCATGTTTCTAGGATCGTTATACTTTCTGTAAGGCCCGGAGCAAGCGATGTACCCGTGTACCAACTCTCATGAAATTCTCAGGGCTATAATGTTCATGAATCTGCTTGATATCGTCCTGCTGCGGACCATCGTAAGTCATGTCCTACACTCTATCTAGACCACATATTGACGAGGGCAATATACCAGGGATATGGAGCTATCGCGGACATGATTACTACGTACGTGCCTCGCAGTCTTTTCGGCAAAGGCAAAACTTGACACATGATTCAGAATATCCTCCATCCTCATCTCCCGCTTCATCCTCAATCTGCGAGAGATAGACCTACATGACGGGTTCAACGCCAACTCAATCAATCGCTCTAGCGGTGCCTATGCCAATGACGACCTGCGTGCTGCCGAATTTTCGTCTATCCACTTTGCATATTCCAACCAGTTGGTGGGAAATATGGGGGCATCCTTGAATGCCGGAGAAGACGAAAGTCAAGACGAGGAGCCGAAGGCCGACGAAGATGTCCGAGGCAGTGAATCTTACCGAGAGTATTCGACGAACTCTCAGGTTACTGCGGAGAGGCCGCCTTCGGCCCCTCCTAGGAGAGCAGGCGAGTATGTGGTGGGGCTTGAATCCGTGCTTGAAGTTGATGAGACAGAGGCAAGTGAGATACCGGTGTAGCTTGAGAGGGATACCTTGTCACTGATGTCAACCGTCCGATGTTTACCGACCGTCGAGCTACCAAGTTGAAGATCGAAATCCATGTTTGTTCTAGTATCGATACACTCTCCATAGTAATACCGCGTCAGTGGACTAATATGTACAGTATAATACAGAACGATAGCAAGTGTCATACCAATGTAGAGCCTACACAAAGTCCGTGTCGCGTCGTAATAAAATGAGTTTCAGCAAAAGAGCTGGCAATGAAGTAAATGAAAGGCCACGACGTGACGGAGCTCTAAATGAGTGCTGGTGGGACCAATGCCCCCCTTTCTTCCGCAGCTCATGTATCACCACCTGAGTCGTTGTCTCGTACTGCGCGTACGTCGACGTCAATCAGCGGTTTCACATCATCAGGACAGGGAACCTCAATCAAACCCAACGTGTAGTCGAGCGGAGGATGGGAATAGTCGTCAGAGTCGTTATTGTCAGAAGGGTGTCTCAGGGATGGCGGGAGAGGCATTGCTATAGTGACGGCCAATTGTAATTTTCCTTCTATTGGTGTGTCATCCTTTGCTTCAGGGTTAGACGAGGGACCCGAAGTTGGTGGAACCCGGGAGGCGGTAAATAAACCTCCCCAGGCTTGGTCGTGCAGTAGTCTTTGCAAGATATTCTGGGATTCACGCGACGCGACTGTATCGTCTGTCGCTGCACCCTCTTTCTGATCTGCAATGAATTTCATCGACAAAGGCTTCATAATTTTTGAGTTTAATGGTACGAACAAAATGATGGAAGCTATTGAACTCACAAGAACGTCGATCAACGATCGCATCGGTCGCTTGCGACTGTCACTTTCCACATCCTTATCGTTCACACTCTCGTCTACATCCAAATAGACATCCCAAAGCTTGGGCTTCTTCCCAAACTTCTTCTTGCTCCTCCTCGTGACCTGACTTGGTAAGATCAGACCACCTCCTCTCCCTGCGGCACCGGTTCGCTGGGGATATAACCGTCTCAATACGATAAGTGCGAATAATGAGCCGATGAGGAGGCCGGCAGCAAGGAAGACGAGGATAAGAGGTGGGCCTCCAGAAGAGGTGAATATGTTTCCGCCATTTCCGCCACCTCCTCCGCCGCTGTTGGTATCGTTGTTAGGTCCCCCCGTGCTACCTTCGCCCAAAATGGGGGTCTGTGAAGGCCCGGAGCTCGATCCTGTTACACTAATAGAGGACGACATGATCGGCCGGGGGTGAGGCTAAGAGAGAAAGGGAGGATGTGTTAGTTTGATGTGCTGCTGGACCCACCCACAAATCCTTATTCATATAAGAAGACGCTGTCAGGAGCCCGGTATAGCCTTCGAGCACACCAATTGTCACTGGCTAATTGTAGAGAGAGTATCTAAGCAGCCTGTGAGCGTTTCCGGCACTCCCGAGTATGTGTGTAAGGTGGGTTACATAGAATTGTCCGAAAGACACCGACGGGCTCGTGCGACTATTTGCAATCGTCTGACACTATCCTGTGTTTCCAGAATCCATACACAAATGAATGCTCCTCCTCTGGATCCTGCTGTGAAGTAGGTTCATGGCCAGAGTCCATGAAGACCGGGTAGTGGTCGAGAAAAAAAAAGACAAACCGTCGGATGCAAAAAGTCGTCACCTGTGCGATTCGAACACACGCGGGCAAAGCCCAACCGCTGGCAGCTATTATTAGCAGGCGATCCCGTTAACCACTCCGGCAAAGTGACGCTAGACAGAGGAAACCAATATATGCATATAGAGCATTTCCCAACGAAACCGAAATGCTGCGAAATGCAACTCGACGGTCATTCGGAGGTTGGCAAGCTGAGAATTTAACTTCTGAGTAGACAATGAATCAACACGATTCTTGTATGATACAACCTCGTTCGATATCCGCTTGACCCTAGTACGAAACGAACGGTCAGGGTATTATGGTCCCTGAATCCATTCACTAAACTTCTTCCAAAGTGTCTCTCTCCATGACATGAATTCATACAAATATCTCTTCTTGCAAACGCCACACATTGACTTCATCCCTTTGGTCTGCATGAGTATATCCAGTTTGGCTAGGGGATCAATAGCACCATGTTTATGTGCTCGTATAGACAGGTCCATGTCATGCTTTGCAACCTTACATTCCTTGCTGTGGCAGGATGGGACTCGAAGAGGAGTCGCAATGTACTCCCATTCCTTCCTGAGCTTCTTCTGCACTGCAAGAAGCCTCTGTATCTCCTCCTTGGTGAGGTCTTCCGCGAGGTACCAATCTTCACCGCGCAGGAAACCGTAAGCAGATTTGGTCAGTACTTCTAAGAGACCTTGCTCTTTGGCGTACTTCATGATCGCAAGTGCATCCTCGGGAGACATCATTGATGAGTCGGGAGGTTGTGTTACCCGATCGCGGGACCATAACTTGTCCAGCTCTCGGACGGCGAAGGCTTCATATTCAGAGAACTCGAGTCTTTTCGATGACCGGAAGATGGCTAAGAGAGACTGTGACATCGGAGTATAATTGCTGTACAGATTTGTGTAAGAATATATTCCCAATCCAGCCTGATCAAAACACCGGGTACTTACATTCTGTCATAGACAAGGCGGAGCAATTCTGCAAACTCTTCCGCAGAGACTTGATCCAGCTTGTATGCAGGACATCCAGAGATCATATTCACTTTCACGTCCGTTGTAGATATAGATATCTTGTCGTTAGGGTCGAAGTCTCCATTGCCCTCAATATTCTCCAAACTGATGCCTGCTGGTTTCGCTAGGTCTTGAAACTTAATGGTGAAGTATGGGGACTTTTGCGCCAGAGGGTACCAGTATACCTTGAATAGGACATTGTCAACCTCTAGTACGACGTTGCTGTCGGGGAAGAAGAATTTCGAATGATGGGTCTTCTGGTTGTCAGAAGTGGACAGGAATGCAGGGACAGGCTCTCTGTCTAGAGTGGGATTGTCGAGACGAGGACGTTTGGCAGCAGACCCTGAAGAGCTCGACGGCCCAGCCTGGCGGCTTGGACTCGGACATTGAGCATCCTTGGCATGAGTCGAGCGAGTTTCTGTTGGCAGTGGTTGTATAAGAATCTCGTCATCGCTACCAGAGGGCGAGTAGGCGTCGGATTCGATGGAACCTGCGCGTCGTTTGCCTCTTGTGCTCAGGACAACCTCGGGCTGAGAACGCGTGGATGGCGAATTGGTTGCGGCGGGTGTAACACCGGACTTGAAGAAAATTTCGATGATTGACATCTAGAATGGAGCGATCTGAAAGCTCACCATGCGAGATGTAGACTCTGCAGGATTTGCTGTGAATTTTGTACCAGGGGCCATACCACCTGGTGGTCCATGCGCATAATCGTATGATGTCTCAAGGTCATAGTAAATTGACATCTCGCTAGTCACACTAGCGGAGAGTTTCTTCGAGTTCATCCAATGTTTTACAATGCGGACATCTTCTTCTCGCATGCGTCGTAGTTTGACGGACGTCCCCAGATCACTTCTTTCTCTTACACATTTTCTCCAGAGCGCTCTCGTCTTCATTCCAATGCTACCACCAGGAGCATTTTTCAGCTCTTTTTCCAGAAGGTTTGTTATCCCATCGGCGGGATTTGCAGCATTCCACTGTGTGGGTTTTTGTTGGAGAAGGTTTGGTCGAGTTCTTGCGAGGAAATCATATCGAAGTCGCGCATGACTCTCCTCATGCTCAACGTAGGAGGGCATCCTAACTTCACTGGGGAATGTCACCTTCTGTGAGTTACTCAACACTCTAATGTGTGCATACGGTGAAGCTTCAGGATCGAAGAACACTCACATCCACGAGATTGATAGGCTGACTCCTGGCAATAGAGAGAGTCGAGTCGCCGACTAGGTTTGCAGCTTCAGTGGTAGTATATGTGGTAGCTGATTCGCATCTAACTCACATGTTGGAAGATCCCCTTGCTTTAGGAACGTGCGGCGAACGTGCTATGTTGCACCCTCAGAGTCAAAAGCCTGAAGCACTCAGGGTATGTAGGGCGTCAGAACCACAGTAGTAAGTTCACGCTGGCAAACGTACTTAAACAATCGTGGGAATTAAGCCACGTGTTTCCGTTTTCTATTGTACTCCTTTAAAAGCCTCTAAGCAACTACTTTAATCTCGCATTCTTGACTGTTCTTGCCGGGCTGTCCACCGTGTCGTCAAAACACATTACCTACTTACGATGAGTGCCTGCCGTTGTTCCAAATTTGTGCACATCTGGTAGTCATCACGCTTCATCGTGTTGTTGATTCGTTGCCGCCGGTAACCATGGATGGAGTTCCGCCCATTGTTCCTCGTACACAATGAGGGAAATACCGGCTCATTGTGTATCCCATATCGTTGTTACTTTGTTGAAAGGCCGTGTTAAAGTAGCCTCTGGAAGGTATAAATATGGCGTTCATGAGACTGCGGCATCCCAGGTTCAGCCCCAAGACCCCAAAGAGCTCTTAGTACCTATTCGTCTGAGACGAGGGGAACATCTTACGCCTCACTCTAACACATTTACGACTATCTAATACTCGTCGCTCTTTTACTCGTCTTGTCTTGCAAGTCGAGTCTATACTCTGCATCCTACCCAATACTGAACTTTCTGCAATGGCATCCCAATTTGTCACCATCGCCCTCCGCGACGAGAAGCCTCGGTATGTTCACACTATGACTGACTTGGGATTGTTCCTGTTCGAGTGAATTTGAATCTCATAGTAATCTGTAGGCTCTCTCCCTCGAAATACCTCCAGCGTCGGCTGATCCGCGCATGGAAATCCATGACGCGCAAAAATCAATGCGCATCCATCCTGGCGGAAGACTTCGTGATCCTGACCAACCGCAGACGAAGCATCTTCCTCTCGTAACACCACTCGAGCACGCTACCATGCCCCTTCATCTACACTCCGTCACATTTCTTCATGGACTTTGTATCTTGCTTCTTTCTTCTGGCTTGTAGCGATACAATGGGACTCTGACAGCGGACACTTCATATAGTACTTTCTCCAGCAGTAATGATACAGGTGTAGCGACAACTATATATCATAATGTAACACAACATACTATTCGTGCAGCCCGCTGCTCCATGTTGCATAGAAGTCTCGCCGTAGCTATGGCGTCGCTTCCACGTTGTTGAACTACAATAGGAGACAAGACAAAACATCAGAAGGCGCAGCATACGTCAACAAGGAAATTGAAACGCGGGTGCGTGTCCTACTCACCAACCCAACAACAGCCTGCTTGAACTGCATAAGGTATCCCCGTAAGGAAGTAGCTTCTTTCTGAAACTCGTCTCGTTGGGCTACCACGATCGTGTTTTCTTGCCTGAGTTCGACGGCCAGTTGTTGCAGCTTATCTCGGTCGACTTCTACTGAAGATAGCTCACGCTGCAACTACATCGAAAGTCAGTCACAAACTTTCCAGTACATATCCCGACAACATTTGGCGTACATCCTCCAGCTCACTTGACAACGCTTGTTTCATGAGACGCTCGTTCTGTAAGCTTTGCTCCGTCTCCTTCAACTGCGGTAACATGGTTAGTGTCCCTCACGGACCTAACAATAGCGAAATGGACAGACGAAGCATACCTTGCCATCCTGTACACGTTGACGGTCTCGTAAGCGAGACAGTTCATCCGAGTCTCGTTCCGCGAGTTGAAGCCTCAACCGCATACTCTCCAACTCTTCACGGACCTTGGCGAGATGAGCTTTGCAGAGGTCAAATTCGCCTTTCATGAGGCTCATGCTTGTCTTTTGCTTGATGAGCTCTGATTGCAGCTCGGCGATCTCGTGGACCTTGGAATCGATGATTCCGTGCAACTCATCAATCCTTCGCTGTTGACACGTATCACTCCACAAACTCTTGTCGGATTATCGTAATGAATTCATACCCTGCTTGCGTCTTGCAGACCATCGATATTGGCGATACTGGCTTGAAGGGACCGAATAGGTCTTTCGGCATCCTCCATCTATAAGTTGAATCTAAACAATTGAATGACAGGCTCAAAGAAAATGAGAGAAGATAAACCTCAAAGTCCCCCTGTTGCCCTTGCTCGGGTACTGATATGTTGATATCCTCCTGTCGAGGCATAGGAGGAGGTGAGTTGAGTTCAGTGTTGGCCCGACTGTGACTAGGGCCAGCTACAGCATTGATCGACTGATGTATAGTCACTGATGCAGGTCTAGTGATGAAACTTCTGTTCGAGAGTGGAGAAGGTGTCGTCGGCCGGGGTTGTAAGGCCCGCGACGGTCGTCGAGGCGCAGTATCAGGCGACGGATATGCACCGGCGGCGGCCTCGAGGTCCCTTTGAGAGGGCTGGCGCATCGGCGTGGCATTGGGGGGAACCGGTCGTCTGAGGGCACATAGGTGAGCAGTTTGATGGTCTTATGGATGGTTTAGCAACTCACGGAACGGGCGCGTGAAGCAGGCGACGATCCTCTCGCGTGTCCATCTCATCGTCCTCCGTCGCCTCACCGTCTTCGGTCACAGTGGACAGTGAAGAGTACCTTGACAACGGAGTCGGAGTAGAGGTTCGTGACTGAATACCCTCCAGTTGACCGCATTTCCGTCTAAGTTCGCCATTTTCTTTCTTTAATTCGCGGCACTCTTTATTCAGCTGTTTGCGCATCGGTATGTGAATGAGCATAGATATAGTCAGACAATGTTTACCTCAGCCCAATTCTTGCGCAGATGATTCATATGTTTTCCGACGTATTGACACAGGGAATAAATCCTAAGCTCTGAAGGTGTATCAACGAACTTTCTGCGGCCCGCACGCAATCTGACCAAAGTACTCAGTATCAATGTTATTATCCATAGAAACGAAGAAGAAATGTACAAATTTCGACCTTTGGGGGTGAAAATCACGTGTCCTGATGAATGGGCCCTGAGAATGTCTGCGTTTATCTGCAAAACGGCCGTGACTTGTTCAGCTACACGAAGTCGGAATGAAACACTGAGCCTTACTAATTGCTCAATAGCCGCATCATATCTACCTTCGGTTCTGCTAGTCACTGTGAGGTCCACGAGAGGCGCTAACGACTTCGCTGTAACATTGTGAGTTATTGTGAGAGAAAGATTCAGAAGCGAGCTACCTCTTTCCGTAATCTCGTTTATTGGGATTGGATTTGGGCCATAGTTAGTCGATCTCGCCAGTGGCCACGCTCCGGCCACACACACAACTGAGAAGAGATTGACGCCGCTCAGGGGCTTGTCAATTTGAGAGACATATCGATCATACGTACAGTCCTTTATCCTTGGTTTCCGTTGCGGAGTGGAGGGTCCAGGATGGGACATGCGACCATGATGAGAATGCGATCCTCGCAGGGCAGCTTTCCTTGCGGCCTCTTGCGGAGCTTGCTTACGCACCATAGCGACGATGAAGAGGGACTATTTGTATGAATTTCGCGAAAGGAATGTGAAAGCGCAGAGTGGCTCAGACGCGCTTTGCACCCGGCCAGAGAGTGATACCCACTTCAGTTGATCCTGTAGCATCTTTATAACAGCAGGTAGGCGTAGGTAGCATCCGCGAAACGGAGCAAAGAGCAACGAGCGGACCTTGAGGCTGTCGGAACACGCTCAGGACGTCTGGCGAGTGTGCGGGATGCTCTGAATCTACACTGGCATGAGAGCCAGAAAAGCGTATCGCCGCGAGACACGTGGCGAGATCACAAAGCCTTTATGGTGGGATTAAATACACGAAGTGATTCCGAGTCCTATTGTGCCGATGTAAAGGGTAACGATCATGGGAAAAGATATTGACGATAGATTCGTACGAGTACCGAAGAGCACCTGTTATACTGGGAAGTCAGCGTACCATAAACAATGTGTCCTACAAAACCAACTATTCCTTTCCCTCGAACGACTGCCTTCACGTTATATTGGGCCCGGCTCTTTAGCTCTGTGAGCTGCGAGTTCGGAGGAAACCTAAATCTCAGTTCTAATTATGATGCCCAGGAGCATTGTTTGCATCATCTCACGACACAAGTCATGCAGAAGATGCCCTGGTCATTTTGAGCCTTTACCGCACTAAAAGTGTGTGAGATGCGGGAGCTAGCCTAGGAGGACTTTCTGACGAGGAATCACAAAGGAAGAAGGAACGGTCCAAATTCAATCGCGAAGAAACTATAGACGCCGTTGTCAAGCGCGCCCTCGTGGCAAGGTGCTCGGCTAAGTCGCGTGCGGCGCCTGGCACCATGTTGCTATCACGTGATCGTGTATCATCGATGATCGGCACTCTGGGCTGGGAGTCCCAGTTCTTGCAGTTCAGGAGTCTGCAGCACGTATTGAGTTGGAGGAATGTCCTTCTCACTGAAATATACGTGAGTCTCTCTAGAACAGTGATACCTTCGACAACGAATTAGAGCCTACGAGCACCACTAAAATATGCGTCTCGATATAAGCTTGGCATGGGAATTTCAATGGGATGTGAATAACTCACGAGATTTGTTCGTTGGGTAAATCTTCCTCCTATGCGGCGACCCCACCGAAGTGTCGCGAGGCATCTCTCAATAGTGCTGTGAATATGAGAAGAGTACCGTGAAGCAAGGAAAGTTCAATACGAGTGGATATCGCTTCCAACAATGGCCAATGCAAGATGCAGTGAGTAGGTGAGTATAAGCGTGTATCCGAGATGTATGAAACCTCCGCAAGTCAAAGCCACATATATATAGACCAAACAAAGAATGAAGCCCCTCCTCGATTGAAACAGAGTGGCAAATCCCAACCGAGACGGAGTGGCAAGCATACGTACAAACCTCGAGGCTAATGGAATTCACTCGTTGCCTCTCATCACGCATGGATAATGCGGAACACACTCCACCACTCCAGGGACACAACGCAAAGCGTTTGCACGAGACAAAGTGGCGATGGCATTATGTCGGTAATCATGAAAACGACGAAGCGCTGAAAGGTAGTAATACACAGCATCAAGCTGCCGCGGGATGGATTGATCATGATCAATAAGTAATGCTTCAATATCGAACGAACTCACCATAATGCAACACTACTTCGCTAACTGCGCGTTTTGCGATACTGATTCTTCCGTACGTTGAATGGAGGCGCCTGCGAAGGGAGCAGCTACTACGCGGAAAAAGCGTGGCCGGAATAAAGCGCATGATGCTGCAAAGAGACAGGATGAAGTCGAAGATTGGGTGTATATCCGCGGCGCAGCGCGAGAGGGGTCATTCAGGCGAACTTCCGAAGTGAGTGGCAAAGCGGGATTATCACCTAAGTATTAGCGTAAGGTACAGAAACAAAACGTGTTCTACAAGTGTAACATAGTGCTTGAAAGGTCCGGACATCCATCTGAATATCGAGTTGAGCCACTCCGGAATATTAAACAAGAGGTATCAGACATACCTAATAATTTACACAAACTATGATGCCTGCAATCGCTATCCACTTCACAGGTCGCCACACTATAGAAGGAAATGATCTGCCATATGTCGGAGGACACCCTCGCCCAACCTATGATGCTTGAATTTATTGACATCCCTAGAAATGATAACGGCATGGGCGTTCATGACGTTATCAATGAAGGCTCGCTCCTTCTTCAACTGCGGAAGAGTGTTAAGATTCTTGACCATCTTATGCTGTACATCCAACAAGTATGATCCTTTTGCTGTCGGCTTCTTTTCGTCGTTGATCTGTCCCGCTTCCTTGGAAAGAGACGCTGCGCCAATACCAGAGGTCGCCATATTCACAGCGATAGTGCTAGTAGAGGAGGGAGCTGTGTAAGGCGCAGTCTGCGGCGCGCTATTTCCAGGGTCGTCCATATATTCCGCGACAGCGTCCTCCATCGATTTCTCGAGCTGGCCGACAATATGCACCAATCGTTCCCGGTACGACTCGTCGCTTTCGAGGAGCTTTATGCGAGAACGAGATGACCGAGCATCGAGAGATAGGCGGACTACGACCAGTCCTAGTATCGCAGGGAGTAACACGGGTAACGAAACAATGATGATCTAAAATGAGCAACCGAATTAGTTCGGGTTGAGGCGAGGACAGGGAGACACCTAAACGTACGACGTTGTAAGGGAACTTCAAGTCAAAACGGGGAGGCAAGCGAGGCTTCAGGCCCTTCCAGAACTCCTTCGACGTCACACTTGGTTTGGGAGGTTTGACGGCGGGGTATGCTCCAGGGGTATACGACTTGATGATGGGAGCATACTTTTCGTCGATTTCTCTGCAATGGATCGAATGAGACGAACGTTCGATACGAAAGCGAGATGTACTCCTTACATCTTGATGCCATTCCAAGCATGGTCTTCGAAGGGGTCGTCATCTTCCGCCGCCGCCGTCATGTAAGGAACAGTAACGTCGTTGATCGCGTTGGCGTAGAAGGTAACATGGGGGAACAGTTGGAGGGCTTGATAGAAAATACGCTCTGTAGCATATACGATGTCTTGGTTAGCACGCGGCGTGTTACTGTCCTTGCGATACGCACCAGAATCTGCCATGACTTCCAGCAACGGCCTGCCTCGTGCAGACCACTTGTCTTGCGCATAAAACTGCTCGCCTGTCCGGCTCAGTAACCGTGTGCCGAGGGTAGCGAAGAGCCTCGACCGGAAGGAGGGGTATCGTATGATGCCGATGTGGGGAGTAGCCACAGTCGAAAAATTGACTGGCTTGACTTTGTCGAAGAATTTGCGTTGGTGGAGAATTCTTGGTTGTCATTCAGTACGGATCGACGGTTGAGAAGTATACTGACATACCCAACAACATAGCGGGCGATAAGACCACCCAAGCTATAACCAGTCACCGAGAACTTGGTCACCGTCTCCCCTTCGGCTTCCAGCCTCTTGACTTCTGTGATGATCTTCCAAAATCTTCAGGTTAATCGGCACGATAGCAATAGTATAAGGCCATACCTCGTCGGTAACACGCTCGCCTCCCCAGTCGATTCCGTCATACGTCGAAGACTCCGTATTCGTTTCCGCAACGAGAATGTGAACACGCTCGCCCTCGGGGCCACGCGCAGAGTCCTGCCGACACAGGGTCTCCTCATATATGCGCTTCATTTCAGCCAGATGGCTCGGATTTCCCCACATGCCATGGATGAGAACCAGCAGATGTACTTTATCGCCTTCAGATGACATTTTGGGTATATGTCGATGAAGACAAACGTAGGGGGGACGGGAGGAAAGAAGGATGAGAATGGGGAGGAGTTGTGGGGATCCATGATAACTATTCCCAATGGGCTCCAAAGGCTGCCCCGAACTGCTTTGCAAAGCTTCCCGTGAGCCGAAGCCACACGTAGTCAGGCTCAGGGCGGAAGGCTTAGGACGGTAAACCCTCTCCCACACACCCTTCGGCGCGCGATTGTTTCCGCATGGGGACCGAACAGATCCCGCAGCACGTCTGAGGCTGAGAGGCCTTCAACGATCAATATTGCTCGCACCATCTCATACTCTGGAGGTTATGTACAAGCAAATGTAGCGTGCAGGCATTGTTCAGTCAGAGGAAAAAGCGGAAAGACATACAGTGCAAGGTGGTAGTCATTCAAGGCGCGTAAGCGAGATTCACAAACGTCATACATCTTATCAAATCAAGTGCCGACGATCAATTCAAATTCGGCGGCCGCGCGTTCACTCGAACTGAGAGCGAGAACGTGAGCGGCATAAAGAACAGAGTAACTTGCACGCATACCTGGATAATCATAGACGTGGCCCAAGGAGTCTGCTTCTGCTGCTTCGACAAGTATTCGTACGCACTCGTCTTCATCGTGTCCGATTTGAATCTACGCCAATACCGTTTTTCAGTATGCATATGCCGATTCCCGAGAACATCGGGGTAGGCCACGTACCGCTTCAACTTGCCCGAATCACCTGGAGCGCGCCGAACTTTGCGGAAGCTGAACACACCACGAAGGACGCTGGCCATGATCTTCATGCCAAGGGCGTCGTCAGTATCACAAAATACTGCGGCGCGCAACAGTTAAATTATGAGACATACCTTGGTCGAGAGATCTTGTCCTAGACATCTATAGGTAGGGAGGTGTTAGCTGTGACACCACGGACAGCATCCAAGACATTCACCTCTGGGAGCCGTCGCCAAAGGGGTACTTGTCAATCGAACCCCTGCTCGGGTCGATATCCTTAGGCGAAGGGAAGATCGTTTTCTGAACTCGATGTCAACATGAAACTCATCAGTGAGCGCAGCGGGATGTAACGCACATCCAAGTCGGCGTTCTTGATGTTGACAAATATCTTGGTTCCTGCAGGGATGGTCTGTTTCCCAACAACCTCATCTTTGAGAGCTTCACCTATGGTCGCATCGTCTCAGGGACTCATCACTACTGGAAGGAGAGCGTGTACTCACGGAAGACACCGGTGAATGCGGGATCCAAGCCTGAAAATATCACCATGAACACTTCGCATGGCTGTCCGGAAGGAGAGTAACTTACGAAGCGCCTCCAAGATCAGACCCTGCAATAACGCTTCGTCTTTCGCGCCCAGCCTCGGGTTTTGACAGAGGGCCTGTAGGTCCGCCGGCTTGTTATCATCCAAGTACAGGTTGACAATGTGGACGAGAGCTATCAACAATGTTTCAAGGTAAGTCAATTGCCCTATATGCTACGAACGATGGCGAACCTTGTGACATCTCCACGGTCGCTCCGACCAAGATGGCAAGTATGGAGTTGGCGAGGGTATCCGAATCATACCCCAGGGTTGCGAATCGGGCTGCGAGCTCGTCATGGTCCGACTTTCCTCGGAAGATTTGCGAAAGAGCATTGAGGAAGCCAGAGACGGAGAGCTACGAAAAAAAAATTAGCCTCAATCAGTATTGACTGCGCGCGCGGGAGTTAGGGATTGTCAGGGACGTACCCGGATACCTGTGCCATGGGCGGCCTTGATGTAGCCAAGGAGCTCCTCTATCTGTCCCTTGACCTTTTCCTGAAGGTTGAGCATGTTCGTCTGAGCGACATCAAGGAAAAGATAACTTCGGGCGCGAGCACGTGACATCAGTCATCAATGAAGATTTCGTAGACGTTCAAGAACTCACGAGTAAATATCAGTAAGTACTTCGTACATTTCCTTCGCAGAGTAGACGCCATCCTCCGGATCCTCCTTATCCGTAAGTGGGATACCAGCCTAGAACAAACATCAACAAAGGAACACCGAAAAAGTGGAGGTACTACATACCACCTCGCAAGCCCAATAGATGGGTACCACCTTCAGTACGTCTCTGACAATATTGACGTTCCTGACGTTGGTCCCCACACCTGTCCAGCACTCGTGCAACATCAACTCTCTCGTCTTGTTGTAGAAGTACTCCTTGATCTTCTGAGTAGCGTCGGGAGACCCGGTCAACGCCTTGAGAATGGCGCGTTGTTCACGCTCGCCTCGGAACATATCCTGGGGCGCGATGAAGAAGCTATAACGTGCGTTGAGAGATATGTCACAGAAACGACGTCATTCAAACTCACCCATGTCCTGTGATAACGGTCGCAGCCTTTGTATGACTCGGCATCCCAAACCGCTCTGTAGCCTTCAACACTTCCATAACCTCCTTATACTCACTCACAGTCGCCACGCCCATATTCTCCTTAGGCCTCTTGAAGTCATACAACTGGAAATCACCCAAATTCTTCAATATGGGTTTCATCGCTTGGGGCGTCATTAGCGGGAACCATGTGTAAGTACTGTTGTGGGAGAAATGGTTGGGCAGCGTGCGCAAGAAGAGTCGACCGAGGGTGCTACCATATCCAGGAGCGGTAGGGTCACGCTGGCAGTCTTGGAAACCCCACGCCGTCATGTTGAACGGCGTATAATCGGCGGTGTAGAATCGATCGCCTCGGCAGAGGGCGATGGCATCGCTGAGGATTGCCCGACTAATGGTGTAAGCTGAATGGAAGGTTGAGGTGAGTAGAGTGCTGTTAATTTGAGCTCGAAGGGGTGTGACTTACCAGGACATAAGCCGGCTCCGTCCACAACTGGTTTAGCTTCCTCCGCTTGAAGACCGACGTACAACTCCAACATATCGATATCGCCATAGAGCTTCTCAGCTGCAGAAGCAACCTCAGGGTCCGAGTTCCATTCCAAGAATGTGGAGTAGGCTACGAGTATAGAGCGGAAAAGTAAATGAAATGAAATCGTGAGCGATCCGTTCGGGACAGCTAGAGGGAAGTATGACGAGAAAACTCACGCTTCAACCCAAGGAACTAAATCGGAAATAGCGGATGATACATATCGAAAAACAATACTATGAGATCGCGGGATGGCGACGCCGCAGAATGACAGATGCGCACCTTTCGGAAGTCATTGAGAGAGCAAACACCCCATCGACGGTTCTGCTCAATACCCATGATCTCGTGCAAGCGCATGATTTGAGGGGTACCGCGAGCTCTGAATGCACCCGCAGCATGGTCCGTTCTGTGCGTGAGTGATCCTGATTTAGCAAGGAGAACTAGCAGTGCGCATATCAACGTCTGCACGTACGAATTGTTGAGAACAGCTGCCAGTTCGGCGTCGTTGAAGAAACCATCTTCGTTCCGTTTCAAGCTATTTTGGTATCAAAAATTAGCATATACAAATTAGTGACCTTTTGAACGAAGTGCTCACTTTCCGAAAGTCCAATGAGATACATCAGGCTCCTGCGCTTGTAGATCCTTCGCTTTGGCTTTCATGTCATTGATCGTAAGCTAGATCCGTGGTCGTAAATCACAACTTTCTACAACGTTCGACTTATCGAGTGAACATACCTTGTCCGGATCGGCACCCGGGAAGAGATTACCAAAGACCTGGTGGATCCATTCCTCGTCTTCTTGCGAGGTGGTCGCATGCCAGCGATACAAACAATTGAATTCAACGCTGCACACGTTACCCCGACCCCGCTCGAAAAGTGAATGGTCCGCATTGCGAATTTCCTACAAATACGGGTTGTATCATAACAAAAGTCAGAACGGATTTCGGATATCAAAGAAGAGAAGAACCTACGCCGAAGGGGTTCAAACTCCAGCTGCTTCCTTGACGCACTAACCCCAGAATAGCACTAAAGTAATCGGAGAAGACAGCAGATGCGAACCAAGTGCCTGGATTGTATCAATCAGTCAGATTAAGTGTGAGAGAAGCTTTACAACTTACAGTTGATTAGACGCGCGGTCTGGAAGATCTCTTCTTCTTGCTGGAGCAGGAGAGTCATACGCTGAGGACCTCCCGGAATCATGTCAGGGTCTTGGAACGTTCCCCGCTCATTGATTTCTAGCAGTTTCCTTGCTATGTACTATAGTAAGACGCAATGCGTTGGTATCAGACAGTCCGGTGGAAGGTTAGCGGGGCAACACTAACGTTATGGTTTCGATTGAACAAGACCAGGATGACGCAAGTGGCTGGAGGAAGCAGCAGCAGACGATCCTCCGCAAAGGCATCGTTCTTGAGCAGACCACGCCCATCGCGTCTGCGAACCTTATCCTGGGCCTCTTGATTGTGGCCGTACAAAGGAGCGAGATCGATGTACGACGAGGTCTCGTTGACATTGACATCTTCATGCGAAGTACGGAAAACGCTGACGAAAAGTCAGTGGAATGCCGATTGGTGAAGGAGATCACAAGGCTCTTACGTGTGAATGACGAGCGCCGCAAAGGAAAACATCAAGCTAGACAGTCCAGCGGGATGTTTCACAAACTTTTCGGATTGTGAGTGAACTTCATTCAAAAATGGAGAAGAACGATCCAGACGTTACCTTGTCACGCTTTAGCAACGTATCAAATATGAGCCCTGCATCGGGCAATTGGTTTCGTGGCAGAGGATGAGCCTGCTGTACGCTCCTGGCATAGGGCATTCCTGCCTTGCCCATGTTCGGGTCGGACAAATTGTTACACGAGCCATCCGCCTGGCGGTAGGCGTAGTGATTGCCAATGTATGTCGCAGGGGGATGAGGCAGGTCGTTGTACACTGTTGAAAAATCGTTATTACAGACTGCTCACAAGTACACGGAAAGAACCAACGGAGTTTGACTAGCTTGTTGGCTATTTTTTCCTGCGCGGTACTTGCGGGGAGTCGCGAGACGAAGGTGAGCATATGCTCGAGCTAATAAGTGTTTTAGCTAAACTCCCCGGAGAGATATACAAATACTAACCAGCATCTTGCGGTCGTCAATACCATCGTTGTGTTGAATGGCATCTACAACGCTGGACTATAGATATTTCACTATATCAGAGGGGGAATACTCATGTCGCGAGATGCATACCGCAAAACTCAGACTCGACTCCAACGGAATGGGCAAACCACGCTTGATCTAACCGAAGTATATAGCATCATTCGTCAGTAAATACGAAATGGGATTATGCTTTCAGGTCACCTTCTCGCGAAACTCTTCAAGCTTCTTGAGTGCGCCGTCATGATCAACACCGGAATCGTTGGTGTCAGAATCAACGATCTTGTCAGCATCCTGCGATAGAATAAGAAACAATATGATAATGTATGGTAAAATAGCACTCACCGGCATCAAGGCCGACGCAATCTTGGACGGAAGACGAGTCAGTGTCGGTATCATACTACAGCGCGAGGATGGGGGCCAGTGAGATAGCCATCCCAGGGCACTCCGTGAGGCTATTTAGGTGATTCGGACGAGTGAACGGGCAAGTGTGTCACTACCTTTCCAACCCAATACGCACCACAACATTCCTGAACCTGACAGACGGCGCGCCAATAGAAAGGTATTAAAAGCAATTGAGATCTGCGTGTGTCGCATGGGAGAATTCAACGCGAGGTAAAAAGCGGATATTAGCCTATAATTTTGCCTAAAGCAGTGACTATCGAGCGACGAGCGAAGAACTTCCACATCGCTTGCAGATCGGAAACTGATTCTTCCATTCATGCTGACGGAACTGCCCACATAGCCCTTGGCAAGACCCTACCCTTTCAAGTTTCGGAGTTGGATATGTGTCGCCGCGGTGTTCTGCTTGACATACTTTGGTCATGACAATCATACCATACTATCACAGGGCCGCAACATAGCAGAAGTCATAGCTTCGAGAAGAAACAACGAACGTATTGTCCTCGCACGCATCAGGACCGCTATGAAGGCATGAGAATGGATACCCTATACTGTCGAGGTTGGAGGAGGAGTAAGGGGATCCACAGCTTCGATTTCGCTAGTACTGAGCAACGCCGGCGTTCCACGTTACGTACTTCCCAATTTAGAAGACTACCTCATCGAGGGCACAGCCACCGCCTTGGGTGGTTTCACTGGTTTGGTATCACTCAGTCCAGGTTACCACCGACAATTATACGTGTCGGACCTACCCTTCCAGCATGGAATCCTCTGAGCTGTATCATGTCAAGCAACAGTTTACCTTGGGTAGGATCAATAAGTATACCAAGACACAAGGATGATGCTGAACGTCTTCGCAATAGGTGCCTATAAGTCACTAGTCGACCTGACACTTCCGGATCCAAATTCACCGGACTACAATCCTACACTACTATACAAAGCAAGGGCATACATTGCACTTGATGACCCGGCAAATGCCCTGAACATTATCCCATCCGACACCGAAAACCTTGCCTTGAAAGCAGCTACCTCTCTCGCGAAGTTAGTCCAAGCGGAGACGAGCGGTGCAGATAAGGACCCCATCTTGGAAGAGTTCCGGGATTTGTCTGTAGAAATCGAAGGAGATGACATTGACGCAGACGAGAAGGAGAAGGGTTGGGTGAGAGTCCTAGCTGGAACAGCCTTTGCGCGCGCGGGGGAGATTGAGGAGGCTCTGGAGACTCTCAGTGTTGTCCAAGAAACTCAGAATCTCGAAGGGTACGGTTCCCATCCTCGTTATTCCAAATGTCCGACTCACTCCATCTCGCAGCGTTGCCGTGCTTGCCCAAATATACCTATCAATTAACCGCCCCGATCTGGCGCAGAAAGAGTTCAACGTTGCCAAACAATGGGCTGAGGATGACATCCTTCTCCAACTCATCGAGTCTTCGATTTCCCTTGTGACTGGGAAAGACGCCTACTCCGACCCTGCATCGTTCTATACTGAGCAACTCGCAAATCCTTCGTTGACGAGCCCACACTTGCTCACTGCTCGTGGAGTGACGCGACTTCTGAGGGGCGAAATCAGTGCGGCAAAGAGCGACCTGGAAGAGGCTGTTTCCCAGCAGGGTGGCAAACCTGACAAGGAGACTCTGGCTGCCCTGACCGTAGCTTTCGGCGTCGGGAATGTGAAACAAGCTGAAGCCGAAGAATACTATAGGTACGCCATCATCTCCTTCCCGACATCGTCGCTGTGTTCGTAATCATTGATATCGCTTTAGTCAACTGAAGACTCAGCATCCCCGTTACCAATTGGTCGATCACGTGGAGGAGAAAGCCGCGACGTTCGATGAGCTGGCTGCGAGATTCGATGTCCCACCATTGGCCTCAGTCGCTGCATAATCTTGTATGTCTATGTTCGGATTGTAGTATGATACCATACCTGTTTCCCGTTTCATTCGCTCATGTTTAACAGTCGTGTGTCCAGTGTCTTCTGGATTCAGCAACTCCTTTTTGGCAAGGGAAGGTATCATGTATGGTTTTGAGAGGCCCCAGTACAAAGCTTAAGTAGTCGTGTTTCAGTGTGGACTGCCGCACCTCTTGCAACCATCGTGTCAACTCAGACTCTTCCGCCTACTCCATCTTTTCGGCTCATTGGTTTGAACTTACTTTCAGCATTAGAGAGCTTACACCAGGCTGATGGTCGTTATAACAAAATGCAAAAGGATCACAAGTAGCAATATCTCCTAACAGGCAACTCGTATTGTTTTTCATTCCTCTCGTAATGCTTTACCTTTATACACCGGGTCCGCGATTCGACCTCCGAGTCGTAGACCATTTTCCTTCTACGTCATTGGGTACCGGGCTACGGTCGGTGGTACAGCGGCGGATGTCCGATGGCCATGGTGCATGCACAGTTAAGGTTGGCTTCTCTGGTTTCTTCACTGTTCTATGCCACTTCTAGAGACGTTGTGCTTTCGACAGAAGAGACCGGTAATGAACTATCGACCCATCGGAGATAGACCAGTGACTTGCAGCACTCATTGTAAGTACACGTACTTCCTAGACTCCTCGATAAATTGTAATTCTGATTTTTTTGCGTGATAGCAAGGTTGACACTTTCCCAGTCACTGCGGCTCCCGAGGTTTTCTCTTTTCTACACTACATAGGCTTGCTACAGTTCTCTGACTCCTTGTTCTGCCCGGTTTTATGCGCAGCGACATAATGCGCTATAGATGCGTCAGGCGGGGATGTTCGGATACTCAGGACCATGCAGACAACACAAGTTCAGTCCAACCTTTCATACTCACCACGAACCTGCCGACGTTGTCAACGAGTTTGACAGTACTAGTGTGAGATATGGAGCATGCACTGCCTGCACCAAGCTGTAGTCATCAAATCAATACAAGGAGCTGAGATATAAGTGGGGATATAAGTGCGCGAGGTGTAGGACTACAAAGATATATGCGGAACGGGTACAGTGGAATCTGTCATAGATAATGCAACCAAGAAGGTGAACGAAAGGAAACTGCAATGCTCCTCTATATTGAGCCACTCACTGCCACACTATTGGAGGATGCTCAACAACGATAGATATCTTCTGACCCTTTATAACATTCGAGAGAACGTGAGAGTAATCCGCCTCTGCACGAACGCGAACAAACCCGCCACAACGCGTGAGAGTCGTATTAGAGGTCAGCTTCATTTGTCCCTTCTGGCGAGGATCTTGCTGTATTGGCGAGCTGCCATTGGATTGACATTGGCATCTCCGCTCTGAGGTGTAAGAATCCTGACCGACGTATCCTACGCCTACACTATGGATTTCATTGACAAGGGATACCGACGTGAGCGAAAAGCCGTCACAAAATGACACAGTTCGCGACTTACGTGGTCTCGAAAGGAAACAGCTCGATGAACTTATCCATGACCATTACTGCGCGTGATCGGTCGTCGATCTTTGGGTCGGCCACGATGACATATATTCCAATGAATGACAGTCGAGGGGATTGGGGTGGCTGCGCCACTGCCGCTGACGCAGGTAGCAGGAATTTGTGCACTTTATCGTGGAACGCGGTAAAGAGTTCATTTTCGAACTGATACTCCGTGAACTCGTGCTCGACTGTGAAATTCCAGTCAGGCTTGGTCGATCGGGTTTCGACCTGCTTAATCATCGGTGTTTTGGCTACTGGACCTTGTAAGGGTTCCTCCGCCTTTCGCTTCAACTTCCGTTCATGCTTGGCATTCGGCATATCACCAGAAGTCCTATACCGATAACGTTAAACAGTATTCCTAAGCGTGATTTGCTGAGGGAGCATACTTCTTCTCTACTCGACCCCCATTCGACCGTATTGCCTCGGCAGGCATAAATTCCTCCATGCGCAACTGTCTTTTCCCAGCAATTATGCTTTGCGTGCAAGCATCGCAGCGCGCTGAATCGCTCTGTCCCATATATTTGTGACAAGTCTGACAGATCCCGACTTGTACAAAATTGTCCCCATTCAAACTCCTACGCATATGGTTGACGTTAGACTGCTTGCGAGGGACGAGAGAAGGATAGGGAACGATCCCGGTGGTTGCAGGTAGATACGGTACAGGGGGTATTGGCTGTGCCATGACTGCCGAAGGTAGATGTAGACAGAAAAGTGTGTTGCCAGAAGGTGAGAACGTTGTTGAAACTTGAGACGTAACTTAGTCGCTACGGGACACGGGCGCCAAAGGGCGCTTCGGTGCTTGCCGTGTCCCGGGACACGGCAAAGGCACGTGACGCGGCCTGTCACTTCACCCCCACCGGATATGGGCTGGGCGGCGCTGTGACGGGCTTTCTGCCATTTTTGGCGGGCCTCCGGCGGCGTGTGACCGTGACAGAACGCGTCGCGACGCGATCGAACGCGATCGCGCATCGAAGAAAACGGCAAAAAATACGAAGTTTATTGCGGAAGGGGGTGTAAAGGTACACAAAAAGTTGTAGCACATGCTTCAGAATTTAGAGGTACATACCTTGCATTATTAAC
>MU275185.1:88710-108166 GCA_022160315.1 Panus rudis PR-1116 ss-1
AGCTTCAGGATCATCGGGAATTAGATCTGCGTGTCCCATGGGTGCTCTGCAGCTTATTTTTCATGGGACACGGTAAAGCCTCGCGTACCACTGTACAGGCAGGGCATCAACCGTGTCCCATGAGAAATAAGTCGTCGTTTTCTTCATGGGACACGCGGGAATGGCCGAAATCTTCGCGTGAGGCATTCAGAAGCCAATGGAAGCTCGCGCGCTGTCGCGCGCTGTCGCGCGCTGTCGCGCGCGGTGTTGCGATTGATCTACATCAGTCGGTAAGCTTCATAAGATCTGTACACTGAAGCAAGTGAATATGCACCTTGCTCACCCGTTGTATGGCATTTCCCTCAACGAGTTTCTGCTAGGTCATGCTCCCTAAGTACAGTATACACTCTCCATTTTTTCTGTGATTTTTAGCGAACGCGATGGGTGGATTTTTGAGTAAAAGCATAGGTGGAATACTGATGCGGCCGCAGGCGCTCTCTACCGCTCGCGCTCGTCCCAATTTGGTTCTGGTTCTCTTAGTCAGAACTTGCGCCGAGCGCCCGTGCCGTGTCCCGCTGCGATTTAAAGGTTACTTAGCAGCCGTGGGAATGTGACCCTTTCGTCGTTGGGTAAGACAAACCGCGTTGCCCTTCACGTGACTTGCGCGCCATGACGCGTCGGAAACTCGAACACGCGTGAGGCATGCCTTCGAACTGGTTCCCAGCAGCTCGCGATGGTGGGACTCGCGGTACCATGTTTTGTAGACTGCCAGCTATGTTTTATGTGGAACCTGTACTTACGGAGGGAGAGGTCAGATGAGATGATCTACCACAGAACTGCCATTCGCCAGATTCCAGGACGTATCTGTCGGTGTCATGGACTGTGAACTTTCGATCGCCTTCATATCGAGCGTTCCGAACTAAGCCTTCCTTCGGACACTAGGTAAAACGCGTGTAGATAAGTATTCCCGATGCAAAACGACCTCACGAGTTCATTTCCGCGTCTACGATTCCCTATCGATATTCGAATCGAAAGGACGATGTGAGAGAAGGAAGACCGAGAGGCCAAAGCAGTACGCCAAAGCTTCACCACATGCCTGCCGAGGTGGGTCCATTGTCCTCCTGAACGCGCGATTAGCCGAAACCGTATAAAGGACAAACATGGGCCATACAACTTCCTCTTCCGCCACTTTCTCACAGCCACTGCAAGGCCATCCTTGCATTCCATTCTGCAGGATACCTCGCATCGCTACCATTCACGTTTGCGCTGCCATCCACAACCCTTCCTCTCTAACGATCAATCCACCATTGACAATTGCTCCGCCAATCCTGTACAATGACATCAACGATCGCGTTCCCCACCACGACTGCACGCAAAACTCGTGCCAAACCGTTAGCCCCGTCTCGGGACAACGACGCCAATTCCAATACGGGAACCTACTACACCCCAAAGACACGTTCACCACGCCCATCGACCGCGCGCAAACGTGCAGCGCGCGACCCCGCAGATATGTGGACGGGACTGTTCCTGTCGCCCGAGCAGGGCCAGAGAGGAGCGGCTCGTCGTTCCATGACTCGACGAACTCTTAGGCGGAAGAAGAGCATCCTTCACTTGAGAGAAATTTTCAAGAATGGAGGCAATCCGACGAATACTGGAATGTGAAGAGTCGGTCGGGTGAGTATAGTCGGGGTTTCACTGTCGGCATCCTCTGATCAGAGAGCTGTCCATTCAGGTTTTAGTTCGGATCCGAGATGGGTTGGGCGTCGTGTGGTCAGTCATATCCCCTGGTGAGTAGACGAACTTCTTGTCCTTAACAATCGTCGTGTATCGAAGACCACTTACCTGAATTCTCAGACATCGGCCCACATAGATGCCACATTAACCCACACTGGCTACAAGCTTCCCATCGAGTACTCTAGTATTACACCAGTCAACCATATGCCCTATGCCTAATCATCAAACAACGGCTTGAATCCCTGCATGTACGATTAGCTTCATTAATAGCAATTCAAATCCTCGTAACGAAAAACGTACCGTATCCCTGCGATCCTGTGTCGGACCTATCTGAGTCCCATCTGCGTACTCCAAGCTTTGTTCTCTCATCCCTGTATCCTCTCGGGCGTTGAAGCCAACCTCCTCACCTTCACCATCCAACATAGCGTTAAACTCGTCCATATTCATATACTCAATACCCAGACCCGACTGAATGATAGCCTCTTCATCTGCCTTTGAGAGCTGGGACAATGCTTGCGAACTAGGCAGGAACAACGGCATTTCCCTATCTTGAGCAGGTTGCGAGAATAGTCCGCTATCATACAGTTGCTGCTGCTGAGATGCCTGTGAACCCGGGTAAAACAAAGGTTCTTGCTTGATGACCCCTCTACCCTGTTCCACAGATCCGCCGCTGGAGTGCTGCTGCTGTGAATGGCTAGGACCTGGGGTAGGCTGTCGAGGGGCGCCCATAGCAGACGCAGGTAATGACGGCGGAGGCATCGAGTTTCTAGGAGCCGGAGAAGCAGTTTCACGAGCAACCGAAGCACGATTCGAGACCACTGCTGCTTTCATTGGTTTCTTCGGAGGGACACGATTGGGAAGAACAGAGCCGGCACGAGAAGCCGTACCAGCAGTCTCTACGGATTGTTCCCTATTACTGTCAGTATCGTCTTCTCGCGGCCTCTTCAGTTTCTGCTGTTGTACCTGGGGCCTCGATTGGGGGGCATTACTAGGGGCTCGACTGCTGTTTCGGTCGTTGTATGCGTTTGATAGTTGGGACATGGAGATAATGAAGAGTGTTTCGTAGTGATCTCCGCCTTCGGCTTCGATGAAGAGTGGTTCACCTGGTTCTGTGAAACGCAAAGCAAGTGTAAGGTTAGCGGCCTCTGCCAATTGGATCACAGCCTGTTATGATAATGCTTATTACTATGAATTTGAAAGGGAAGGGTGGGAGGTTACTCACGAAGAACTCGCGAAGGTGGAAAGCTATGGTTATGGGTGTAGAATACACATCATACAGTGTAAATTCGTCGGCCGCGACGCTTAGCTCGGTTGCCAACTGATAACCTCCTGCACGAAAACGAATAAGCCTCTAACAGACCTCCAAAATCATGAGAATATTCCGATAATTACCTTTGGTACTCAACGCGCCTTCATGACTCCTTACGACGACATCCTCGTGTCCAAAGGTCCATATCAGTTGCGCATCGTTCTTGCCATATTTCGCGACTGAGAAATGCTCAAGAATATCCTTCAGGGATCGAGGACCGATGCATATATGTGACTGTTCGAGCGACTCTGGTATGTTCGGAGCCATGTGTTGCACTCCGTCTGATAAGAGGAGGCGATGGGTCTTCACCACTCCTGGAGACCGAATATATGAGATACGTGAGAGATAAATATATGTGCAGGGAGGCTTACCGTGTTTACAATGAAGACGAACAATGAGCTTGCTCTCAAGGCTATCATGCTCGTCGTCGTTCTCGTCTTCCGCATGAGCCGCGCCATGGACGATAGACATTTCACACCTTGTGACAGTTTTCTCTACCGTCTTCGGTTTGAGTACAGCCAATAACGACTGAAATTTGAGATATATCTCTCCATCTGTGAACTGTCCAACTGAGGATACAAAAGAATGCGCTCACCTTAGTAGACAACAGCCCATCCACACCGAAATATTCCCCCTGGGATGCCGGCGGAGGGTCACAATCCACCCTATATCGCTGGAAGAACCCACTATGATATATGAATCTTGCGTATGCAGTTTGAGAACTGTTGGTGGTGTGCATAAGGAGACGGTCAGGGGATGCGAGGAGCATTAGGTCGTCGCCGTATTTTGTAAGGCATGTTAGAGCCTTGATCACCTCTGTACGAAGAATTCAGCCACATTGAAGAAATATGTTGATGGTAGAACGTACGTTTCAGGCCAGACGCGTCGAGTACCGCTTGCATCGCTGCGAGAGCTAGCTGGGAAAGCTGAGAGTGGAGTGTCACTGTACACTCAGGAATTGTCAAGTCTAGTGAACCCTGGCATGCAATGGTTGCGCAGGCTCAACAACAGCCTAGCTCAAGAGTCGCGCTTGAGATCTGATATCTGGCACAAAATGAAGCAAACGTTCGGACGGAGGTGACTGCAGTCTACAAGCAAAGTGGTAAGACGCGTTCCAACTTCAAAGCGTGTCGAAGACACCGTTGGAGGTCACGTGTTCCCGACTGGCAACGCTCGAAGTTGAAAGTTCTGATAAAGTCGCAAAGCAAACATCCTTGTAAACCCATGGCCAGAACCCTTTGTTTCTACATACAATTCGCACCATACAGTAGTCCATGCTACAGGGATTTAGTTTTCGACAGCTTTTTCCTTTCCGAAAGCATACTCTATATGATATGTTATGAAGAATGGTACTAGGACACTAATGAGATGCAAGCGCAGGATGGGGGGCGGAGGGGCAGTAAGGGCGCAAAGGGCAACGAAATGAAAACAACTAAAAAACGACCAACTAACCACCATAAAAAGATCAAAGACGGAAAAAGGAGGTAACAAGAGGGAAGAAAGAAGTGAAAGAGGACCTCGTTACATGAACACAGACACAGACAAGATTGGACAACATGTTGGAGATATACTTGCGTGGATACAAAAAACATTGGGAAGTCGGAGTCGAGGTCGGTGTAAACGTTAACGAGAGAGGTCGAAGGGGAACAGAAAATGTCAGAGGGGGTTAGGGTACGTAGTATATAGTTGTGCATGACGCCAGGGTGGGTAAAGGGCCACGTTATCGAAACTCAAACATGATGGAGCACACAGCGACAAGCGAGCGAGCGAGCGAAACGAAAAAGGACACCAATCCAGGATTACGGGATACAGCCATGAAATAGATAGGGCAAATCAAAGAGTTCGTTCATTTCGACTTGGCAATCTCCCGTGCAGCCTTGATCAAAGGCGCAAGGGTACGAAGCGGCTCGCAGAGCTTGAAGAAGGGATGCTATGAGAGAGAAAAGGAAGATCAGATATTGGAGCGTCACGTCTATCGATATCAGAGATGCACACCTGAAGAAGCTCTGAAGCATTTGGCCGCTTCTCGACATCAACCTCAAGCGTCTTGGCTAGGTAATCCCGGAATGTGGGAGACAATGCCTCGGGGTTCGCGATGGTGGGTGTACCGTTCGTCGCGATGAGGTACAATGCCTTCAACGGGTTTTGGTTCAGGTATGGAGGCTCTCCCTCAATCATTTCTGTAGAGAATAGAGTTGGTTAGACAATGTTAGAACGGTTTGAGGCGAAGAGACTAACCGATTGCCATGATACCCAAACTCCAGATATCAACCTTGGGTCCGTACTCTTTGCGAGTGACGACCTCGGGAGCCATCCAATACGGCGTACCAACCATAGTGGTACGTTTGGAGTTACCGTCAGATATTTGAGCACAGAAACCAAAGTCAGCTATATTGAGAGAACCTCTGTCAGCAAGGACACAAAATATAACGCATATAGTCAGACACTTACTAAGTTTGACATCGCCATTCATACTCAAGAGAACATTGTCACTCTTGATGTCTCGATGAATAACGCCATGCTTGTGCAAATGCTCCAGACCAAGCGCAGTCTCTCTCGACACAGCAGCGATCTGGCCCTCAGACATGAGGTTAGCCGTGACCACGTCCGTCAACGATCCACCCTCCATGTACTCCATGACGACCCATAGTTCGTTCTTGTACAAGAATGAGTCGATGTAGTTGACGATGTTCGGGTGACGCGATGCCCGCATGACAAGAATCTCGTTGATGATGAGGTCCTTCTTCGGCTGCTTCTCAAGGTCCATCTGCTTGATAGCCACCGACATATTGGTTCCGACCTGGTACGCGGTGTACACGCCACCTGATGCACTGTGAACGATGCGCATAGAGTTCGTCAGCGTCCGTCCAGTTGAAAAGTTACCGACAACATTGAATATATTACTCACCCGGCACCAATCTTGACAAGGTTCCGATACAGCCTTGTTGGGTCAGCATCAGTGCAGATCTGTTGTAACCGTTTGACGATGTCCGCTTCCTTATCCTTGTCCTTCTTCTCTCGCCGCCTTGGCGTCGCACCACCCGTAGTAGCAACCTTCTGCAGACTTTGCGCCGCAGGACTAGGCTGCGGCGTAGTATGCGAACGTTGAGGTGCGTCCCTTGAGGGGTGAGAAGAACCCTTGAGTGATAGATCAGTCGCAGACGAGCCCGGTGATGATTTGGGCTTTGACGAGAAAGATGAAGGCGCAGTAGATGCATTCTGGCCATGACCCGCATGATGGTGGCCGTGAGGGTGAGATGGTTGCGCTCCTGGCCCCGGGGAGCGCCGATCACGGGTGGTATGTGCCCGTGCAAGTTGATCTGAGCTTTTGGGCTTGTTATTGCTTTGAGGAAGGCGCTGTGATGTCGAACGGTCCAGCGTCGGTGTCAGCGGTGCGGGAGGTGCTGGCGCAGGCCTGTACGGCACGGGGCCCTGCGAAGGAGAAGGTTGTGAGTTGGACTTCTTTGGCGGAGGAGGAGCAGCGCGCTGTAAAACAGAAACACGACATGTCAGCGACGTGATCGGTGAGATCGACCGGGGTACTCACAGTGGTATGCAATCCATCGTCCGTATGGGGTTTTCCGCCGGATGGCCCTGAAGGCGCAGGCTGGGGAGGTGCGGCGACCGCTCCCATCTTGTCCCAAACAGAAGTATCACCCCGGCCTTCTTGGTAGAATTTGACGATCTCCATGACAGCCTCTGGGTTCTTCTCCTGCTCCAACTTGGAAATGCCGCTCTCCTGCAAGAGCTGCTGCCATTCCTTTGGCAATCCCGTGAACTCGCCGGTGGACGAGTTGAAACCGACATGAGTGAGGTGCACAGGGTCGTAAGGAGTACTGATCTCTGGTCTCTTCGAACTGTTGAGGAAGTCTGACATGAAGTTGAACACGCCTTTCTTCGACTTTGTGGACGTTGTTCCACTACGAGAGCGGATGGACGTGCCGGAGATCATGCTCGGCTGAATGGGGAAGGACATCGGGGAGGCCTCCATCGCTGGAGGAGGTGGTGGAGGAGCTTGTGGGAGAGGACTGTCCGAGTAATTAGCGTACAAAGCGGCCTCTGGAGGCAGGCTGACGGGATCGGAAACGCGGTGACGAGCAAGGTTGTTCTGTGTGGGGAAGATGTCATTCAACGTGGCCGTATTGGCACGAGAAGGGCGAGGAGGGGCAGTGCCGCTCATCATGTTACTGGTGCCGTTAGTACCGTTGGCCGCAAACGGATCGTGGTCGATGGACTTTGCAGGGGATTCTCCGGCCCTTGACGGGAGGCTCTGCTTGCGCGCTGGAGGAGGTTTTTGGAGAGAGTTGCGGACGCGGGGAGGGGTTGCACTTCCCTGGATCTTGGGCGAGTTGTTGGCACTGCCGTTCACTGGCGACTGGGGCGGGGGCGGAGCCTGCCTGACTGGGACAAACGGGTCGTGGTAGTGAGCAGCAGCCGCGGCGTGACGATTAGCCTCGGCAAGGAGGTCAGAATACTCTTGGATGGATTCTCGCGACGGACGGTGGTACTCGACGGTGATTTTCGAGTGCGGCCTGCCTGACGGATTGTGGTGCGGCCTCTGGTTAACGGCGCTTTGCGAGGACATCCGAGGGTATACGGCCTCAATTAAAACGACTTGTGCAGCACACCGCGAGGCGGCGAAATCAGGTGTGGACTGGGGTGCACTGTGTAGCCGAGCGTTGCAAGAGGGCGCGCAGGGGATCTAACCGTGCAGCGTGTTGGCAACGATCTTACTCGCGATCACTGCACTGGGTGTGGGCCTTGGCGGCGACTCGCTCGCTGAAGGGATGCTCGTCGTGGAGAACGACGAGGACGGTGGTGGGAGCAACGTCGAGACCGTCGAGCACGGCCAGGAGAAACAGTTGTGGCTGCGACCGAAAAGCAAAGCACTTCAACCCAATCCCTCTTTCGGTTTATCGATGTTACCTAAGCGAGATGAGGTAAGCAAGACCCTCGAGAGGTTGCAAGAGGTTCGTCTGAAGGTTGCAAGGAGTTCTATATGTGGCCCTCGGAGAGGACTGTTGGCCCGTTTTATGTACTCGCGTTGCAGTGGCTCGAGCGGGGTCGTCAAATTTCAATGTGCTCACAATAAAGGCACCCTGAGCACTTATCAACCGCTGGGAGGCTCGTCTTGCAGGCTGCCTGACAACAAGCCGATTGTCTCAGCTCGCAGTTTCGGTCACCGTCCAGCTCAGAGCTGCGTTGCCCTGCCACCGCCCGGTGCGTCAGCAGCAGTCTACGATTTCATCACAAAAATAGACAATGGGCAGCAGTTAACTTCCGGGTCGTCAGACTCGGAACTCGCGAGATGAATGGCCGCATGTCGTCTCATAATAGACCGATGAACTTTCTGCACAGTCTCGCAGTCTGCGTCGTGTGCACTCTACATAGTACTGCGGATGCTGCATGCATGCTGAGCAGCAGCCTCAGCAGGCAGTGCTTTCGGTCATCACCTTCACACCTACAGACTGAAGGTGAGCACACCAAGTTTAGCTCAGGCAGTGCGCAGGAGGTTCATTTCGCCTACAACCCCGGGACGTCATGCAAGCTGATACTCGTTAGGTAGCGAACGAGTCGGTAGATAATGCATGCCCTGGTGCAAGTGGCTCTTACGCTCACAAACTCGTGCAAACTGTCTCTCTGAAGGAAGCTGAAACCTAGATTGCTCCTCAGGAATTGCTGACGCTTCCTACCAGACCGCCTGATGACCATTAGCAGATAACCGGATTCTATAGGCAGATAGAAGCCTCGCGATATACGCTCCAGTCCAAGAGTTTCGCCATCAGCTCGGACTCGGGACAGCTTGCAACAAATTGCTTCCAAGATTCACCCGGACCTTTCAGCCTGCTTGGCCTTCAGACCTCCAGTGTCCCAAACGGCGTAGCGGGACATTCACAAGCCCGGCGGAATACAAGTTTGCTTCCATAATTGCACCGAATATTGATGTCCACTGTATGCTAAATTCACATAGAATATTGTCCTGTGAAGGTATATGGGATCAATTATACTTGTAAAGCAACCAACAAACCTTGATATAGATACAGTAGCATGAAAATATTATTGACGATGGGACCTGAGTTCCGAAGGCAACCTCAAAGAGCCTTAAAGTTGTGTGCGTATCCTGCGTTACATCATTGGCGACCATCCTTTGCACAAAACATCCGTGAGCTAAAACGAAAGCAGGGGAAGAGCGAAGTTGAAGAAACATACCCATATACATGTTAGCCAAATTCACAATATCCGTCGCTTCCGCAATCAACTCGTTCACGGTGAACTCTACGCTCGATGACTTGTCCAGCTTCTGAGCAACAGCAGAAAGAGCGCGATCTGCAGCTTCGTCAGCTGTCCCTCCAGAATAATCCATTCCTACGGCAAAGCGGAAGGCCTCTTCGGTCACGTTATCTCCTTCCTTTGCGGATTGCTGGGCTCTCTTGAACTTGACATCACTCGCGGTCCTATTAGTATTGTACGTCAGTGGACAGGGTCATCACAAGGTTTTTGACGATAAGCGTTGCCAGGGGTAGAGCAAGGGGGGATAGAGCGCGAGGAAATACGTACCAGGAATGCAAAGGATCGTACTTGAACACCTCCAACACGGTCATGATAATCTCAGACCCGTCCCTCAAAACCCGCAGTGTATGCTCAGCACATTTCTGGAATACGCCCTGAGTACCTGAGGTGCCTAACCCATCCACCATATCGCGGGTCAATCGGAATGGCACACGTTCAGGAACACCGAGCAGTTTCCCCTAGAAACCAAGGTAACCAGGAGTCAGTACAAAATGAAATAACAGAGATCGACGCCAACACTCTTAATTGTTCTAGAACCAGTTTAATCAGACGTGCGACGTACCTGCTCGAACGCAATACCCAAATCAATATGAACAACTTCTCCGGAGCCATTGTCGAGGAGGATGTTGGAAGTATGTCTGTCGCCCAAACCCAGGATATGTCCAACGATCGACGTCGTAGCCACACTGCGCGCATAATTGAGGCGTAGTCGAAACCATGAAAGAGGTGTCTTGTGTCTTTCGGTGAAATAATGCCTCATGACGGGGTGGTAGCGTTTGCTCAGTTCGATGTAGAGAGCGACGATGGGTCCGCTCTCGTGATTCACCTCCTCACGCTTTTGAACCATCTGGCTCACAAAGTCGTTTTTGGATAGATCATCAGGTCGATACCTATCGGCGATAAAGATGTAAGTCAATCAGCGTTGAAGACAACAGATAACAAACGGCTTAGGAGACGAAGCTTACCGCCCATGTGCCCTGTCAAGCCAGGTTCTCAGAGGGACTGTATTGCCAACGAATTCGATGACACCAGCTTGTGTAGCCAGAGGGATGACCTTGTACCCTCGGATACTGAGGTTCCTCTTCCGAGTTTCCTGGTCTTTCTTCAAGACTATGTTGACGAGATCGAAGACTTGCTCCATCACAGCGTCTTGACGGAGATCGTCTCCTCCTCCTTTGAACTATCATACAACGTCAATTGATATCCGACGCAGAGTAGAGGATAGAGTACATACCAACTGCTTGTATTTGCCAGCGTCTGATCCTCGGCACACGATGACCTTAGGTACGTTGATACCACCCATTGTTTCAAAGGCAGAGTCGTATCGCTTGATCCAAACGAAATTGTCATATCGAAGAGTTGGGTCGACAGGTGTGTGAGCAGTCAGCACGGGGACCATAAGATTTTCAATTTTGCGGATTCCAAGAGTAGGAGGTAGCTCCTTCTTGGTCGTGCGATACATCGCGAATTCAACGGACGCTCGACAGAGTTGTTCGACGTCCCGAACCCTCTGTGCGCAAGAGGGATCGTTCCGTAGTTGATCGAAAATATTGATGGCTGCCTCGGCTCGATCCACTTGTGAGGGTGCGCTGTGTCGACTGGATTGTCTCCGGGATGATCCCGAGGCTTCGTCCGCACGCTGATCAGAGAGGAGGCAGAAGACCTGGTAAAGGCTGTGGAAGGGGTGCTCTCGACACATTCGTCGAACCAAAGCTTGTAGGTTTGCCTGATTCGTCCTAGAAGATCCATCAACCTTGGACAAGCGTGCTGAGAGTTGGTGCGATAGGAAAACAAATTTTCGGGAAGGAATTCGAGCGAGTGCAGCTCCGATCCTATTTTGCAGATCCCTTGTATCGTAATCAAAGTTCGCGAACCAGAGAGAACAGATCCGGATGGGAGTGTCATCGTCGAATGTGTCACAGGCTTCGAGCGACCGTGCGTACATCTCGAGAGCTTGGATGAGGAAAGTATCTCGCATGTCGATGTGTTCGTTATATTGCTTCTGGTCGTTATCCAGCACTTTCTTGGCCTGTCTTATGGTGTGTTCCAGTTGCTGGCGTGCTGAATTCGAAGCTGTCCTGTTCTGTGCATCCCTGCGCATTTTGATCTCTTGCATCTTGCGATCTACCCTGAACTTCCACCGGATGAGATCGGGCGATTTGGCGATAGCATGGTACTGTCGGTCGGCGAAGATCGCGTACTTGTGGTATGCGGAGTAGGTGGATGGATCAAGCTGGGTAGAGGTACGACAGTCATCCAGAATTTGGGCTGCTGGATTGAAATACTCGGCCATTATATGCATCGGTTTATCCAAGAATGCCTCTGAGGTCCATGTACCCTGGCATGTGGTCAGCGAGTATTACAAATCAAGAGCGAGTTTCTCTTACCAGGTCTGCTAAGAGCTCGACTTTCCTCGCTTCACGTATTGTGTCAGAGATAGACAGATTGGGCAGAGTACTGGTCAGCAGTTGCCTCATATTTGCAACGGCAAGCTTTGGCTCCTCCTTGGCCCAGAGAATGTTGGAATACTCTTGCGACAATTCGTATTGTAACTGAGACCTCAGAGACTGGGCCGAGACAATGGCATTTAATGCGACCTGGACGTGGGATGCTTGCCGTGCCGCCTCCGACAACTGGAGTAGGCAGCGGGTCTCCAGGTCTAAAACATCTTGACAGAAAGGACTAACCATGTCGCCGAATTGCTCTCGTTGTTCTCTTCGCCGAACAAATCGTATTAGAGACGTCCTTGTTGCCATGATGGCTTCGAGATCTGCGAATCTACGTGCAAAAAGTCTCAGGATCATAGTAAGAAGACGTTTGATACGCGGCGTACTCGAATTCATCACCAGCCTCAATGAATCTCGCCCATCGCTCGTGTTCAATGCTTTTACGACGCAAATCCTGCTGCAGTTCATTACCTTCCCATTGTACCACTTGACTAAGGCACATCAGGTTTTGGACAACCTGATGTATCTCCTTCATATTCTCAGTCCCCAGTGAGCGCAGGCGGAGCATCTCGTCTCGGAGAGCAGCGCGGATGGTGCTATGTGCCATCTCCGAGTCGCGCGTACGATGTACGGCCCGTAAGGCAACATAGAGTGATAGCCCGGAGTCGCATTGCTCTGTAGATTCTGGGAGATCCCATGTTTCCGTACGCCAGCCAAGCTGATACGTCATAGCAGTTGTACCGTGCTCTGTGTCGTCAGGGCTTTGCAGGGTACGCATCGCAAGATTGTTGAAACCGAATGCATGAAGCGATTGGAGGACCCCACTGGACGCAGTTTCATTAGCTTGGTTGGATTCGAAGGAGGCTCCATGGAAATGAAACGCCTTCTCCCATTCGTTTTCGTGATGAAGCCTCTTGAGCAGGAAACGTTGCATGTCGGTGGACTGAATGCCGTAGAATCCGTCGGGCTCGTCGATGTGATCGTAGATACTATACATGATCTCTTCCACCTCTTGAGGTCTCTTCTGTCGGTCATCGGAATACTCTGCGGCCAATTCGAGGAAGAGTAGGGCAGTAGTGAAGGCACCGTACATAACGGCGTTTCGGCTTAACAGAATATAATCCAGCGTCAGCCATTTGTCGTATGCTAGGGCATCCGGGGTGTCATTGGGATGGAAATGCCGGAGATGGAGAAGGGTGTCTATGACCACGCGTCGACAGGAAATGTATGTTGCCTCCGCCGCAAGGATTTTGGTAAAATATTCCGAGAATATCTTGCTTGCAGGTCGCGCATTCTCTGTTGATGGGCGAGAGCGTTCCAGTTGAAGAATCGACTGCACTAAGACTGGCAGAATCTGTTCAGCGAACTCTACGTCCGATTGAAGGATGGAGGCAAGGGGGTGGTAGAAGGTGTCTGTAGACCCCAAGTAGTCATTGAGCATCGTCGTCAAATATTTGATCCAGCGAGGAAAGTCGGCGGCCATGTCTATGTTCTCGTCCGAGTGCACAAGAGTATTCAGATCGGGCACCTCTCTCGGAATGACAGGCAGAGAGAATTGACGTAATAACTCAAGTTCTCCTATGTACTCAATGGGCCAGTTTTGACCATCGGTCGCGTCAGACGCAGCAATAGTCACGATCGGTTTAAGGGTGGTGTATGCGTCAAAGATTCTGACTGTAGAAGCACTGTCCAGAATGGACAGCATAGCGATCACGATGGCGCGCTTGGGCGCTGCAGCAGGTGTCCAGTTGACACTGCGGTCTCTAGCTATACGCTGGGCCTCCAAGATATGCTTCGCACGAACCGACTCTACGACAGTGAGATCGCTCTTCAACCCATCGATGCGACCTTTTTGCAGATATAGCAATTGACAGAATGCGTCGACGTCTTGGTCTAGGAGTTGGTGAGACGGGGGAATACAGGATCTTAATCTCCAGAAGTCGGTAGCGAAATGTGAGTCGTCGTATAAACCGTCGGCAGCAACGTCCTGCAATCGTCGAGCCATCCGGAACTTATTGTGATTGATATGTGGGTCGTTGAGTATCTTAGACAGATCGGAGATCGCGTTTTCCTCGTAGACAGACTTGAGCGGCTCCGAAAGCTCTCGAGGCCATGTAGCGAGTGCATTCAAGACTTGTTTCTTGAGTGATGGCTTCCTGCAAAGCCTCAGAGCCTGGCTTTCCGTCCAATCTAGAAGTTCGCGACCAAGCACGGCCAGTTGCATGTCTTCATGCAATTGGAAATCATGGGCAGCGCAGCTTAGGCGGATCAGGGTATCAGCGATGCGAGATCCCCTTTCCAAAGAAGAAGATTCCAAGAGAGTAAAAGCCCACTCCAATATCGACTGTGCGCCTCGAGCTAGATCACTTTGCGACATGAGCGTTACAGCGCCGTTTATCAGTGTGCGCAACACAGTCGCATCCTGTAGATGGTCAGTATGCAATGCTAACCAGAATGACATAGCGTTGAGCAGGCGAAATTGTTCGTTGACGAGTGGAGAGTGGTTAAGATCGGCGAAGAGCTGGTGCAGAACGTGATAGGTCATGGCGGGAAGATCTGCTTCACGGATTTGTTGGAAAAACCAATCAAGTGCTCGCATGACGGTAACCGTGTAATAGATAGGGAGGTTAGGCTCGTGAACTTGAAAGTCGTCCTTTTTCCGATACTTATTTAACTGCACGAATGTTTTCGCAGCACTCTCTGCGCCGGCAGCCTTCAGAGCAGTGACAATCGTTCCATCGGGGGAAAAGTCCTGATCGCCGAAGGTGCGAAGGATGGTGACGACAATTCCGTCGGCCTGTTGACTTAACGAGTCTCGATATGGAGGCTGTGTGTCCTTGTTTGCCCCCTCGACCATCATCCTTGCGGCCTCGCGAATCTTGTTCACTAAGCCAACCTCGTTGTAGTTTTCGACAGCACTATAATCATCTATCCAGGCCACGATCTGATAGCCTGCGATATCTGCGAAGCATTCGCGCATGCCTTGGTTGGGCGACTTCCCGAGAGACTGACAATGTCTCTCGAAGAGTTGCCATCCGTGAGCAACTGCGGCCGCGTCTCCACCAGCCAAGACATTGGTAGGTGTGAACGCTCTGAAAGACGCCTCAGCGCACTGTCGTCTATCACGGTAGCCTAACAGGTTAGGAGGGAGGAGTAGGAAGTCCTTGCTGTTCTGGCGAATGGAGTACGCGATTTGCGATGCGTATAGCGTGAAGAACTGCGAAAAGCTCTGGAGACCTAGCCTAGATGCGACGCCCTCGAGCACAGTCTCCATGTGTTTGTTATATTCATGGGTTAACAGTGATGTTTCGAGGAGATGCCAGTAGGTTCCCCGCCGCACGGCAGAACTGATAATCATCATGTTGCCCAGGAAAATCAGTCTGGTCATCATATGTTCATATCTACTGGACCAGTCAATATGCGACAATGAAGACGCGAAATTGAACGCACTCAGCAACCTCTCTTTCCATCATAAGGAGGTATCTCGTATATGTCTCTAAAGTGTTGTCTCCAATGAGCCCTGGGACGTCAAAGAAACGAGGGATTTCAACGGCTAGGCGAAATCGAACTCGGATGTCATTATCTTTGAGCATCGCAGCAGCCCAATCCACCGGATATACGGCCACCACATCTGGAACATCTTCATTGTCGACATCCATGCTTTCGTCCTCGTTCTCCTCCTCTTTCTTTGCGATATCGACTTCCTTATTCCAGTCCGCAGGGAGTTCAGGGGCAGGCCATACTACTTGTTCGGGGTCAACAACAACGTAGCGAGCGATAAATCGCACTAAACGTTCACGACAGAGCCATGATCTCCTTGAAGCAGGCTTTGTATTGACTTTGAGAAGCCATGCCAAGATATGTTGGACATATTCAACGAGCTCGACATCTGCGTTTTGTTGGCACCAAACCTGCATCGTGCAATCCAAGACGTGAATGGCTAGCAGCTGGATAGGAGGGTGACGAGCATATTGGTATTGTGGGAGTATATCTCCGATTTGCTCCAGTACAGCTTTCAGAGAGGACGCTTTCAACTGCAAAGTGCCTTGCTTGACATTCTCGAAGAACGAAGGCGCAATGACTAAAATCGATTCCTCGTCCGTACTAGCAACGAGTTCAAGAAGCTCCTTGTCTCTAGTTGGCTCGCCTGCGATGGATTGTAACGCAGGAAAGACCGCAAGTGAAGTGACGCATAGGTCTACGATGACGTGCCGGAAGGAAACGCCCGTCTCCGTCACATCAAGGCCTGCTGAAGATTTCGGGAACGAGAGCCCTCTGCCGTCCAAGTCCGTCAGCTGGTGACTGGTAACGGGTTCTAACATCACCGTCAGGACTTTGCGGAGATGGTGTAGAACAGTGCCGATGCAATTATGAACCTTGTCATTGCATTTGTTGAGATCGCGTAAAAAGACGAATGACTTGGGCTTCATACCTCAGGATTCTGCAGCACTATACGTTGGAGGGTGCGTCGGGCGATCAGTGCTTTCTTGGGTTTCGAATCACGTGCTGCCGACTGCACTTGAAGCAAGACTTCTCTGCGAATGCCAGTCCTCGGGCCAGGCTCAATCAAGGTTTCCCAAGGGGCTGGATTGTTCGAAGGCCATTCGCCAAGTATCAATGGCTCGATAGCCGATACAATGAGATGGCGTTCCTCGATTGTCCACCGATGGTCCGACATGGACGGGACAACTGACGCGAACAGTCTGGAGGCTGCCTGTAATACACGCCTATTTGACTGCACTCCATTCGCTACCAGGGTGCCTTCATAGCACATAGCCAATATGCATAAGTCGAGATGGGTTCGTGTTTTCTCTACAGAGGAACCAATCTTGTCCCAGCTGGAATTGAGATCCTCAAGGGCTTTCAGGAAATAGGATGAGATCCTTCTTTCGCGACCATTGGGTTCAGCCAAACCGGTGTTGCGATGAGAGGTGAAGTCGGCCGTGGTGTTATCCATGGAAGCCGCTGTTGTTCCCCGTTTCGAAATTTGCTTGGGAGGCAAACGGGCGAATAAGAGGAAGTCACGGATTACTGATTGCCTATGTTCAGCAATGACAGCGTCCACAACTGAGCAAGCCGGAAGCTGGTGTGCACTAATGAGCTCGGCCTGTTCGGTGATACCGCAAACCGTCGTCAAAAGTTTGTTGATGTCCGCTACGCAACATGGCGCCATTCGCGACTTGCTCAGACCCGAGGGTCTCCAGGTATCCACGAACCAGCTTAGAACCTTTTCCTCCAGCTGCATACGATATAACCGTACATCGTGGCTAGCGACACGCATGCACGAAACGAGGAACTCGCAAACAGAATCATATGGGTATGATGGGCCTTGAATGTTTAGTTCCTTCGCGAATGTCTCCAGTTCGCTAGGAACTTTGTGTGGAGAAAGGAGGGACTTGGAATGCATGAGTAGAGTATGTGCCGCATGGCAAGCAGCTCTGGATATCGTCGTGGATGTAGTCCGACGGACAACCTGCTGGAAGATACTATCCCAGGGAATTGTTTCCATATGCAGGCTTTGCGTAGGTGGTACATATGTCGGTGATGACAACATACGTCCCTGTGCGAGCGCAATGGCTGCGATGCACAAAAGAGACCACGATTGCGTAAGAGGGTCCTCAAGGCCAAAACAAACCTGTAGCTTCTCCACGACAACCTTCTGCAAATCTGTGTGCAACAGCGACCAATGACGATCGACAAAGAATAGCAGAGACTGCAAATGATAACAGCGGGTGTTGGGTGTCGACTGAATATCTATTGCGTCGAGGAGCATGTGTATTGGATTGTTCCACTTTTGACGTTTTCCATCCCCAGAAGTGGTGTGGATCGACTCGGTAATCCTGTACAGCTAATTATATATCAAACCTTCTGTTCTAGAAGATTTATGAGAAGCAACTTACCTTGGCAGCACTGTCTGCTTGTAGTTCAAACGACGCCCATGCTAGAGCCTGGTTTGCATCGAAATGCCAACCGAATCGGAATGTATCAGCTACAAAGGCAGAACGAGTGCCTTGTCCCTCCTCAAGAGGTATCACTTGCAGCCGAAGAGACTCCATGTGTAACCCTTCCACACCACGTCTTTCAGCTTCTTGATAGAGAACATGCCATAACCTGTTGACACCATCACATATATCCCTCTGAACCAAGTCGGATTCGTTGTCTATATCAGCAGTGAAGTATGGAAAGAGGATTCGGAGAACAATGAGAAGGTCCTCCTTCATCCCAGGTGCCTTGGTCCCCCATATTCCTAGGAGGTTGTGCCAGGATTGTCGGGCAAAGTGTATAACTAGGGCGCGTTCATTTGATGCAAAGTGGGATAGCATCGCGGACAATGAGCGGATATAATCACGATGCAAGGATGAGTCGTTTGGGTATCGAACTAGGAAGCGAGAAAGACGCGTGAAAATAGGACTGCGACGGGACCTGTAAGTGGCAGAGAGAATGGGAGAAGTCTGAGACTGTAACAAAAGGGAGAGGACGGCTGTGAACTCGATCTGTTCTGATTTGACAGGCTGGGACTCCTTCAACCGAGATGGTCCAGCGGTCGGTACGCGAGGTGTGGTCGCACGCTCCGGACGGCGGCGTTTCTTGGACGAAGCAGCAAAGTGAGCTTCCCCATTGTCGTCCGACGGCTGTTCCGAGTCACCCGCAGTCGTTACGCTGGGGGCAAGACTGGCTTCCCGCGTTTGCACGTCCCCGAGATCTTCGGAGGCGAGCTGCGTATTGAGCGGATCTGCGAGAATGACGTTGAAGCTGAGCTCGGTGAGTTTCATCCATGTCTCGTCGTCCATATGTTCGAGGTGAGGCTTCCAGCCGACGATACATTTAATTGCTTTGGCAAGATCGAGCGCAATAGGCGCAACGAGTTGTTGCCTGTATCGAATGTTGGAGAGAAGCTCGTCTAGCACCAATTGAGTGGTCTTCCAATTCCACCGATCAACAGCTTTCTCCGTCAGCCAGCGTATAGTAGAGGCTACTTCTGTGAGTCTACGGACGTAGAGATTATTCTCCGCAAACGCTGCGTGGGAGTGGTTTTTCTTGAGGCATGCTTCTCTTTCTTTGAGCAATGCGGAATTCAGAGCTTGAACGACCCACTTCCAAGCATCGGGACGACGCACGCCGTCGCTGTCAGTATCGACACTGTCGAAGGCCTGTTCGCGAGAGAGTGTGGAACGCAGAGCTTGTATGCCCTCCTGGCGTTTCTTCGGTTTATCGGAATTGAGATCCTCGGTGATGTCGCGTAAGGTCTTCTGCGGGGGCATATCCACGGGATCCCCTTGCGATGTGAGTTGTTGTGATGTTGTAGGCCACTACTATGAGGCAATGTGCGATGCAGCCATAGTGGCCGCTAGACGCAAGGCCAACCAAGTACACTCCTTGTTCATGAAAGAGACGCGGCCATGTGGCACAAACCACGAGTTTCCTTTTTTGTCAGTATTTGTCCAGAAAAGTCAATGCCCTCAAGACCTCTCAATCGTGGTCTCGTGCCCAGCCGTTCTCTCGCACCCCACCACCGCAGCGAACGTCTGGGGCATTCTGGCAGAGGACCCCTACCGTAGAGCTAGCGCCGACTTGTAACGGTCACATCAAGCCTCGTGCCTGATGCAACGGAGATAGGCTTTTGAGATCTTGCCTATTTTGGATAAAGTCTCGCAGTCACAATTCTCCTTGTTGCAATGGCTTTGAGTTGTCTTGT